>SRLM01000251.1:806783-895097 GCA_015708895.1 Populus ilicifolia | reverse complement strand
AGTTGATTTAGATTAATTTTTTATTATTTTTTATCTAATTTTATGATTTTATATTTAATTAATTAAAAATTAAACTACATTATTTTTTTCCTTAAAAAAAGATTTATTCCCCTAGCTAACTTTATTTTTTATAATATTTTTATTATTATTTTTGTATTTTTTTCATTATCTCATAATAATAAAATCAATTTATTTGAACAGTTAGGGTTTACAACTCTAAATATAAAGTTTTTTTTAAAAAATATGTTTGCAGTGATTAAATATTTTTTAAAAAATAAATATAAATTCACAGTGTGGCATAAACTTATATTGTTCAATAAATAGTTCAGGCCTGGTACAACTTTGAGCTTAAATAGTGTTGTTGATGAATGCCTGTACAATTTTAAAACTAGGTAGATAGTAGATAGATTTAAAAGATCAAATATTGCCTGCAAGATTAAATAGACATTTAATCATAAAATGATCATAATTCTTTATTTGAAATGATTTTTAAGTCTCATAAAATATTTTTTTTCTTTTAAAATTTTTTAACAATAAAAATATTTTTAAACCATCATATATATATATATATATCAACTAAATCAGAATATCAGCACATGCTAATACAGTATTTTACAATAAAGTAACTTTAATAAAATTAAATTAAAATTACTTTCCAACACATCTTCATACCTTCTAATACTTCATCCATAGCTTTTATCTAGAAGATGCATATCTTTTATATATATATATATATATTTAACAGTTATTTTTTATTTATTTAGAATCACCAGTGATTTCAATTTTCTCTAATTTACAGTCAAAACAAAAAGGTGATTAATTTAGCCAATGAGCCACGCCTATTAATTCAATCCCTTACCCTACCCATAAAAAAAATACCCAGCTATACCCATTAAGAAATTACCCTCCAAACTCGTATCCGGCCCATACCCACTCATTTAATACCATTTACACACTAAAAGAAATTTGGTCAAAACATTTCATCTTAGTCCTTGTATTTCTCATGAAAGTCCCTTAGTTCTTACAAATATTTATTGTTTAATTTAATCTTTTATTAGATCTTTTTAGTCCTAAAAGTTTTCAAAAAGAACTCAGTTCACAGATGTTAATGTGATATAAAATATGTATTACTTTTTTTGAAAAAAATAATTTTAATCACTTCCAATAAAATGATAGTATAATGGTTAATAAGACATGTTTAACAATAGAATATTTGACTTGTAATCATTCACTTGTCTTCTTTTCTTATCACTGGTTACCGTAAGGAATCAAACAACATCACGTGGGTTTTTATAAAGGTATTATATTATAAAGGGTGAGAGCAAGGATCATACACTAGCAACATAAACATTAAAATTAATAAATCAATTGAGATAATTTTTAAATTGTAATAACATTCTTAGGCAAGCAACCTCATTTAATTAACGTTATAAAATTTCACATTTCATTAATTTATAATAAGTATCTCAATTTTTGTTTTAATCTTGAATCCATTGTTTTGATGATTTTCAAGCAATTTTTTTTAAATATATTTATTTAATTAGAGATAAAGAATCCATTTGAGGCCTTTTAACTAGCCCATATTAAAGAGATTGTTTTTTATACTTTAGATAGAGAATGAATTTATATCATAAAGAAAAAGATTGTAAAAACTTTTATCAAGATAAATTATAATATTTCTCCTCAAGTTTGGAGTCTCATCCCTATAAACCATAATTATGATAAAAAATATTTCATGAACATTTATATTAGTTAAGTTACTTAACAATCCAGGTTAGTAATTAAAAAAGTCCACAAACTTTAAAATAAAGGTTGCAAAAACTAAGAAATTGAATTATATCACCAATGTACTATTAAAGCCACCAAACTTATTTATAAGACTTATACATACTTGTACATTTTCAAGTATGTTTTAACACACTAGTTAAATTCTTTCAAATAATTTATTTGTTTGTGAGTGATAAGCTGAACTCATAAGCAATTTCCCTCCTAACAACTTGAAAAGTTATTTCTAGAATAAACTAATAAAGATTTTGTTTTTGTTAGAGATAATTGTTATTGACAACTCAAAAAATTTATAAAATTATTCTGTCAACATTTATGCTATATCTTCTACTGTGAAAGAAAATGAAAGGGTTATAAAATGCATATATTTAATGAATTTGTTCACTATTACCATGATATCATCCTTTTCTTTTGAAACTAGTAAGCCATCAATAAATCCATTATGATATTTGTCTAAGCTCTTTTTGGTACCAATAAAAGTTGAAACAATCTTGAATATACCACTCTTTCAACCTTTGCTTGTTTACAAACTACATATCTTTCTATAACTTGTTTAATTGCAAACGTCATAAGTGATTAATAAAAAGTAGTCTTCAACCTCTTGTATGTATTCTGGATTCCATCATGACAATTAATATAAGAATCATGTATACATTAATCAGCTTGCTCCTTATAATGCTTTTTGTACTAACTACTATTCTTATCTTATATTTTAAGATTTCATTTACCAACTGATAATATAGTTCTCATGTTAGATCAATTAACTTACCTAGTTACTTTTTATATTTGTTAATCTATTCCTAACTTTTTCATACCAAGCTAAGATGACCACATAAATGACCATTAAATCTCATCTCTCATCAATATTAGTAATATCATCAATTCTTGACCCTTTATCAATTAATGGCCTTGTTGAAGAAAGTTAATGGTCTTAATATTTTGAATTAAAATTGCTCTCAATTCTGTTAAACAAACATCAAACATCGATCTTTAAAACAAATGTATTATAAAAATCTTGAAATGCTAACACAAAAGCTCTATATAAGGTTTTTTTAACTAATTAAATGCCTTTTCAACGAATACAATCAATGAGAACATGCTATTCTTTAGTAAATCAATTAAAGGTTTGTTAATTATGCAAAACCCTTTAATATATATATATATTTTTTTTATAATATTCGATTGGTCCTAAGAATCCTCTCAATTCCTTAACTAATTTGGGAGTTAGCTAACCGTTAATTGCTTCAGTGTTTTTATAGTATGTGGCAACACCATATGTTGTAATTATATGGCTCAAGTACTTGATTCTTACAAAAAAAAAGTACTTGAACCTTTTAGCATACAACCAGTTCCTTTTTAATATCTCTAAAACCTCCTTAAGATGATTGATGTGCAAGTCCAATATAGAGTTGTTTATCGATATATCATCATAAAACACAAGTATAAATTTTCTCCAAAAAAATTATAATACTTAGTTCATTAGAGCCTGAAAAATGATAGATGCATTGGTGAACATAAATTACATTACTCTAAACTCATAATGACTATAGTGAGTATACGAATCAATATTTTCCACATCTTTCCCACACATCATGACCTAGTGATAACCAAACCTCAAATCCAACTTAGAGTAAAATTAAAAACCATGTAGCTCATTCATCAATGGAATAAGAAACCTATTCTTAATAGTTAGGTATTAAGCTTCTTGTAATCGATGCAAAACCTTCATAAATTATTATTCTATTTAGCTAAAAATACAAGTGAGGCATACAATGAGATTGAGCTAAATTATCCCATTTTGTAATATTTTTTTAAGGAATTTCTTGATTTTTTCCTGGTGTATAAAGAATTTTCTGTAAAGCTTAATATTTACTAGTTTGGCCTTTAGAACTAATAGAATCTTATGATCTATCTTTCATTTTGGTGGAAGTTATTTTGGTTTATAAAAAAACTTCCTAATACCTCTAGCAAAGATTTCACTATAAATTTTGAATCTCCTGTGATGATTCATTAATAACTTCTATGGAAAAAAATAATTAATATATCCTTAAACTGCTTTCTTAAAACTCTTGTGTGACATGGTTAGAAAAACCATTTATATATGATCTTCTTCAATAATTCCTCTTAATTCAATTATTCTACCTTCTTTTCCAAATAAAAATTTCATTTTGATAATATAAAAAAAGATAAATGAGTATATTTGTTACTAATCAACTTCCAAAATAACATCACACCTACCTAATTTAAGTATTTTCAAATCAACTTTGAATTCATAATCTTAAGTAAACCATGTAAATTCAGGGCTTTAAGCATCATATAACATCACATTTCCATATTTATAAAATTATATAGACTAACATTATCAATTAGGATAATTAAGTCTTTACTATTACTACGTTCTTTAATCCTGATTGTGCCGTAAACATAGCTATTAGCCAAGATATTTAGTGATAAGTTGTATTCATCAATATTCTTATTGCTTATTGTTTTATTACTTCTATGTTTTCTTCTATATTTGAGAAATTCTTCTATTTCATCCTTCATGCCTTTTATCATATGCAATCCTTTATTATTATATTAAGGATTGGGCATGTATTTATTTTTTGATTTAAAGCATGGGCTTAATTTTCTTCTTTGTTCATACAAGGTATCTTGTATATGTTTTGTATCCTGTGGTGTCTCATACTTAAACTAGTTGAAAGGTTTAAATGAAATATTATTTGTTGCTCTTTTTATATTGAAAGGTGAATTCAATCTCTAAACAAACTTGTTTTTTTTAGTTATTGCATTATTAGATTCTTTATGCCATTTTGTTTAATTGAAAGATTGAATTAATGAAGTAGGCCTTAAAATTTTAAGCATGAGTTTGATATCCTCCTTTAATTCACTAATAAAAACAAAAACATAGTATGATACTAGTAAAGAAGGCTTCCGTGTGCTTATTAAATACTTTAACTTTTCAAACTTCTTAATATAATCTTCCATATCTTTATCTTATTCTAACTCAATGAATTGCTCAATTATATCATCTTAGTTGTCAAATCTTTAACAAATAGCTTCTGAAAAATTCTCCTAACTGATCACATATTTAACCTCACACATTAGTCCTTCAAACCAAATCTCTGCTCTATCATCCAAAATAGCATGAAGTCACATCAACCCATTAATGTACGGGGGTACTAATTTTGAAGTATTTCTTACACTTTCTTGTACATCCTCTGAGATTACCCCCTAAAAATTTTATAAATCCATTATCGGCAATGTTGAGTTATTTGTAGACTTGTATTGTTCTTGCCCTCTAACATCATCTCCATGATTATGGTTTCTGAATCCTTGTATGCCTTTTTGACTACTAGGAGTTTCAATATCCCTTCACGTTGTTGGATTTAGTAGGATTCCTCTGGAATTAACTCCAACTTCTTTTTCTAACATTTGAACAACCAAGAAAGATTAAATATGATGATTCAGTGTTTCAAGCTGTGAACTAATCTGATCAGACTTCTTATCCTGTTCTATCCATCTTGCTTTGTTTGTTGCTATTAATTCTTGAAGCTCCTGATGAATTTTCTATATTAGTTCATAAAGTCTCCGGCAATGCTCCTTCACAACCTTCATCATATTGCTTTCCACCATCCTTTTGAATGTAGAACAATGATATAATCAAGAATGGCCTAGGATCGGCTCTAGTACCAATTCTTTGTGGCCTCAGCCTAAACAAAAAAGAACTAGAAGAATTGAAAGAAAGGAGAGGAGAAAGAATAATTACTTACAGAAAGTGTCATTCATTGATCACTTGCCTCTTACTTCTCCTAATTACACTTTATATACAATGAAACCAATTACCAAAACTAGCTGACTACTAAAAAACTTTAACCACCAGCTAACTAATCATTTATCACATGTTTTATTGCTTATTTATACATGACTAATGTATTCTTATTGGATCTTCATCTACATGTTCCCTGCCTTGTAGTCCTGCAGCATTACTTCTTACCACTGCCTTATTGAACTGCTGGCTTAACAGCAAACCAAGAATTCAAATCCTAGAGTAAACTCCTTAATAAACAAGCAATACCGAAATGATACACGGTAATTAACAAGAAAAAAAATTAAAAGAGCTAAGAAGATAGATCCATGGAAAACTTACCAAGATCTTGAAGCAGAGAAGAGACCAGGTTTAACGAGAATTGTAGATCCAAATGTGCAAATACTTGGGAGTTGATGGGTGTTGATTTTCAGCAAAGAAAAAGTGTAGCTCTTCAGCAAAAACTTGGGTCTCACCTAGTTTTTAACTTCTGCAAAAACTCTCTAGCGTTGATTCATTGATTAGTTCAGAGGGTAAGGTTATTTTGGTCCTGTAATAGCAAATTCAACAGCAATAAAGGAAGCAGCTCAATAAAACAGAACAAAAGGCATCCTGAAATAGCTTCCCAAATGTGGTTGCGTAGCAAAAACAGAAGCTACCACTCTATACTATAAAATTATAAAGTTAAGAAACCATTTTACTATCGTATGGAAAATCAATACTATTCTATCTTGTATTGTTATAAATCATTTCGTTTTAAAGCTCGCGTACACACACGCTAATCCATACCCCGTCCAACAGTGAGAAATAACAAGTAATATCTGAAGGAAAGTCACTAATTTCGTGCCCGAGCGTGCTATCGAAAAAAGAAAATCATCATATCAATGGATTTTGTAAGAGCAATTACCATCTTTCTTGGACTCCAACTACTTTTAGATACAATTAAAAAGAAAACAATGAACGTGAAATATGGAAACTCTCTTTCCTTCCAGCATCAGCTCCGTCTTTCTTTCCTGCATCAGCTCCCTCCCTCTTTCTTCCCAGCATCAGAGACAAACGGGAACCATGACAAGATCGCTATTGGCATGAAAAGCAATAAGCCCATTATATATTCGTATGCCCTTGCTAGCTCCTTTATTGAATCCCAGAATCCTATCCACATAAACAACGACCTGCATGCTTGTCCAATCTACAAAGGACAAGAAATTGGATATTAAAATTTCTCGTTCAGTTAAGACTACGAATCACCAGTAATATTTCAGGTGGTGGGGAGGGCGCAACCAAAGAGAGAGCTGTCCTTTTGGTCAAATAATATTTTGGAAGGAACTGGATTCATAGAATTGTTGGTGTATTCCAGTTTAAAATGCACCTTATGTCACAAGGAACTCCATCATGTGAGTTTTTGTTATTCAATAGATTCTTGAATAATATTAATATGCATTGAAGATCATATGGGTCTGAATGAATGGAATATTTGCCAAGGGTAGAATATCCTTTTGTTTAGATAAAAGAGAGGACTTAATCATGCAGTGGCCAACTAAGGGAGAAGTTTTAAAGTACATTGCGCACTTGGAACAAAATGTTTGTACTTACAAGAAGAAGGGCCCAGCCCGTGGGCATGAATGCGAGGATGCCAGCAAATAAATCTTGTATTGTGAGACCACAAACTACAAATAGAACAGTCATGACCGACACGAAACCCAGAAATAGGAGTGCCTTGAGAATCCTGAACATAAGCTGGAAATCTGTACGGAATTTTCGTCTCCCCATTGACACCATCTGATAGCGTTGGAAAAAACAAACAGAAGGAGGCCAAGTTCAGAAATAAAGCATATAGACAAACCACACACTTGTGAGAAGAAAAAGAAAAAGAAAAAGAAAAAGAAAAACCTGCTATATTCTACTTTCAAATGGTCAATATATAAGTTTAAAATGCTGGTTTCCAGTTTTCGAATACAATTATTTCATGTACGTGAAAAATTTATTCAAGCTGCTCCCAATCATATTTACTTTTGCATGTGTTCCATTTGCATGCCACATACCTTGAGCACTAAAAGTGTAGTTAACATACCATGAAAATCCATAAACCTACAAAAAAAGATTTGAAGTTTATAGTAGAAAAGTTAGTATTTGGTGGTAGAAATTAACCAAAAAGTTATAGGCCAATAAGAAAACAAAATATCACTCAAATATGGATTGTACCAGCAAACTTTTGCTGTGATGAGCTATATCAAGGTGGTACACAATGCCATATCGGTAGATAAAGAAGCGAAATGCGAGGATTATTTCAAGTAACCATCCCCTGATATTTGTGTGCTTGAGATGTTCTTGTTCTCCACCCCACCATGATTCCCAACTTTTATCAGGTGCAATCCCTATACCACCACGATTTCCCATCCATCTTTTCCAATCTGTCCAATCATCCACTGTTTTTTGCCAGTCGAATCCAGATGGATTGAACACAAATGGAGCAAACAACCAGGATCCACATGGACAAGGTGACAAACAAATAAAGACTTGAACTGCGATATGATTTCCCATAGACTTCATACACGACCAACAATATAAATAGTTCCAATCCCTTAACAAAGTGACTTCGGGAGTATAGCCTGTAGTTTTCTGCAAACTTTGCATGGAAAACAACAAAGCCACGCCCAGTAGCTCGATATTTGGAACCACCATGCAAAATTGTTCTTCCATAATAATGTGCTTTAGTTCCAAGCTGGAATGTAAAGAACACTGAGGCAAGCTGTAGCTGCATAATGACAAAATCACCCAGAGCAGTGCGGAACCCTTTCTCCAAACCAATTTCCATGACCATGGGTAACACAAGCAACAAGCCTAGCTGAAAAATGGATTGCGGAGCCAAAGCCTGTTCGAGGGTCTTGCTTTCATTTATGCTCGGGTCCATAAGAATCTCCCTTTCTAATCCACTCATTATCATGTATATGCGTCCATATAAGAACACATATACAGTGAGCACGGTTACCTGAAACAACAAAAGCATACCAAATCTTTCTAATACACTCTCCATTTCATGTAATTCTAATCGGGCTTGAAGTAAATCATGCGTAAGAATATTAAAATGGATTCACAAGTAGCAAGCTAGCCTAGTGACCCGAATTGCTTGATGTTGTCTAACCACTGATCTTATACTGCACAACATCATTTATCCAATTCGGATGATGATTTAAATTGTTGAATTTCATAAAATTTGGGTTGTTCTGTTCTGGTACCTCATTAACACAGAAAATAGTTTAGAAACTATTACCATATGATATTAGTCACAACAGAGGATTGTAGCATAAGGCCCAAGCTGACAAACTGATGTTATACTTGGCGTTTAATTGTTTATATTTTGATACCAGCATAAAATGAGTCTCTTCCTCAACAGTGAACAATCAGCAGCTTGAAATTTGTAGATAAGAATAATCCGAGCAACATTTACCAGGAAGCCTAGTTATGCTATGCATGGTTTTTTTTTTTTTTAAAAAAAAACAATAGGGAGGAAGAAGAAGAATCCTCCAAGAAACAAGTAACCAATACACAGAGGTGTTTCTGTGTATTCTGAACCTACTGCAAATTAAATTAATAAATCACTTTGAAGCTCCATATGCAGAGCTCCTCAAGGAGATCAACATACCACCATAACTCAAAACTTAGAGCAAAAGGGATATCACCAGTGATAGTCATGGAGACTCTATTAGAGTTTATAGGAAACAAAAAACTAAGAAATCTGTTCAGCACAAAGACAGTAAAATAAAGAAATCAGATCAGCATACCATGCTGCTGAAATAGAAACCAACTGTTGTAAAGTAGAACGAGAGCATCCTATAGAAATCAAAACGTCGCCCCAATCGATAAACATCACGGCTAAGGGTCTGCTCTCCATTTCCATTTGCAACCTTTGCCTCAAAAGATGATATTTGGTTCATCCCCACATCACGCCCTTTTCCTACTTGTATGTATTCATGATGTGTTACATATCCCCCAGGTAGAGTTGTGTTGTATCCTGAAGAGAGTGACATGCTTAATCATCGCATGGTACTTATGTGATGTCAATAGTGTTCAAATCCATATAAAATTACCTGCAAATATATCCTCGCTTAAATTTATTATTTTTGAAGCTTTGCTTATGCCAACCCTTGTTATGTGGAAGATTCTGTCAAATATATCAGGATGGCCGTAATGGAATCGTACCCTATAAAATCAGACAACATTTATTAGAATCTTATTCTAGCAAAGTGCACCACTGAAGAATAATCTTGGTGCACTTTGGTCTTCAAAACAAGTATATAAAACAAAGTTTACTTCAGTTTAAAGCTTGCAATTGTTCCTATATTTGAAAGTTGAAACTCTCTGGAGTTTTAGACTCCTGCTCTTTTCTATAAAAAAAAAATTAAAAAGAAAACCAGCTTCTGTGGTCATTTAATACTTTTAATCTGGAACAAAGTTCATCATTAAGTAAATCTAGATATCTTGTACTGGTCAACGAGTCTGTTCTGAGGAAAAGGGAAAAAACAGTCAAGCGGTGGTTTAGACTTAAGATTGGTCTCTAAGGGAGAAGCTTTCCAATATCAATCAATGCAAACTTTTTTTTCGTTTCTCGTTTTCTTTTTCTCAAGCAGTGAAATATCATCTGTCTAAAGTTTGAAATATTTTTCTCCCATGTTTGATAATTAAAAAGGAAAAATAGAAATGTAGGTGGATACAAAATTTAAATGATGCAACGAGCTTTCAGATTGTAAATGACATGTAATACCACATAAGCATCATTGATTGCTGGCTAAAATTAGGCTTACCTTAGAGGACTAGCCAAGATACGTTGGCCAATAGTCACAAAGCTGGTCTCTTGATGGGACATGAACCAAGCGAGTGATGAAACACTGTCAAAAGAAACGGAAGAAATATAAGGGTTTATAATATTAAAATCAAAACACTTCTACTACATAATTCTTTTTGCACGCCAATATGTGATGCACAACCATTGAATGGTAAAGCTGACCTTCCAGTAAATATATGCTCCCTTATACCCAAAATCGTTGGGTTTTGTTTCCTACGATGAGATTTTTTAAGCTCCTCCAACACATTTCTCAATTTAAAAGCTTCTTCAAAGTAATTGTCCTGAAACAAAGAGAATTTTAGTGCATTACTGTATAATGTAATTTATAAATGAATGGAAAAGGAACAGAGAGACTGCCTGATTCATGTCTATAGTCTGTAGGGCTTCTCCACGAGTAAAAATAATGGCATGATTTTGATTTTCAGGTTTTCCTTCACCAATATCTGTCGGAGGACCTGGAAGCTTGATTCGGTAGATTTCCTAGCAGTGTAAGGAGTACAACATGTGAGAGAACGTGCTTTGGATTTGTAGAAATGGCAAAAGAAGCTTGTAAACAGGAGAAGCATTAACAATCAACAACTCTCAATATTTTTTGACTTGAGAACACAAAGGCAGGACATGTTTCTCATACCCAGCATATGAATTGAGGTGTCTGAACTAAACAGTTAGGGAAACATCACATAAATGCAACTGTTCCTAAGACATAGTCCCTAAGAAGTACAGTTTATTTTACAGGTGCATATAACAAATTACTTCGTTAGATTATCTAGCAGAGAATAACCAGAGTTTTTCCAGAACATAACTCTGCAACTACGACCCTTTATTGCAGTTTGAAATGTGATAAATTTAATTGGAAGTGATCAATTGCTCTACTTAAGTGCAACATAGAAATCCCGAAGCACCTAAATTCCATACCAAACAAGGAATCAGTCACATACCTCATCATACTTATCACCCCCTTTGACGAGAACAGAGTAATACAGCTTTTGAGATTTTCCATTCACTGTGGTCTCTCTTTCATCCATGTAAGCAACACGCAATGATGGATTCCTGTATTAATGATATGTAATGAAGGTTGCCATCAACCTTTTTTATCTAAATGGAGAACTTCATGTAATGCATTGGGACAAATTTTAACTTACGCTAACATTAAATTCAGAATATTGTTGTAACAACTCCGGTCCCGTTGTTCAGTGGAGTTTTTCTGAGCCCCATATACCTGACAAGAAACAACATAGGTGAACTTCAAATCAGCCAGAGCTTGTGCCTGATCAAAATAAGCTTTTTGATCCGTCTCAGGTTCCAAGGTATGGAAGCCATTCAAAAGGGCTGCAAAGCAAAACAGTGATTAGCTTTTTGAAAAAAATAATGTACCATTAGAGGCAATGGAATCGAATGCTAAATTTTCGAAGTAATGGTGCGTATATATGTTAAGAAATCACAAACCATTATCTCCTGCAAATTCTAATAAGCACTGAAGTTCTAGGGCTTGCCTATAGTACATCATGTCAACACCCACAAATGAAGCAAGTAAATAAAGCACCAAAAACCTTCACTATTCAAACCTGTTCTAGCAAGGGTCTGCCCCCTATAGGATACCCACTGACGAGTAAACTCCATCTTCTCTTTGGGAGACCATTTAAGTTTCTGATCATTTATACGTTCCTCGAAAATTTTCCATTCATCTGTTTTGCATTCATTTGTACTTGATAAGTTTAACTCCATTATAAAAACCAAAAGTGTGATGCAGGAATTGGTAGAAACTCACCACGATATATTGTCTTTAGGTAGAACAAAATCGTTATCCCATCTTCATTTTCCTTATGAAGTTCATCATCGGAATAAAGAACATCTTCTTTGTAATAGGGAGTCAAAACACTAATGATATCAGAAAAGAAATCTAATGTCAAAAAAAAAAACTAAAATGAATAATTATTTATTTATGACCAATAAATGATCTACATGGAAGAAAATAAGCAACACACAGCACATGACCAATTCTAAAGATAGTGAATAAGAGAAGAAACTGAGCAATCCTTCTTAACACAATTTTTATCATGTTCGCACAAGATTAGCTGTAATGTTTTGAATAAATGAGTAGTTGGTGGCTTAAAATATGGATATAAATAAATAAGGGATACTATAGTAATTTAATAAAAACTTGATAAATATAAATAGAAAGTAAAAAAACAAAAAACAAAAGAAGTGATCTGAAATTTGAGAGAGAATCGGCAGGAGAGAGAAGGGAGAAAAAAAAAGAAAAAAAAAGAGGGAAATTAGAAAAAAAATAGAAAGGAGTTGAAGGAAATAAGTTTAAAGGTAAGATTATATATAAATATGTGTTGATTAAGTTTTAATTTTGATTTTGATAAATGTTAGGGTTGTGAAAATTTGTGTTTTGAGTTTGATTGATGAATTAATTGAATGTTATGGGTTTGATTGTTATGGGTAATTGATTATTTGGTAGATTTTGAGAGATTGAATTGAAAGATGATGATTTTGAGTTATGATTTTGTTTGAATGGTGAAATTGTGTTAGAAATCAGGGGATAACAGTAGGTAATCTGTGAAAATTCTAGGTTTGAGGTTGAAGATGATAAAAATTCAATTTGGTCCCTCAATTTTGGAAAATTACAGTTTAGTCCCCAAACTTTGGAAAATTACAGAATGGTCCCTGGAGCGTATTCTGAGATTCTGAACAGAATAAAATATGAATTATGGGCAGAATTGCTGTATAGTTATGAAATTTTAAAACTTTCAATTTAGTCCTCTAATTTGATAAAAATTACCATTTGACCCTAAAAATGAGATAAATTCCATATTAGTCCCTAGCTGTGATGTTAGCTTTTTCAGATTGGTTTGATGAATAATTTAGGATTATTTAGTGAATTATTACCATTTTGTTATTTGTTTTATTATGGAATAGATTTCGGGAAAACCGTTAATTTTTGGGTTTTTAGGAAAATAACTAGTTTAGTCTAAAAACATATAGGGTTATGGAATAGACCCTTAGCTAAGTGTATTAAATAGGTTGTATATTCTTTTGAGTCATTCTTGAATATGTTTTCTTTATATTCAGATAATCCTGATATTCTACCGGCGGGCTGTCAGTAAGATTTTCTTCGGTGTCTGCTTTTGACTTTTGTTTTTGCTTCGAGTCAGGTGAGTGGATAATTTTTCATATGCATGAGAAATATTATAAATATTTGATTTGTTAATATGAATTGGAACATGCTTCTTGATAATATATATGGTGATTATTATCCTTGTTATAATAAGCATGATCATTTGTTGAATCTGAATTCTTGATATGAACATGGGCAGAATTGCTGTATAGTTGAGCCTTGAGATATTAATATGTCTGTTTAAGTATGATTATGACCTTATGGTATGTCAGTCAGAATACCCATGCTAACAGAGTAGTGTTAGTCTTTGTGCACATCGTATCTGAACCCTAGTTGGTCGGGGGAGTCACCAACCTGTGTGGACTAATTATCCCACAGTATAGAGCCTCATGCTTATTGCATTTTGATTTTCTGACGAATTTTACCATATGATATTCTTGTTATGACCTATTTGAGAAACCATTTTATAAGAACCTAAAGTCATACTTGTATATATATTTCTCATTGTTGTATTATCTTGTGTGTGTATATTGAACATTATCTACTCACTGAGTTGTTGAACTCACACTCTTACTATTTATCATTTTCAGGCTTATAACTTGATAGTAGGTCACTTTTGTTGGACCTTCAGAACCTGCTCTTTTTAGTTGTAAATTTGTACATATTCTTTTATGTCTAGTTAGTGCTCCCAAACTATGAAATTATATTAACTCTTGTATTAAGACAATTCAATTATATTATAAAGTTGATTTTGTTATTAATGTTGCGTTGAACTCTGATTGAGTTAGGATAAGTTTGTGTGTAAGTTTAGGTTCGCATAGGTATGGAACCTTGGAGGGGAACCTTTCCTATATGCCAGTCATGGATCTAGAATTCGGGTTGTGACATTATCATTTCTTCATTTCTGATCAGATTGTGGTAACAAGCCATGATCATGTTGAAGATGATTTATTTTTAGAATATGTTGTTCCTATGAAGAAAGTATAGACAAAAACCATTGCTACCTATTACATTTTTTGCTTACAAAATTCATATTTTTCAATCACTCACCTAAAAGAGAACATGTCTCGGACTTTTAGAGCCTTCGGCATGTTCATAAATAAGGAATTTGTAAAGAAAGTGATACGGCGGCGAGCATCCAAGTTTGATGGCACATTTATGGCAGATTCCTTCGTGGTCAAAAGTAAATGAAGCCTGAGGACCTGTAGAGAGATGTTGAACAATATAAAAATTGAAGATGTATATGTCACAAACATGATATTCGTAACAAAATACAAGTGTCAGGACAACCTTCTCCCTCCAATAATTGTTATATGTAAGACTTAGATTTATCTTTCTAAACATCTGTTCTTTCATACTACTTTGATCACTCAAGGTGTTTGAGTAAGCTTTTTCCATAATTCTGCAGGGATAGGTAGCCAAACATTTAGTTATCAGGGTTCAATCTGTCATAAACCATTTGGACATCCAATTAAGTTAGTAATAATTCAGAACTTACTCATGGCCATGCAACATAATATCCTGAGTGATAATTTCTATAATAGACTGGAGAGCATTAACTATCTGAGTTTTGTAGATGTCATCATCAGCATGATCACCTAGCTGTCAACAAACTAGTGTGAGTACTCGAATATGAGCAAGTGCAGACTATGATGGAAATAAGAAATTCAAGAACAAGGAAAGCATAAAGAAAGCACATTACCAAGACTTCTAGAAATCTCTCCAAATATTCACTAAGCATAGGCAATCCACTCATCCGGAACTCATTCAAAAATCTATGTTGTTGTATGCTCATATTTACCTTTTCATGTATTTTTTTGACAATCCTGTTGAGAAAAGAATAATAAAAACAAATGAATAAATAATCGATCATAAATGGCCACATTCATCTTAAATGACTTTTGAGACTCAATCTAGTAAGATGAATGCTTCTTACATCTTTTCTGCATCATCTTCCAGAAGGCTAAATATTATGTACCACAATGCCTCATAAAACTCAGTCACTGCTGATTGCATATACTCATCCATTTTTCTATATAACTCAGCATCCTCCTTCCTCTTGAAATCTTTTGCCATGTCCAGTGCTATAGGGATCTGTCATGTGTCAATCAACACAAGGAGATAAGTTAGAATTGGAATTGCATTGAGTACAGATATTAAGAATACCAATGAATCAAGGTACATACCTTGATAGCAAGCAAAAAAAGGAGGCCACTGGAAGACAGAGACGTCACTTGAAGAATAAGGCACAAGTAGCAAGTCTTTTTCACTGAACAGTGAAGTAAATTTAAAATCTTACAACTAGAAATATAGACATATGATACACTTGATGTTGTAATAAATTGTATAGCAAGAAGAGCCTTAACTGATTGCTGATCAAATCTTCCATTCTCAAAGAATATATGAACTCATTCCACACAAGTGAAAAATTTGCAATATTTTTTCTTTCTGATTCCTCATCCTGAAATGACAAGCATTGTTGATTTAGATAAGACAAATAAGAGAGGGTTCCAATTGATTGCTATATAAAACAAGCTGGAAAACAAAATAATATTGCTGCTTTTGTATTTGACACAACATGCATCCAAGATGGAACATCAATAAAAAAAATATCGAACTGTCAATGCAAACAAACAAACTACTACAACAAAATTCGTTAGAATTAATCACCAAATGTTTCCTTGGAGCATCCTCATGTGATGGCACAAGATGGTGACTGAACGTTGAGGCACGGATTCAAATCTGGACCGTAACATCTCTAAGGTCCTTATCTGAAAATAAAAGGTTACGAGTGTTGTGCAGGATGAAAACCACAACTTGTCAACTGCATATTTTCCATACAATCAAATATGAACTAATATTCCAAATGTTCTATAACAATCAAAATAATGTTGAATAAATGGGATCATTGTGCATCATATGATTGCTAATATATCATTATATAAGAACAAAATGACCACTAACCTCACCCAAATGGCTGAAGGTTCCTTGAATCCCACCAACAAGAGTAGAAAATATGGCATACCATATTTGTGCATCCAAAAAATAAACCTAATATAATAACAGAATTTACCCCAACTTAACGTAAAAGTTTGTTATGAAACACAATAATATAAAATTTCTCATTCCTAAAACTTCATATTCAGTCCACTTACCAGAAGAATAGGAGTCCATATAGAGATAACAACACCAATGTTATACGGAACTACACCAGTTTCAAAACATGACTTAGTTATAGCTCTATGATGAAAGAAAGTACACAGAGTAATAAAAAAGGATGAAACATTACGTTGGGGAAAGAATTCATGCCATTGATAGTTATTAACATGAATCTCCATAATCAACTTTATCGGTTCAACTAGAGGCAGTATCTATTCACAAATATGCAACATATGGGTTATAAGCAAATGAATATGACAGATTGTACAGAAAACAATGCTCCATGTAAAATGAAATTAAAAAATAAAGAACCTATAGCATGGACAAATACAAAATAAGATTGTGTTTTTCCATGTCCATGGTATAGTTGCTGTAAAAAATCACTATAACAATACAGTAATTCAGGAAAACTATGTTTCTCCCAATATTATACATGGCCTTCAATATTATTTCCCACAGGAACTGCAATTTTTTTTTAATCTCTAATCAGCCATGTAATTAGAAGTTTTAGCCTTGGAGAAATTTGAAATATCCCATGTAGAAACTACATCAAAAAAGTGTTTCAAATAGATGTAAATTCCAGGAAGTTAAGTTTCTATCCTTACAATGCATACAATGTTCTTTAAATTGAGAAGTACATATATATGTGACGAGGTATTCCACAAGAGGAACACCATTTTAGGTGGTGGAGAAAAGACTTCATAGTTCCTCCTAAACTTGTACGTGATAATTCTATACTCTTATTTTCATATGTGTAGATCCAAATTCCAAATATATGCATATATGCAAATTTGTAACATTTTTGTGCATGCATATGCATGTACACTGTGAATACATGATGCATTTAGACTCAAAATATTGTTAACAAAATCTTGTCCCAATGAATATTGAAATTCAACAATTAAGATGTTTAAGAAGAAAAAACCTCCACTAAACGCTAGCTTGCAAATTATCAGCAAGACCCAGAACAAAGTATACCTATGCATAAGAAAATATCAAGATTTTATAAGAAAGACCACTAGTTTATAAAGGCATCACATTCATTTAAATTTCCCAACAAGAATTCTTACATTGATAAGTTTAAGAGCAAAATCATACAACTTCCTAGAAACCTCACTCATCCCCCTCCAAAAAGGTAAAAATAAAAATAAAATAACAATCAATAGCATTTGTTTCTTTTACTTTAAAAGTGAGAGCATATCCTCATGCATGCCTCTTCCTAAATATAGTTTTGACTGCATGAAGGTAAAAGAAATGTAAAAAAGAAGGCTAGGTTGAAGAGAGAGAGAAAAGCCTAGAATATCAACCAAACCAAAAATACACACATGCACACAAACACTGGAGTCGAAAGTAAAAGTGCTAGATATGCTTACCTGAGCCCACCACATTACGAGAGTGACAATCCGTTAGTTTGAATGTTCCATGATTCTCCGTAAAGGTGGAAGCACAAAAAGTAAAGCAGCCAACACTTTTGGTATCAAATAAATTGTCACGGCATAAGTATAAAATGACTGATTCTGCCAATCTATAGACCAAGTGCGAAAAAACTTCACAAGTCCGGTTGGATTCAGCACAGAGCTGGAATAACCAATTGGTAGAACCACGGCCCATACAGCAGCCACAACAAACTTGAGAAGGTACCGTAGTATCTGTGTGACTTTTAAACTCCTCCATGCATTAAAACTCAGAATTATATCCAGAGAAGCTGCAAAACCAAAGATGAAAATGTCAAGGGAGCACCAAAAAAGTCGCTCAAACTATAACAACAAAACCATAGCTATATAACCATCTACAAAACTTAAACAAATACATATTAGTGTTTAATATTGAGAAATTGCCAAAAGAAATGCAATCAAAAGGCTTTATTTCACTTGGTTGATGTCCATAATAACTGCTACCATTAGCAAGACAATAATTCTGACAAAGTTTTCATTTCTGATGAAATAAAAGCAATGAAATTAAAATAACAATAAAAATATTTTTTATTTTTCTGGATAAGAGAAATTATTAAGAAATTCATCAATACCTTGCAAAAGATTAAGGAATGCAGAAGTGACAAAAATGCTCAAAACACTTTTGAAGACATCCTCATCAAAAAAGGCTGCAATAGATCCAGTAGGACTCCATGCAATAATTATCATAGCCTGAAAAAAAAATCATATTCAATAGATTCCTAGAAGAGAAATTGATTGAAGACACTAACCCAGTAACATTTTAGACTACCTGCAAAGCCAATATAAAAAATATCCACATTCGGTCAAAACTTCTAAAAAAGTGCCAAAAAGTACGGACTTCAACAAAATTAGTCTTGGGCTTCCTCGTTGCACCAGTACCTTGGTTAAACCTCTGCAAAAAGCATACAAACTTCAAACACAAAATGTTTGGAAGAAATACATGATAGACCACTCCCCAAAACGATTAAAACAAATAAAAATGAAAAGAAATTCAGGAAGACAGAAGAACTTCAATGGTTCAGTGTTGAAAACTAACATTATTATCAATGGCTGAAAGATCACTAACATCATTACATCATATTTTACTAAAACAAAAAAGAAACCAGTCGAAACATATTTTAAAAATAGAGATGTGAATTTAAAGATCAGCAAGAAACAGTTGATAACATACACAATGCACTATAATTTCTCATTTTTGTGAAGCATAATTATCTGCATGCTTTAGTAAAAGGCTACTACACTGAGGTCAGGGTATGTTCAGATGCCTTAACGTTTTTTTTTTCCTTCTTGGTTGGGGGGGTAGGGGGAGTAGAGAGATACCTCATTTGCAGGCGGCAACTCATCAGAATGAACAAAAAAATCTGCTCGAAGGTCCATTGGCCAATTTAACTTGAAACACTTGTCAGACCTGAAAAGATGGAAAAAGTTAGCTATCAGTCATCTTGACTAATTATGGAAACAAAACTTACTCTTCAAAGGATCTCACCAGAAGTACTCGTTCAGGTCATCATAATTTCTCCATTTTGAATGGCTAGCCTTGCCTCATTTGTTTCTCCTTGCTTCCTTTTTTAGGAAATGAAATCATCTTCCAGATGTAACATGTAAGTGAAACATAAATAATAAACAGTAAATTTAATGAAAAATCACCTTGTGCAAAACCTGATAGATTGGGGTTATAACATTCCTCAGAAAGGCTTCATCATCAGGTGCTGTTGTTTCATATGTCTCCCAACTAGCGGGATGCACATTGCTATATAACATTCCATAGACTTCAAGTGCCATCTTGTACATTGGGAAATAAGGAGAGCATCACATTTGCATACAAAAAAGATATATGTGCACATCAAAAAAATAGAGGAAGCTGATACTACCCTGAAGAATGATTCATTAGATTTTCTAAGATGAGAGAATTATATGCCTAAAACTAATTCAGAATTATATGCCTAAAACTAATTCCTGGTGATGATAGAGTTCTGCTACCTTAACTAGCATCAATACTTCTAATAAATTGATTTAAACTGTTAAATGGAATGAAAATAAAGGCATTATGCTATATACAAAATTGTTACCAAATAACAAGCTAGACAGACAGATGAATTCCAGTATTTGGAAACCAAGGCTAAAAATTTTATTTCAGACATTAGTAGATGATAAGCTAATTCTGAGAATTGTTTACCAGTAAAGAGAACTCATAAGGCACCTTCTCAAGATGCTTTTCTCATGCAGCTTAATAATAGGAGACACATGAACACCTTTTGATACATTGTTGTCTGGCTTGGGATATAGAACACAACTTGTGATACCACAAGTGAGCATCAGCAACCATAGTAAGATGGAAGAGTTGTTTTTCATGTAGTTGGTGGGTTTTGGAAGAAAGGACAGTAAAGTTTTGTATAAATATGCAATATTTGCAGTGGTATGATACAAAAATCAATTCTAACATGATAAATGTGGGACAAAATTATTTTCATAGCTAACTTCTATCTGGGGCAATCTATCTAGGGCATTTAGGATTTTCTTTAGTAGATATTCAATGAGACTAGAAAGCCATTGCTTTTTAATTTTTAACAATCTATTATATTCTCCACGGAAGTTAGCTTGCTCTCCTTATTCAGGATTCCTTTTCTATTGAAGATCTTACCTTTTCTATTAAAAAAACTCAGCCCTTTTCTTTAAATCATTTAAAATTATATTCATCTCTTTTAGGAAAACTAAGGACTAAAATGAAACCAGAAGAAGTCAATCATAGTTCCTACACAACATATTATGTTGATTGTACTTCTAAGACTCTTGATGAATATCTAAAACAATAGATTATCATAAGAACGATAAAAAACTGCTGCCATGCTAATATTATTTAATTCAAACTTGACAATACTACATGAAGAAATCTTATAAAAAAACATACATTGTGGAAGATATAGCAAATGCATTCTGGCATAAATCGTATATTTGAAGCTTCACCCCATATAAGAAGATAGAGTGCAATGTAAATAAGCTTTAACTGTTGGTTGTCAGACTTTGTGGGAAACCTACAAGATCAACAAATTTCAACCACCTGAAAAATACATCTTTACCTACTGCAATCTTAGGACCATAACTCACTCAAGAATTGATTCACAATGCAAATAGTTACACCACGAATCGATAATTCTTGAAAATTGTTTCCAACAATCATTGTATGGTCCCATTATTGAGCTGAAATAAGCTTTGTCTCAATCTTTGAAAGACAATGATATAAAAAAGAAATAGAAGAATGTTAAATTCATGTAAGATAAGTGAGTATAAAACATAAAGCTTTTACCGTAGTATAATCGTCAAGACTCCTATTCCTTACATCCATATTAGCTAATAGCAATATCAGATGCTCCCTCTGATTTGCCACATTTCCTCGCTTTGATTCCATGGACAAGATAAGAATATAAGGAGTCATAACTGAATTAGAAACTTGTATGCATACAGTTGACTTGAGTATATGAACATAGCACACAAGTTTCATTATGACCACCAAAACTACAATATTAATGAAACCCCCACTAGTTATCTAACGAGACAAATAGATAGTCAAATCATGCAACACCAACCTTGTTTTTCCATTAGTTAGTCACATTTGATTATTTGGAGGAGAGGGGAGGGAGAGTTCATTTTCTTTTCTTTTTGTAAAGAAGAGGAAATTTTATTAAGAAAGGAAAAGATAATGGAATGCTGCAAGTATGATAAGGCATCTTCTAAACTAAAAAAAAAATTCTTCTACAAGGTGGCAGAACCTCAAAGAGACAGGCTCTCACCTGGCATTGTTAATTTTCTAAAATACTATGTACATTTAAGTTCCTTTACTTTTCAAATAATTAATTTAGTCCCTATGTCTCCAAATTTATTTAGAGTTGGATCTTTGATTTCAAAATTTGCTTTTCTTTTTCCAAATTAAAAGTCTCTCTCCCTCCATACATATTACTTCCAAGCAACAAAATGCACATCCTTAAAGTGTCAATAACTTTTCTATTCTTTTCCACTCATAAAATTTTTTAAAATAATATTTGTACAATATGCTCACTAGACCATCAAAGCTAATCAAAAAATTTGACACATCATCTTTTTTTTCTCTTCTTTTTTGGAGTTTTGACAAAATTAAATTATTGTCCAAAATTGACATGGGCATAATTGAATGATGACACAAGCTATAATATTGTACATTTAGTCATGTTCTTGCGTCCCCTAAAATTTTGTTCAAGATCCTCCACTGCTTCTACAAATCATTCTGAAAAATCAACTGACACAAATAAGTTTTAGAAACTACCCTAACTCAAAGTAATTGGTTGGACAACTAACATTTCTAAAAAATTTCTGCATTTCTCTCCATTCAAACACACCATATCAGTGCAATTGCCACACCTCTCTAAAGAGTTTTGCCTTCTTTGCCTCTCCCAAAACCCAAAGCAAGTGAATAACAAATCTTCAAGGTTTTACAGCACATCCATAGCTCACCAAAGAAAGTGGCCCTGATCTTAACCATAAAATTCATTTATTTCTATCAATTCAGTATAATTGGTTTGAATGGAAATGGTATAGCTCTGAAGCAAACCATTTCCAGATTGTTCTTCATAAGTTATTCCAAATTAGAAATACTTCGTCTTTATGTCCATTTAGAAACATTCTGGGTTTTCTCCACAAGCATTAAAAAGAAACGCGTTAATTTCTTCATTACTTTCGTTGTAATCTCCCCGTTGCCCTATAAGATTCACCTAGCTTCATAAGGAACAATATTGCTGACAATTCTCAAAAGGAATAAGAGAATAAAGTATATGAATGACAGTGAACTGAGACCCAAAGGTCCAAGCGTTCAAGTATGTGAGTCGTTTAAGCAACTTAAATGTCTAGAAGCTAACATGCAGATTACTTTAGGACTGACAAACAAAAGACCCAAAACTAACATTTTAGCTGTAAAATAAGAAAACAAATTGCAAAAATAGAATTGAAAGTGTATCTTACCTGAAACCCAAAAATAGACGAGAGCCAATCATGTCATTGACAGATATAACCCTTTCTTTATGCATGTCACTAGAGGAATCATGCGGTAGTCTAATTCTGGGCATTGGAAGGTTATCCACATCACGTAGAACATGAAGTGCAGCTTTGATCTATATTTTCAAGGATGACTATGATAAAGTTCAGACATTCACAATCAATGTAATTAGCTCAAGCAAAACCAAGATTACATATTCTACACAAATCCAACCTCTGGAAGTTCCATGATTACTGGTTTTACCCCAGCAGCATACAGTGGAAGAATGTTGTAGTGTTTGTACTGTCCCCTTTTTCTCTTAACATCCTCAGCATATTTCTCTGTCTGTGGTGGCAATAGAATCAATTGAACATACACGATTAAGCACCTTCCACATGCAAACATGTACCTTAAGAGCTCATGCCAGGATGCTGAAAACAATTAAATCAAACCTTATTGTCAACTTTTCCTGCAGGTATGACCGTTTGCAGCACATCATATAATACTGTAGCAATGCGAAGAATCTTAGCCATCTCCTCCCTGCAAGAGTTGACACAAAGAATAAGATATGATAGATGCTTAGAAACTTTGGCAAGACAACAAGAAGAAAATAGGCTAAAAAATAATCAAGCCTCACGGGTTTTTTATGTGCTGTGCATCTTTAATGTTCTCCTTGTAGAATTTTTGGTAATACAACTGGATTTCACCCAGATCAGTTTGAGCAAGTTGAGGCTTTGTTTCTACATCTTCCTACAAAAAGGGGAAATTTAAGTAGTCTTAAATCATTTCTCTAAGAACTCCAGAATATTATTTCGAGTGCGTTCTTAATACAGTAATCTTATGATATCTTCTTTTTCACAAAGGAAAATTGTAATCTGAATGTATTATTGAGATAAAAGGAAAAAGGTATAAATAATCCTAGTTTATACACTGAACAGGTTGCCTAATGGACAATTAGGCTCTAGGAAACTGTGATTAGGCTAAATCATGAATCAGTTAAGTAATTTCTCTACAATATGATCTTTAATATTTAGTTCAAAGCCCACGTTTTTCCTTCTTAATGAAATTTAAACCTTACTCTAGCAAAATATGCAGGTTGAGAACAATAACCAGAAGAGTGAGAGCACAAAAGAAATAAATTATGGAACATATATTTTTAGCTGGAAAAATTTGGAAGATAACAGGATAGCAAGCAAGAATTAAAATAAAAGGAGATCCAGGGTAGAAAAAAATCACATCAATACCAATCCATCTATGCTGCAGAATATCATGAAAGACAAAAGGAACGAAGATCATCCACCAGCATGTTCACTAACAATTAAAGTATTTCTATGCGATAATGAGATTAAAGGTTATATAGCCCAAGACAATCGAGATTTTTCAGCATTGAACAAGTTACAGCTGAGAAATAATTCCACATAAAAAAAAGGCTATTCTTCCAGGCACTAAACTATTCATCTAAACTATACTGTTGGTAAGCTTATTACTAATTGCCACTCCCACAACTCGCTACCCTTCTGGGTGGAGACATTCAGCGGTATACCTTTCATAAGATGCACTTGCACTGGGAAGTGGATTCTGAGGCCTTTTAACAGAAGCAAATTAAAGATATTGCAAATCCACAAGCAACAACAGCCACTCTTGTATCTTAAGGCCTTTGTAGGCATTTTGATTGTGTAATAAATTTGTTTAAGTGAGAAGGGAAGAGTGAAGAATGTGATTGAGCCAGTTAAAAATCAGACTTGTTTATCCACCTTCAGACCTGAGAACAAGGAATCTAGCAGCTAACTTGGAGGAATAACATAAATACATGATATGGAGGATGATGGATCACTTATTAGATAGCAATTAAAATTCAGTGGAAATTGAAACAAAAAATTAATTTAGTTTCAAATATTAACATCAACAGTTTCCCAATTGAAACGTAAATTCTGTAGAGCACCAACAATGGTGCATTGCAGAGTGGCACTGAAAGTGGTGTCCAGAACAGGATTCTATAAATGTTTCTAATGGTTAGCGCATCCAATAGAAAGGCTTATGTTAGCTGGTGAGCAAGCAGCACACTAAATTAGGCTAAACCAGACTTTCTTATCCCGCTCGTTATATGATTATACAATGTCCCTGTCATGTTCAGGCCCAGCAGAACCATGCAAATGAGACATATTAGACAAGACAAAATACAGCAATTTCTATTACCTTGTAAGTGTATCCAACCCAAAAGGTTCTGTAAGCTATTATTATAAAGTCATACCAAACTTCAGCTAGTATGCTAAGAATGCTTGAAGAAGTCAGGCCAGCAGTATGATAATTACTTCCATTGAGATTCGGGTCAGCAGCATGGTAATTATTTTTAATTAAGAATCAGGCAAGCAGTTAAACTAAAAAACCCCGATACCCTAAAACAAGCAGGATAGAAGGTAAGGAGGCAATTATTTTTACGGTTGTGATCAAAACACTGCCTAAATTTGCCTCGTTTTACAATATGAACACAATTGGCATGTAAACTAATTTTAAGTGACATCTTGAACTCCAAAACACAAATTATGATGATTTTTCATAAAGCAGTGAAGATTTTTAAATTTACCAGATGCCGAGGAGCAAATACTGCCTGCCAGTTAAAATTTGAAATGCTAAAACGACGGCGGTTTATAATGAGAACGCTAGGAAAATTTCAAAAACAATGCACTTAATGCAAATTCACTTCATTGGTACTTGAAACAAGAAAAGAAAACAGTTATAAGCTACAAAATTCATTCAAGAAGGACATGTTGGGGAATCCGACTGGTGATGTCATTATATTTGCTCATAGAAAGCCAAACACACTGACACAATATTTAACGTGATTCGGCAAAACCGTCTGCATTGACGGGAGAGAGTGTATATTATTAGAGATTAGAGAAAGAATACAAAACAAATACATGGAGGAGAAAGATCACTTCTTTTTACTCTACTACAGCTCTCTTTGCTGTACTTGCAGCTGCTGCAATGGCAGCAAGGCTGCTGTCATTGCAGCTCTCTCTTTCTCTCTACTCTCTTCACATTCTCACAATTTTCTTCTCACATTTTGCTCTCTAACATATGCCTCTATTTATAGGCATTTATGGGGGCTCTTCTTCAACAAAGATGGTTGTCAACTCCAACTCTTCTTCAACAATGGTGGCTGTCAACCTTTGACATCTTGGATGGGTGTACATGGTTAGTACAATAGTTAATGGTTGTTGCACATTAATGGCAACCAACCTAACAATCATCCCCTTTGTCATTCATGTGGGGCAACTGTCCTCCTTCTTCAACACAAGCTTGCATCTTGCAGCTCTTCCAAGCTTTCCATTTTGAGAGCGTTTATGGCCAAGTTTACAGGTACTTGCCAAACCTTTCAATCATCAGAGAAACCTAAGCACACCTTTTCTCACACAAAAAGATCACTATAACCAGATGGTCTGTCACATCACATCTAAATAGTGTTAACGCTTATCTCTGGAACAACATTCCCTTTGAGCGTATCAACCATGCTCGGTCCGGAATGATTCATCAAAGCTTACAACACCACCTCAAACGAATATTCCAAGTGCAACAGTCATTATTTAAGTATCTTAATATAATTACAAGCTCACCATTCTTCCAAGAGTTTACTCATCCAAGAGTTGCATCTGCCCTCTGTTCCACCTTAGGAACCACGTCTTACTTCTTCATGAGTCTCTCACTCTTAATCTCAAGAGTCCAAGTAGCTTTCTACCTTTAACTATGAGGACAACCCATAAAAGGTTTATCTATATCTGTTTTCATACTCTGAGTATTACAATGTTATTACCGAGCTCACCACCTTGACAAGAGTCAACTTATTCCAGGAACCTGCGCATGCCCTCTGCTCCTTCATAGTAGCCACGTATTAATGCTCCACAAGTCATCCACTTATTGTCCAAGGCAAATGTCTTCTAGCTCATTGATCTTTAGCATGGAGGCAATATCCATGAAAGTCAATCTTACATTTGTCTCCATACTCATCATATTCATTTCATTGGCTATCCATCTGTCCACTCATACTTAGCCATCACATTGGCTCTAGGGCGTTCTGAACTGGGCCTCTTCCACGGCCCTCACACCTTCTCCTGAGGTGTCTCCACTCATCGTCATGCGGCGGTCTAATCATGGGTTCATCTCATAGCCCTCACATCGTCATGCGGGTGTCTTCGCCTTAAGCGGTCGTATCCTCCTTTAGCTGAGATGCTTCAAAGTGGCTCCATAAATTCTCTATCACCATATGAACTATGGGAGAGATCATTGCCACTAATTACATAGAAAAAGAAAGTTGCGGTATACACCTCACAATCTTTCATCTCGATTTCTATGTTTGGAGCTTTTACGCCTTTCTGCTTAACAGCTCCACTCATACCAACTCTTTTTGGTGTCTTTGCCTTTCATCATAGGCGGTCGCCTTTTATCACAAGCGTTTATACCCCTTTAATTAGGTGCTTCTACAACAGCTCATCTTTTCATCCTTGCATGCATTGGAAAGGTCCTCGCTTGTTGCCTTTATCAAGAGCACAAGAAACTTCTTGTTGTACAACTTTTTTACAGTCTCTGCTCTGAGCTTCATCTGGGAACTCTTCTTCTCCTTGCACTTGTTGTCTCATTATAATACCTTGTTGGATCCTCCAGGTACTCTTGCACAATCTTCGTGTATCCTCGTGCATTTTCTATTCTCCAGATTTCTCCTTATTCCTTACTTATGTTTGATAGCAGCTCATTCTGTCACAACATCTATCCAAGTCAAAATAGAGTATCAATCTTCATCTTCTTGATGTATTTCTCTACCATTATCAAGGTCTTCACCAATTCTTTCCTCGAAAAATTACAGTCATCAAATCTAACTTCCTTGAAGAAATCACCATTCCATCAAATCCTTGAACATACGGAACCCAACTGTTCCTTTGTGCCGTCATCCTGCTAGTCTTCAACAGTTTCATAACAAATTATCACATATACAAAAATAGTATTGTATGGATAATCCTTCCATTAAGCAAGTGCCCAGGAAAGATTGGAGAGGTCACACCGGTCCCGCTTAAAACTCAATCTCCTAGACAGAACTTCTTAGACCATATCTATCCATCGTACTGTCTTTCCGTATATACAACTATTTGCTAGCTTTGTCGCGGCTTTTCTTTACAAGTGATCTGGGGTATCCTTGTTTTGTACCTGATTTTTCAACATCTGGCAAGACTATCAGTGCTCAGATTCGTCAAGATTGGTCTTCATCAAACTTCACTCTCCACCTCAAAATTGTCCACATGATCGGGTGTCCAGAGTGTCCCAATTTTGCCTTCCCTCAAGGCAATTAAAATTCCCCACATAACAGTTCAACATATGTAATTGGACAAACATGTATGATTTCTTCTTCTTCATCTCCATCGACCACCATAATGACCATCAGATGCTTCCTGATCAGGCAATCTTTCTTCAATAAGTCAACATCGCTAATTTTTAGTCTTAATCTCAACGATCGGACCATACCATTGCATCTGGAATGATCAAATTAGCTAGAAACAAGTCTAAAATCGTCCAAATCGCACTTCATACGGCTGAGATTTCATCAAAATAATTTTCTCCTTATCAGTGGTCCAGATTCAATCTCAGATCCGGTTGCACGTAGACTCTACCACACAGAATCATGTCCCTCAGCTCGCGACTCGGCTCGACTCGCGGCTGGTGACGTGGCAATGGGTCTCATACACGAACATGGCTGCTGACTGGTGCTGACATGTCATACCACCTATGCATGCTGACGAAACTATGACGTCATCATTATCCAAATCTCACGCATGGGTCGAATCTCCTGGTATTCGGGTCGGGTCAGCCCATCCGGGCGAAGAAGACGCGTGTGACACGTGGCGCGTTTGTGCAGTTACCCCGTCGGCGCGTGCGGCATATTCTGACGTCAGATTTCGACGCGGTTTTCACCAGTAGCTTCGTCTCTTTCTCCTCTACACAATGGTATGGTCAAAACACAATTTTGACAACTTTCATTTTTGAGCAAAATCAAACACCACTTTAAACCATATGCTCTGATACTAATTGTTGGGGAATCTGACCGGTAATGTACTGATATTTGCTCATAAGAGGCCAAGCACACTAACACAATATTTAATGTGGTTCGGCAAAACCACCTACATTCACGGGAGAGAGTATATTATTAGATATTAGAGAAAGAATACAAAACAAATACATGGAGGAGAAAGATCACTTCTTTCTACTCTACTCCAGCTCTTTTTGCTGCACTTACAGCTGCTGCAATGACAGTAAGGCTGCTGTCATTGCAGCTCTCTTTTTCTCTCTACTCTCTTTACATTTTCACAATTTTCTTCTTACATTTTGCTCTTTAACATATGCCTCTATTTATAGACATTTATGGAGGTTTTTTTTTAACAAAAATAGCTGCCAACTCCAGCTATTTTTCAACAATGGTAGCTGTCAACTTGACATTTTAGATGGATGTACATGATTGATACAGTAGTTAATAATTATTGCACATTAATAACAACCAACCTAACAGAATGAAATCAACACCACAACTCATCTAGTGTTTTCGAGAATCTAATAATTAGTTCCAAGTGAAATATCTAAAATTGAACAAGACAAAATAAATCATGTAACAAAAGGAGACGATTCAAAACCCTACAACATATCATTCCCGAAATCCCGGCCATGAAGCTGAAACAAAAATTTTCTTTAAAAAAATAAAAATCAGTTATACCTTCTGAAGCCTGTGCAACAAATAGGTCTTGAACTGTCGAACTCCACGTCCACTCGAAGTCCGATCCATCTCATGAGCCTTCTCAAACGCATGGAATCGGCCTGATTGCATAAAAATATAAATAAGCATAGCAGCAATTATATAATGTATTGTTTATGTAGTGTATAAATAAATGAATATTTGTTTTGAAAAGAAAAGGCAAAGGTAAAGGAGAAGTGGAGGAGGTTACGTACAGAGATAGGCGACGCGAGGATTTTCCTTCTCAATCTCGTTAGCAACGCGAAGAATAGGAGCGATAAAGGGCAAAGAAGACGGCACAACCTCACTATCAACAAGAGGACTATCCTCATCAGCCAAATCCAACACCATCGCCTGCGCTCGCGTCGTTCTCCGAGACAGCGAACGCAGCGGAACCCCTTCATTCTTGGTCCCACTCGAACTCGCCATCTCCAATCACACCAAGCCAATCCACAAAAAGCAATAGAAATTATAACAACAATGCCTTTGATTTCAAGTTGAGTAAAGACGATCCAGGTTCCTTTGATTTTCGCTATCTTGTTTGTTATGCTAGAGAATGTTGCCGCAGTAGTGGTAATCGTGAGAATGAGAGAGGACATACTTCTTTTTGTATATATAGAGAGAAAGATGGATGCTTTGAGTGTGGAGTGGGTCAAAGACGGAAAGTGATTGCTCCGGTGGCCTGAAAAGAATTGGATTTAGGGAATTTTTCTTTTTAGAGGTGGTGCACTTTTTGCTTTTGTAAGTGCGAGCTGGGATTGGTGGCGGGAATTGTAAAGGGGGGAGAGGGTTTCTTTTTCTTCTTGGATTTAGTGTGACGTTAATCACGCGACAAGATACCTGCTTCCACGCCATCTTAGCACACGTGTTTGCACTGCACTGGGAGAAATTATTTGGATTTTCTGTTTCTTTCGTGGGTTTAGCTCGTCTTCTTTTTGGCATTCGCTTTTCGGACGTCGGGAGCATTTTTGGAATTCGAAGGTGAACAGAATCGAGAAATTAATTATGGTCCTTGATGTGTTGGATATTTATTTTTAGTCTATATATTTAAGAAAATTTGAATTTAGTCATGAACTTTAAGAGCTGATTAAAAACTCTGGTTGTATGCCACTGGATGAGAGCGAAATTTAGTGCAGTGACCCGTCACCCGCTCATATCAGAACGACCTATGAAATTTTGTAGCTCTATATAGAAATGAGAGAGTCTAGCACTCTTGAACTAAGCCCTGTTTGGACCACGGTCCAAGACTCATTTAATAAAAACCTGTGGAAACAAAAGAAGGTATATTTGTTAATTTAAGATTGTCCACGTTTAATAAAAAGTCTCAATTAAAATTATTTAAAACTCCACTTTATATCTGCATAAAAAAATATCTTTTAAATATATTAAAATATTTTATTTATAGTCTTACCAAGATTCCATTAGCTATAAGGGTGTTGATGAATCTTTTTGCACCTTTTATTGGATTTAGCTGCCTTTTGCCCTCTTTAAATTATTCATTGATCATTGATTCAGCTTGCTTGAAAACTTTGCTCCTGCGGATGTAGCCTTTTTTCACTTAAAATTTTTTAAAACTTATAAAGAATGCTTGATAGTGAATTAAAACTAAGAATATTTCTTTGCCACTATTTCATGCGAAAACTCATTCACGACAATTAAATTTCACTCTACATGAATGAATGGGAAGAATGGAGCATTCAAATGTATGCATCTTCATGTCCAGTGAAACTGGTCGAGCTTCTTGAGTTTCACGTTCAAGTTAAGGCAAATGAATTATTAACCAAAAAAAATTATTTTTGTATTTTAAATTAATATTGTTTTAGTTAAATGATATACTAATATTAAAAATAAATTTCTAAAAAAATATTATTTTAGTATATTTAAAAATAAAAATACTTTGAACTTAACCGAACAAAACATACGGAAATATGCATTCACATAAAATGACACAACATTAAGAGAGCGGGTTTTTAAAAAATTTAATTTTTTATTAAAAAATAATTTTTTTATCTTTTAATCTGATTTCAAAAATAAATTTTAAAAAATTTAAAAAATATTATTTTAATATATTTTAAAATAAAAAATATTTTAAAAAACAACCAAAACCATAAATTTAAATAAATCCTCACATCCAGGCGAAAGCTGAACGGGTAAGTTACCAGAGCAAAGGCATGCATCAAAAATCCTTCAGACCCTCTTAGCAGCACAATAAAGGAAAAATATATGAGGTGAAAGAAGATAAATCCTTTTGAGATGTTAGCAAGAATCTTTTCATAGAGAGGCCTTCTGGGGTTGACTCTTCCATGGAGGCGATAAGAAAGTGGAACTATAAGTTGCGAAAACAGTAGTCTCGATTACTATAATAACAGTTATGTACAATCATTGATGTCAAAAATTGATGCCCCGTCGGGAGTACGTAATTTAAACGTGAGTGAAGGAAGCAGCTGGCTCCTCTTATTGCACAATTGAACTTCCAATCGTAACAAATACAGCTTTCTACACTTTCCGCCTTCTTTAGCACTGGTGTAGTAATCATGCTTATATTGGACTCGCTTTTAACACCTGCAATGAAATTAAAAGAGAGAGGGAGAGGTAGAGTTTTAGTATTTTTGGTGCAGTTTCATGCTCAGGTAAAAATGCACAAGAAAAAGTAGTTGCTGCAATCACAAGTTTATTGCAAAAGCACCAAGATTACCATTACCTACGAGGGTAACAAAGAAGAAACCTTCCTTCTTGTGATGGTAACCAGTATAGAATTCTGAGTTTTGGCGTCTTAAAGCCTCCACATAAATAGTTCGATGGGACAACTTCCCTCTTAAGGTGTTATAAGCATCTAGAGTAGACTTCTAGCTTAAAATGCTACACATGCTTGGAATTTATATGCTTTACAATATCATCATCTAACTCTAAAACATAATTCACAATATTTGTAGCTTGACTTGTGCGTTGGGCACCTTTTATCTACATGCTTCTAGGCAGTTAAAGGAACAATGCCAGGCGTCATCGCTAGGATTTCTAAACAATGTCCAATATGCCATAATAAGGATTTTCTAGTTGAACTTTCAGAAAATTTCAAATTTCCAATTCCGAAATGCGGTTTAACATCAACAACACCTACACCAACAACACCCACACGAGCTTGAGGAAATAATTAGTTTCTATCTATCTATCTATCTATACATATATATATACCTGATTCTTTGAAGTTGTTGCAGCAACCCAGTGCCGAGGATTTAGTGTTTCTTCCGCCCCATAACTGATGAAAGTTACTGCTCTTGATTGTGCTTGCATATTTGTAACGGAGGCTGGCAATTCTCTCATGACCCATAATACAAAGGCTGAGGGCACTGATGAACCTGGCAAAAACAAGCTTATAGCAATAATAAACATGCCACTGACAAATTAACAAAAACATGTGCCTTTCAGCTGAATAAAAAATAATTTTGCCTCCATAATAGCAAAAAATAAGACCCGTCCCTTAATATCCAAGGACTAAAGAAATAGTAAATGACAAAATAATTTTATCAATTAAAACCTATTAAATCATGGGTCGCTTTCTGTTATCAAGGGAAGTATCTCTCAAAGAATCCAATCTGGCTAGTTGAGTAAAATCTTTAATTCTCAACATTTAGCATGGATGTATAAAATGGATATCCTCCCAAACCCGATAGTGCAATAGCACAGTGATACATTTGAATATCACAAGCCCTGCCCCCTTCTCCAACTGTCAAACTTCTTCCATTGGTGATGGATTCATAACATGGATACAGCTCTTATACTTCCAGTTTCATAGCAAAGGCATAATAGCACCTTTAGGAATTCGGTTAATCTGAACCTTGGTGCCACAAGTTAATGCTACTAAGTCCGGCATTTGAAAACAGGGACCTAGATGATCAAGCACACATACTTAGTGCTCACAGCATGTCTAAGTTTACTGTATCAAACTACCAATCTTTGACTATGCTGAAAAACATACATAAACAAGGTCGAGGGAGTACCTATAAAATAGTAAAAAACTAGAAGAACTAGTGTTTTCACTTCATTTATATTCTTCATACTCCAATGATATAGAAGCTGCCAAAGGAAATGAGATTAAAAATTGTACATGTCAAAGGCAGGAACCGATAACCCCAGCAGCCACCAGCCACTTACAGGTATATCTGTAAGAAGAGCTACCGCAGCACTTGACATGAAACATACAACAGAGACAGCTGCTAGGCCAGCAACCTGCATATCATGGAAAATTTTACAAAATCTTACCACAATCAAGTTATTCCATTTTGCACAGAAAGGAAGCGCCAATATGTTTTATAGATTATAACCCTCAAAAGAATAAGAATATAGTTGGATATAATAAACAAAACCTATAACGAAAGGCAAACACAAAGAGAATACCTTCCGCATCTCAGATGAAGCTGTCTCAGACCTTACTTTCCTCAATTTAAGAAATAGGATAAGACCTGAAAAAACAACCAGTGAAATATAGTCCAAAGAAAGGACTTGTATAGGTAACAACACATGAAAACATTCATTCTAGTATACCAGGTAAGAAGCATAGATGGTTAAATAGACACACAAGTTATAGTTTGAAACACATGCATGATCATAAACACTGGACTAACTGATGAGAGGTGGAAATAAAAAGTCATATGGCTGATGGCTGGAAACAAATACATGATGAATCAACACTGATTATGGATACAACCATAATTCTTCTTCACTTAGCTTCTATAGAGTTATTCATTAACTTAGATCCTTTTGTACCCATGTGAATTATAATAGCCACAACAAGCATTTTCTGGAACTTCCTTTCTTTAACTATATGTTTTTGTTATCCTCTATTCAAAAAGAGAATAGATGGACAAATCTAGCTTCCATCCAATCATACGGTAAAGTAGGAAATAAAGCAAGATAAAAAGTGGATCGATGAAAGTATTACCATAGGATTCATACACAAGATATAACACAAAATCAGCATAAAAATGGACATGATGATTCATACAACAGAGAAGATAAGCTCAAAAGTGGCTGAAAATAATAAAAACAAAGAATTACAACCATGCATTGGCCAAGGAACCAACCAGTAACCTTATTTTATGATTAAGAATTTACTCTTCCAACATCTATTGGTAGACAACTAATCAATAGAATATTTAGCTGAGCAGATGTGTATCTGAAAACGTCACATTTCTTTATGGTAGATATTTCTCAAATTGTAACATATTTTAATATGCCATAGTAATTTCCAAATAAATTTAACTGACACAGAAAAATATTGCAGTTACTTACCATAGCAACCCAAAGCCCCTCCCAGTACAAGGATTGCAGTAGCAAAAAGATCTACATATACCTGCCCAGTATATTCAGGTAATTTACAATGATTTGTAGTACTGAAGATAAAATGCGTGTCATATATATTTTACCTCAGCTTTTCTGTCATTCACAGAAACGATACACAATTCATTCACAACTTCCAGAAGATTTAAAGAACTAACAATTAAATCCTTAAAAAGAAAAGGTTCTACTATTTTCATGTGCTGTATCATTATAAGCAGGAGGAGATGAATTTAATACCCGAGCAACTACTGAAGAATCAATTGGATTATTTCCCGCTCCAATCCAGATTACTACAGCAAATGACAGCATTAAGAAAAAGATCAACACCACAACCTACATTATTGAAAAAAAAAATCACAATCAGAGAGAGAGCAACAGACAGAGAGCCATGATAGTCCAAAATCAATAGAATAAGTATGAAAATAAAAATCACAGAATCAAAAAAACTTCTCATACTACGATAACAAATTTCTGATGACTGCCAACTTGAATGCCACGGAATGAGCAGCATCTCCGATAACTATCTGTGTTCATTGAACCAGGTTTATTCTTTGAACTTTCCAACAAAGGCTGCTGAGAGCTATTTTCTTCATCTTCATCATCATCTTCTTCTTCATTTGCCTGATGGCAAAGGTCGACCCTATAAATCATTACCCATGAACAAGATATATGTAGCTGAGGGCCTTAAATGCCAAGAAGATGACCTTCACATTCATTTGCACACTAGTTTTATTAATCAAATTCATGATGTGCAAAGTACCGTGTCAACTTCAAACTTCTTCCAACAATATTAATATCTTGGCCTACTATGAAGTATCTATAATTAAAGACATCTAAAGCCCAAAGTTTCCCAAGATTAATTCCATAACTACAAGATAAAAAATAAATAACCATGTTGATTAGTTGATATAAATTAATAGAAATCAGCTCAAGGAACCAAACAAAGAACATAGTAAACCTATGCTTCAATTTGGTGAAGTTGATTCTATATGTGAAGTAAATCAAGTTTTTGTGTCTTTACATTCCATGCTACTGGAGCATCTTCTTTTTACATAACATAACAACCAATCACATAATGAAGTTCAAAGATGTTTGGGTAGCAATGACATATTGCAACTGACCCAGTCTAAAATTTCAGTTTTTTATGTATTTGCCTTATCTGATTAATCTCTAATTTGTCGCTCTTAACTGTCTTTCTTTCTTCCCTTACACATCCCTAGAAAACATAATAGACAGGACCTTTATCCACCAAATCTACCCATCAAAAACCATTTGAAGAAGTATTCATTGGCCTTGCAAAATTTGTACACCACATAGGACAAAAAAAAGATCTTCCTGCTACATGAGTATTGCCTCTTCAAGGCTCCAGAAACTAATTACAGCCACATCAAAGTATTTCTTTCTGCTGTAAATCCATCCTTCACTATGTTCTACTCGAATGATCTTCTCTTCAAGTTGGACAAAGAAAAAGTCATCGTTGATCTCCATGTGAGAACCAAGAAGACCAAATGCAATATCTTACATATAAAGCAAGTGAAAATAGATAATCTGACCCAGAAAATCGAATAAAGCTTTAAAAGGTCCTGATAAACTTACCAGAAAGACAGAAGAAGTAGAAACACTGCAAAAAACAGAATATTGGGAAAAGCTGCAAGAAATTTCACAAGTTCGCTAAGACCACTCAAGTAGACAGAAATAATAAAAACCTGTATAAAAGTAATCTAGAGGAAAGCCTACCCATTAGGATAAAACCACATGCATGAGACCAGCAAAGCCACCTATTACAAGTAGCAATGACGGTGGATATAAAGTAGATGAAGTAACCTGCCGAACAGAAATCAAAATCCTGAAGATTAATGACTACTGTGGAATAGTTTTGGGCACTCTTTCACAATACCTTAATGCTTCCAAATTTTTCAGTATCAAGACAACAGGATCACGGTTACAGCTTTTTACTGACTATATAGAGCAGCTGAGAAGTCCTCAAGAGTGGTTTTTAAAATGAAAAATCGGAAAGCTTGATAGAGTTTAGATGGGATTAAGTGCTAAAAAAGACAAATAAATTTTAAGATATCAAGGAAACCAGTCAGTTAAGTAGCTAATTGGAAGATTTAAAAAATCAACATGGTAATCATGCAATAGACCATATGCCTAGACATTGCAAATTTCCTTGAACAGATGTGTTTTTCCAATTCATCATGATCAGCATGCTTAGAATTGTATCTAGTTGCAATATCCATATGAATGTGTACAAAGAGAAGGTAGCGTGCCCAAACCTTGCACTAAAACATCATTTTGATCAAATAAAAGCTAGATGTAAATTCAGAAACTCATGAAAAAAAAAAAGGAACTGGAAATGCAAGTCCTATCAAACCTTTGCACAGTATGGTAAAATTTCTCAAAGCATGCTATTCTCTCCAGAAATCATCTGGCTTGTGAAATGATTGGCAATAAATGCAGAGGTTTGTGACATATTCCTTTTTTATGAAACCTATTATTCCATGAATTAATTCATTGCTAAAATGATCATGATTTGCCAAACACGAGTTCAGAAGAGTCATTGCACTTAACACTATACTGAGATAAAGAAAAATCTTTGCTATATGAACCCTAATGCCTTAGACTTACCCAAGTTGCAAGATCCGACCATCAGATGGAGTACCTGCAATTAACACCCCCACCACCAAATGAATATCCTTAACAAGTCAAACTAGATTCTAACAAAATAACACGATTTGCATTCGGTTTCATAACAACAATGGATTGAAACTTCCTGTAGCAGAAAATCCTCTGATAGGTGCCATGGCATGAGGGTGAAAAATCTCAAAAAGGGAGAAGAAAATGATATGCAAGATATTTAGGGGCGCCTCACAGGAATGGATTTCGCCTAATGCAAGGAGATAGGGCTTACTTTTTGTCGTGTCCATCCAGATTGTTGATTTCGCAGAAAAATCCTGATAAGCTGGTACATAGCTAGAAAATGTCAGAAAAATCAAATAAAAAAAATGGGGAAATCAACAATATTAACATGCAAGGAATTTAATGCAAATTTGTTATAAACATACTGAGGACGTAGAAGTCACACAGTTCATACACAAATTTCTAGCATTTCAGAGCATATGTTCAACAATGATTTCCAGCATTTAAATGCACGCTCATATTTCAAAACTCAGTGAACAAAGCTCCACTCGAACATCTCCTTTTGACTGGTATCTATTTGCCCAGAATATAACATCCAAGAATCACAAATTGGGAAGCTTGAAAGAAAATATAAATTCCGATACCAAGCACTTGTAATATTCTATGTATTTTTTTATCTATCCCTCAAATTCCAACACAAGATAAAATCTGCCCTTTTAACTAATTCAACCCAAACCCAATTCTAAGTACATTCAATCAAACAGAATCAATAACTCATCATTACTTATTCCAGTTATCTACCAATCCCAGATTGTGAATCCCAATGCCATCAAGAATGATACAAAGTAAAGGGGTATACACAAAAAAAAGAAGAAGAAAAGCAAGACAAAACCTGAGAGAATGCAATAGAGGCAAGAGCACCATCGATGCAAGCAAGAGCTATGATAGCAATAAGCAGGTCCAAGGGATAGCAGCTTGATTTTAGATTCATTGGTTTTTCTTATTTTATTTGTAGCCCACTGAAAAGAATCTCGCAGCAGGAGGAGCAGCCTGGGCGAGGAAAAGCTAAAAGAGAAGGGGAAAGAGAGAAAGGGAAAAACGAGGCTGTTTTATTTATTATTATAATTACATTTTTTCCATGTGTGGTTTTTATCATTTATATTTATACGCTAAGGAGTACCTAAAAATACGACGATATGAAGTGTACGGAAAGGCAGTGACACAGGATCTGTTCATTGTGCTGAGTCGCACCTCTCCTGTTTTGGCCCTTTGGCGTCCTCTTGTAGTTGCTTACCCATGCTACCTTAGCTACCACCTTAAAATGGCTTCTCTTCTTCCTTCCTGGCTGCCTGTGAATTTGCCCAGAGAGGTTTGGTCGGCCTTATCTTGAAGTATCCCGACTTCCGACGTATGCACCTCTTGATGGAGTTTTTTTCCCACGTTAGCTTAGTGGCAAAACTTATTTCTGGAACGTTTGGGAAAATAATTTTCACAATGACACACAATTAGTGGATTCACATTCAGTATATGTGCAATTAATAGGTTGCGCTGGTACTATATGTGCTACCACCAGCCGTGCATGTAGTAAATAAGCCACCTACTAAAATCTTATTTTCCCTTAATATCGGCTATTTTAGCTTCTTGCCCAATAACATACTCATAAAAACAGCAACAATATATCAATCAAACATTTCACAAAATCACATCAACAATATCCAACAACTAACATCATTAACTAATTTTCATTCTAGGTAAATTCATAATTATAAAAATAAATTACAATACCAAAATAATTCATTACAAGAGAAAAGAAATATTGATTCAATAACAATTAAATTAAATTACATAGTTAAACATCTAACAAATTAACATGTTAATGGACCTGACCATTAGAACCATGAACATGTAATCATCGCACATTATAAACATGATCATCCTTTTCTATTGCATTGTCCAAACGTTGAGCTTCTCCAACCTTATCAAGTGAAGAATGGCACAATGACAACCAAGTATTAAAAGCACCGCGTACAACATCATCAGCAGCATAACAAACTATGGCTACAGCTTTTCGACGCTCTCGTATTAAAAAATTCACTTAACAGGATTGTGAAAAAGTTATATTATCTTTTTTACTATAAGAATTCTATTACATGTTAAAAAAACTATTCCATACATAACAATCTATTATATCTTGGTGCATTAAGCTCATAATTATATGAATTATATGTCGGCTAACGTAAAGTGTCATGTGGATATGTTATAACACATGGTAGTGTTATGAATCGCTTTGTTATGTTCATCTAGAGATCTAAATTAATAGGCGAATACAATGTTGTGAATACATAATCTCTCCAATAAGTGAATACAATGCTATAAACATGTGATCTCTCCACTCATGCCATAAATTGACATATTGTACATGAACCACCAACCAATCATCTTCATCTTTACCTCGATTATTAACATCATACATGTTATCAAGTGTGTCAACATCAACAAGTATTTGTTGATGCAATCCAAACTGATGCATTTCATGATCAAGACAATACACATTAACTATGGTAAAACAGTGCATATGAAACCATTACTAGCCATAAATCACTTCCTTTCATGCAAAATGAAGATGCGCTTCCAATCAAATCAATGATGTACAGTGTTCGTATCACCTATGAAACCACAAAACATATATATATATATATATTCACACACAAAAATAAAGTTAACAAAAAAAATGAATAATTCAATTTATGCATACCTGGTGAGGCTCATGTGAATCCAACTCATCCCGATAGAAATCATGAACATGGATGGGATTTTATGTATAATGCTTAGACCTTTCTCAAACCCAACTAACATATTTAAGACAATTAAGCTAGACAAATTTTTTTATAGAAATTTTAAATTTAACAATGTTTTCATAATTATTATTACCAAACTTTAATTGAAAATCATCTTCCTGTAACTGTGTTAAGCATATGATTTCTCCAAACATCATGATGACTAATATAAAGATGCTCTCATGAACATAACTATATATTTACAATAAAAAAATTAGTAAATATTTAAATTAACTATATTTAATAGAATATAATATCAAATTATACATGTAGAAATAATAAATATCCGCCAATTTGTTTTTCATTCGACATGCATTATGACATATGATGGTGGGCTTGCATAATCATAGAATTATAACATGTCTGAAGCTCATTCAATTTTGAAATCTCAAAGAAATTAGAATTTATGTGATATCCTTTATGTAAATACCATTAACATGATGGTTCATGTTTACATTGTAATTGCATATAAGTTGTGGTTGAACGTTGCGCTTTGTATTGAAGAGAATTTTTTACATATCACCAATTAACTGTATTGATCAAATCAATCTTGGTTCAAAATATTTATCTAACCTCTAGCACAGTATTTATGACTCAATTCCTACGAATCAAAGTAGACCCACCAACATCTTTAAATTTAAAAACAGGGGGTCTCATTGTTTCGATTATTGGCTCACATGGCTTATCTCCCTCAACTATATCATCGGCATAACAATCATTTTCATCATCACTTGGTTTATATTCATCATAACAATATAAAGTCTTTACTATACCCAACTAAGGTTGCATATAAACCATTTCTTGAACCGATATTAGGTTTGATACATCACCAACTATCTTAAATAGACATGCTACATGTGATGATTTTGTGATCCTTTGACTATAACTTGAGACCCAAGTCAACTCAAAACTCGAGTTTTCTACTTTAGGTGTTTTACTCAAGTAAAACTCTAATATTTATAACCAACCTCTTTGCAATAATCAACTCAACCATTGCATTAAAACTCATATCACTAGTAATGGGCACATCAATATAATAATTTAGATGCACCCCACCCAACATCTTTTAAGTAATATTAGTATCAAATTCGGTTAAATTTCACTCATTCCTTGACACATTTAGTTCTTCAATTTGTCAAATGAATTGTTTAACTTCAAGCTACATAACTCAATACTTCATTCATGATAAATAATATCACTATCACTATCGATGATTTTACCACTGTAATAACTATAAAAGACATGTTCTATGAAAAATCACAATAAAACACAATGTTAATTTGTTAATATATCAAATTATTCAAGTTACATTAAAAAATCCAAAATTAAAAAAAAAACATAAATTTAACCCTAAAGCCCTAACACTAACATAATCAACATAACATAATTCATTGATTTTTCTTAGTAAATAAAACAATATTCACACTTACTTAACTAATTTCATATCTAATTAATCTTTAATTAGGAAAAATCAATAAAAAACCTAACATAAACCTTAAAAAAATCATAAAAATTCATAAATTAACTAAGTAAAACAACAAATTACTAGAGGGGAATGTGAATATACCTCAAATAGGTTAAATGGGGAGCTAATACGTGGTGGTGGCGTCAATGACAATGAAGGTTGGGATTAACCTTTGTTGTCACAAGTTGTGGAGATAAGAGAGAGAGATGATGTTTTTTTGTGTTAAACGCTAAGATGAGGTTGTTTTGAGTTGAGAGCGGTGCAAGAGGATGGAGAAGCAGTGGAAGATATAAACAAAAAAATAAGAAAAGAAAAAAAGAAAGGGAACTTCAAAACTAATTAACCAAAAGATCATGCTAATGTTAAGTACACCTTACAATACCAATAAATCATGCATATAGTATTAGCATGATCAGTGGTTGCACCTTTAGTATATGTGCAACTTGGTGCTTACACATATAATATTACTATAACCTATAAGTTATGTATAAATTACATTCGCAACCACTATTTGTATATTATTGTGAGAATTATTTTTTTTAATTATACTGGTTTGGAAAATAAATTTTTCTGTTATGCTTGGGTGTGTGTGTGGATGGCGAAGGGACCTATTTAGGAGAGTTTGACCGTAACTCTTGCCATAATCTAAGTTTAGTTCTTAACTTGTAAAACCATTTGGTATAATGCTAGAGAGGTATTTGGTACCCCTATAATAAATCTTAGATGTCCTAATATCATGATTCTTTAGAATGAGGTTGTTTCTTAATAATATCATTTTTACTTTTTACTATATTTGAGAATCATAATTTTTTTAATATAAAAGTTCATAATTTATTCAAAACATTTGTATTATCATTGATAGAAATAAAGTTGTTAGTTGGGGAGTTCTTTAAAAAAAATAAAAAAGTTTTAAATTTTACTTTTTTTTATGATATGTTTTCTTAATTTTAAAAGAATATTATGTCATACCTTAGAGAATATGGGATTCCCCACAACATGATATATCATACATGTATATTTATATTTACTACAAAAAATAATCTACTCCGCAAGTTGGAGAAATTAAATTTGTTTGGCCTTATGATTCAAACTGAGATTTAAAAAACAACACATTATTTTGAATGTGTGTCTATATACATATACATATACATATACATATAATGCACAATACCTAAGATAGTATGGTTTGTCATTTGCAATGAGGAAAAATTCAAAAGGGAGAAAACCTATTGTATGATGATCAGTGAGCATAACAAAATTCTAAAATTTCTAAAAACACCCCATCTGATTGTAACATTCCTGCACTGTTGACAAGTTATGCTGCCAAAAAAAAAACTAACATGAGAATAGATTGCTTGTCAAATCTGTAAATAAATGGCTGCTAATTGCTCATGAAAACATTTAATCAAGATTTTTTTAATAAAAAAGCGTTAATTTTTGCTAATTAGCAGTAACTAAAAGATGCAAGCGACATCCCATCTTTGATTTGTCTGTTGACTGAAGGGTTACTTTGGACACGGCGTCTGTCACTGCCAATCTAATTTGACAACAACTCACTTGGGCCATATAATTTAATTTATCAACTAAAATTAGCCTAATGATGTCGATGACTAACATATTCTCATTATAAGAATCAAGAAGCCGATCACGGTAAAAATCTAAGATATCCATATGTCCATTACTAGATATACATGAAAATGTTTTTGCTTTTCATGTTCTTCTTGTATATGCCAACATTTTTGCTTCTTTTTACTATCTTTATATGAGATTTTTTTTTATTTGTTAGCAACTTTTTAAAAAAAATATAGATGAAATGGTATAGTTTTTTTTTAAAAAAAAAACATGCTTGGTATTGAAAACCTCATAAACATTGCTTGAAAAACTAGAGCAAGAAAAGACAACAAAGAAAAAAAATTATTCTTTGAGTTCATTAGTAAATAAGTTTATTTTTTGGCATATAAGAGCTAAAAGAATGAGTTAAAAATTGAGCAAAAAATTGAATTTTTTAAGGAAAAAAGGACAATAACTACTTTGAGCTTAGAAGATAAAAAACATTTATTTTGTCTATTAAATAATATCCATAAGACACATTTTCTTTAAGTTAGTTATTGTTATTCCTGAATACTTAGAAGATGTTTATTAGATTGACTTTGATGAAATAAAGTGGTTTTAAAATATGCTAAACTTGGCAGTAAAGTATGTTATGTTTTTCGATATTGGCTATACATGTTCTTACCTTATGATTTTTTTCAAGGCCTATTAGAAGTTAAAATGTCAGTTTTAAGATCTCAATAGTTTAATATGGTTGTTGTATTAATTTGGCAGTTTTGAAAAGTGGAATCTCATACATGATTTTGATGATTTGATTTTTTTCTGTTTAGCTCTTTTAATTCAAACATGCATGGTATTAGTAATGTGGTTTGTTAGGATTAAAAGCAGTGGGTTTCGAGGTCAAAAGTGCATTTAATAAGGATAGGCAGTAGTTGAGTTTTTTGGGTTTATGTTCTCTGGATTCTTAAGAAGAACATTGTCTTGGTTTTATGACTTGGACCAGTTTTGGTCTAATTATTTGCCTTAGCAACTTTGTGAGACTTGATTAATCGATAATTTAAAGTTAGTTTGCATCAATAACTATTTTTTTAATTTTAATCCGATGATTTTGTTTTTATACCAAAACCTTTTTTGATCAAATTGTGATTATTAGTTTAAAATTGTTAATATTTGATGTTTGTTTATTGTTTAATGATTGATTTCCAATATACATGTTCTAATGATTTCATTTTATTTGGTTGAATTTGAGAGTCATGTGGTTGGGTTTGCTTTAAATGTTCTTTGTATTCTTGAGTTATTCTTGAGTTTTTTGCGTTTAATCCATTTTGTTAAAAAACAATTATGTTTTTATGTTTTTCTTACAAATTTCATTTGTTTTAAGTTATGATCTTGGTTTTTTTTTTTCATACTGGTACATTTTGGTTTAGTTTATGGTTAAACTAAAAATTCCATATCAAATCGATTTGGGTTTAATTCAAGTCATTTGAGTAAGGCTTTGTTTGGTTTTCAACTTCTTTTTATAAAGGACTTTTTAGCTTAAAGTTATATTTTGGCAATTTTATTTAAAAAAATGGATTTTTGTTAAACAAAGCCTTAAAACAATAAAAGTCGAGAGAAAAAATAAAAAGAATATTTAAAAAATAATTTTTTTAATATATGGACAAAAATCCTAAAACACTATTAGAGCATGTCTTGAAAATGAAGAAAAATTTTCAAAAAATATTTTTGTTTGTTTAAAAATCTAAAAAAATATTACATGGATTTTACAATTAGTTTATAAAATTTCTAGGAATTTTGGCTCATATTTGAAAAATATTAAAAAATTATTTTTGAAAATAAATATATCATTTGATTTTAATATAAGAATAAAAAATATTTAAAATGATTAATATCCAAAATATTATTAAGGAAAATAATTTATTATTATTTATTTTTAATATAAGGATAAAAAAATTATACAAGGTCAACGTAAAAAATGTTATTAGAAGTAATACAACTCATTCATTTCTAATATAAGGATAAACATTATAATGAGTTTTATTTGAAAAATTATTTAGAATAACACAATAGTTAAAAATTCTAAGTTTGTCCTTAAAGAAGCCTCTACAATAATTAAACTTGTTTCCTTTAGACACCTTTCAAAAGAAGTTCTTGAACTTTAGGAAACAAGATTTGTTCATTATAGCAATCATGTCATGGATACACTGATAGAAGCATAAATATCATTAGATCATAACAACCATAAATAAAGAAAAACAATATAGATTATCTTAGGTATGACATATTAAGGGTGTTAATTCATTGTTTTTATAAATCAGTTCATTTCTTGAAACATCTAAAAACTATTTAGTGTTCTTAATAACCATAATATTGGATGATAAATTGTCTAACCAAAGGCCTCTTGAACCTGTTCGGAAAGGGTCGCCACGACGTCGTGCTCTTAAGAAGGGTACAATAAAATTACCAACAAAAAAATCTAACAACACTAAAAAAAAATCACCAAAGATGACCTTAGTGTTCCACATTTACATTCCAAAGATAATAGATGACTCACTTGATTTTTGATTTTAGTAGGGAGTGTGGTTCACTTGAATCACCATTGGTGAATTTATTTAGTGTCATTAGATTCATCTTATTAAGACATTTCCAATAGCATTGGTAATGTCATAATTAGAGCTTTTTGGTATGTCTTTAAAATTTTATTTTTTTATCTCTCATTTGTCCTCATTATAATTTGTGAAGAGGGGAGAGAGAACAAGAAAAGGAAAAAAAAGAGAGAGAACGATACTAAAGATATCAAAGCTTCGATTACTAAAGCACAAATATCATAAAAAAATTCTTAATAAAAAAATCTAATAATAACAAGAAAAGTTACTAACGATAACCCGTGTGGACCACACTTGTCATGAATTGCAAATGGGACATCGCTACTTTGGACAACAAATGTGGCGCACCTGAGGCATTATTGGTGATGTTCCTAGGTGTTATGGGATTCCTTCTGTCAAAATAGTTTTTATGGTATTATTAGTGTCATAATAGAAACATTGATGTGCTTTTAGATTTATTTATTTACTCTCTCTCTCGCCCCCTCCTCATGTGCAACTCATTTCACAATGTTTTTGAAATGTCGAGATTTTGAATAGCGTTAAGGTTGAATGTCGTGTTTTCCAATAGTATGATGTATAAATTATGTTAGTTTATCAAAAAATATTTAAAATTGTGTTATTTCACTAATATTTAAAAAAAACATGTTACTTTTTTTTATAAAAAAAGGTTAAATTACTCTAAGCTTGATATGGTTTAGTCATTTTTTTCACTTTGCAACCAAGTTTTTGAATATTACACTTTATAACTTGGGTCAAAGAAGATTTCAAAAATCTAAGAAAAGATAACAATAACCTCATATGTAGTAGAGCATTAAGATAATCATTATCTTTTCCAAACCCACAATCCATGATAACACTTATTCTCTCACCACGAATCCCTACCAAAAATTAAAAAAAAATAACTTAAAAATCTTAGTACTACTTTTTCAATAGAAAAGCTAGACTTTTTAGTTGGGGAGACGAGGTAACATTGTTATATAAAGCGATTACTATAAAACTTAAGAGAAAGATTGATGGTGGAGTTGGCTTTGGCGTCATCAATTGGATTTTAAATCATTTCAAATGTCAAAGCATAAGAATTAAATTAATTTCAATAAATAAATGGTAGTGAAAGAATAAATTATATATTTGGTGTTGCAATCCAAGCAATGTCAAAGCGTGGTCATGTCATGTGGTGACATGAAAACATCACCCCTATGACCTTGAAGTTTTCTCTCGTTATAAGTTTTATTGTTTAATAAATTATGATTGACCATTATAAATACATCATTAAAAGGCCCAAATTATATGGTAACGTGAAGAGTCTAATGCAAAACTTTAGAGAAGGATTAATGGTGGAGTTGGATTTGGTACTAAAAATTGAATAAAATGGTTGTCCTTTTCTTTTCTTTCTTGTTCCCTTTTGGTTTTTATTGGACTACTATTTTTAGATTTTTTAGTGATATTTTTGTTATCTTTAAGCTTCAAGGGCTCTTTAGTCATTATTTTAAATATAATGGTAAATTTGTAAATAAATATATTTTTTATTGACTTTTTTCTAACATCAACTTCTAAGGATGTAAAGTGTTATCCGCTTATAAAGTTTAGATTGTAAAATAAAAAATTGATTAAACTATAGAATATTCATAGTAATTTACCCCAAAATAATCATTCTTGTGGTGTCATGAAGTTTATTCCCATAAAACTTTGAAAACATGTTGCCAAGTGCTTCAAGCCAACTTGCCCTTTCATGAAAAAAAAAGACACCGTAAAATTTAAAGTCTTCAAACTAGTCAACATTTGATATAATTATATTAATCAAAGCTTTGATCATGTAAGAAAATTTTAAGTAACTTTAAAGATTATAAAAGAGGAAATTATTATTAGCTTATTATCTTAAAGAATCCATGTATATAATAACCATGACATATGTAAAGTTACCACACATTAAAAATGATTAAGACACACACATATAAGTAATTAGTAAAACATTAATTATTTGATATCATGTTATTTAGTAAAGAATTATTTATTCGTGCTATATTATAGGTTAGATAATAGTCTTTTGAATGATATATTTTTATTTTATTTTATGACAATGAGAATAAGTATTTTAAAAAATTATAGAGATCCAACGGGAAAAAATCTAGCTAAAATTTCATTTTTGAAGTTAACATAAATAAAATTTTTGACTTAACAATAATCTAAGAATAATTGGATTCACATAGAGAAATAAACCATCTTTTAGGAAACTCTTAATTGAGTCCTTCTAAAGTTTCTACCCCTGTCTTTCCATATACAAAATAAGTGTTTAGATATAAAATAAAAACGTCGAGTTATATAAGAATTAACAATTATAAAGTAGATGCACCTAACAAAAATTACAATCCAAATATTGTAACCATTTCAAAGTTCATCAAAGAAAAATAAAATTTAAATAGTGGATAATATCAAATACTAATATGTCAAAAGAAATATAATTGATAGAAAATTAACAAGAATACAACAACTTTGACATGCACTAAAGTTACAGAAAGCTTAACATCTGTTTGTAGAGTTCTTTAATATTCACATGAAAAGGCTAATACCTGTTGAATTGTTTTTATTAAATAAAATCATTAATAATTAGAAGCTCTTTATCTTATTTTTTTTTGCTAATTTCTCTAATACTAGAAGTTGCTACTCAAACCTTTTCATCTTATATGAAATTCCAAGAGCATAGAAATTCATCTTTCATGGAAAATAATTTATCTTTATATTAGTTAATCAATGTGTTAATATTTTGATAACATCAACTACCACTGGATTTATATTTGCCTTTTAAATACCACTTAATTAGCAATATCTTTCTCTTCTTTAAACTTTTTTTTTTTTGAGATTGGATAGTTTTACTAACATTTTTGTATTGGTTATAAAGGCTTTTTTTATCTTTCTTTTTTTAGAGTTCACCTTTTGAAATATTTCCATAAGATATCTTTTATATGTTAAATAGAAGAAAAAAAAGTGTACAAAAGCAACACATGCTCTAAAAATAGATATCATAATATTCCTAGCAACAATTGAACCTTTGGTATTGTAAAAAAAATGATTCTAAAACAAATAGTCTTTAATTATAAATAATAAAAAATAAATGAGAAAACGATTCTGCACCTAATATTGGATCCATGAATTGTCCATCAATTAAAAGTTTATTATATTTGATGGAGATAAATGGAAAAATTAGTTACCCAATAGTAGTTATATTGCTATTATATCTATATATTAATCAGTTTAGCTTAACAACACATCAAACTTAAAAAATAATTCTATCTAATGATCAACAAATCAAATACAGACCAAGTTAAGAAAGATAATTTGAAAAAAAAAATATATTATAAGCATCTTCATAATTAACCGATAATGATAAACATCTACTTGAACATCTTTATAATAATGAAATCTTTATCCATCCTCTATAAAGGTTCCATGATAAAAAAGAAAGGGAATTTATAATATTAGCTAAATTATGGAACAAAGGATAAGCCATCATTGAAGATTGAATCTTAAGATAAACACAATAATTTATTATAAACTTTGCTCTAATTATCTCATAATCCTGTCATAATTACTTATTTGCCATCAAAACTCTATATTAGCACCATAACTCTTAGATTCTCAAAAACCATGCCTATAAAATATGTTGTATTAGGCATCAATGCATAATTCAACATATGAGTTATTTCATCAAATCTTGGTAATAGAGTTTTAAGAACCTAAAATATAGTTGGATTTATAATTTCATTAGATAATACTAAAAAAATGAGATTATTTTCATCTAAATTTATATATAAAAAAAATATTCTTTATATACATTACATTAGACAATCAAAAAACTCAAATAATATCCCTTTTAGGCATACTTAAAGAGGAAGTCATTTCTCAAGTAAACATATTTTATATATTACATAATACCTTGACCTCTACCTTTTCTTTAAACATACTTAAACAGAAAATATTTTCTTAACTAAGCATCAATTTTTAATACATCACATAATACTTTGACTTCAACCTCCTTTTCATGTCCAAATATTCAATGCATTTAATGTCCAAAGACAATGTAAGGCCAAGATGAATTTCCTAACATAATAGGTTTAACTCTAAAATATCTCATAAAATGAAATACATAGTTCAAGAAAGAGAATTCCACAAACCTGATGACAGATAACATAAAAGGTGTTTATATACTACAAACATCAATATAAGAGATAGTAAGGACATGCTTATTTTGTAAAGTAAACATGACCAAAGAATTAACATTGTAAACCCTTGCATACATATAGGACTGAGGGTGATAAGTTCTCAATGAAAAATGAAAACTCAAGATGGAAAAGGATGGATAAATGATGAAAATAAAAACAAATATGATGTTTAATGCAGGATGTGGCTTCTACAAATAAATTTATGGGTATTGCTGAAGTTAAGATGAAAATCATAATTTTAGTTTAAAATTCATAACATCAACAAAATTGGTAACAAGTTTCAACAAAAAGAAAAATTAGAAAAACTTAGATGAATGTGTTTTAAGAATGAGAATAATTATAAGGAATTATAATAGAGATTAAGAATCAAAGTTAGGAAATAACTGTATGCTAGAAAAAAAAACAAATGTTGGTGTAAAACCTCGGTTAAAAATTGGTAATGTTATTGTAAAATAGTTGTAAGTTTGTAAAAAAAATAATAATAAAAAGAAAAAAATAAATATATTTTGAAGTAAGTAAATAGTCCTAAGGACTTATTAAAATAATTGATTCCAACAATGATTGAACAAGAAACCTTGGATTTTTTTATGTAAAATTACATATTAACTAGTTTTACACTATTGAACATAACTTTTAAACTGATTGTCAAATCGGGTTGAAATTTTAAATGGAGTTACCTGACATATTTTTTTTATCTCGGGTTAAAATTTTAGAGAAATCAACTTCCGAGAAGGCCTTGAAAGAATATCAACAGTTGAGTAGGAAAAAAAAAGGTAAATGAAGGGTAAAACACTCATTTAGAAATAAAATCCAGCTTCTTCTTCTCCTTAAATATGACATAAGCTATTGCAAAATAAGGAAGAGCAAAGAGATTAAGGGTTAAGGTTTTCATGCTTTTTCCATTAATTTCATAAGACAAAAATTATGAAATTAAAAGAATGAATGCCTTAAAACAGAGTTTTAATGAGTTTAAAGAGATAATTTAGATAAAATAAGGTTTTTAAGCTTGAAAAAGAAGGAAAGTAGGAGTTAGAAAGATGAGAAAGAGAAGGGGAAGGAAAAGTTGATTCCCTTTGTAAATTTTTTAAAGTACCTTTTTAAAGTACTTTATGATTAGAAAATAAGAATTATCTTTTTTATGTTTGATTTTGTTTTGGCATGAATTGAATTCAAAAATGTTTAATTTTATGGGATTGAGTGGTTGTAAAGATAATTTTAGTTACTGTAATATGAATTGAGAAAAAAATAAAAGAAAAATATACCCTCCTTTAGTGGGAAGATTATGGCAAAGATATAAAAAAATAAGAGAATAATTGTGTTATATAATTGTATGTGTTTAACATATAATGACGTATTAATAATGTGTTTGAAAAAGGTTTAAGCAAACTTGTTTGAACATGGATCAATAGTGGAATACTTTGGAGTTTGCAATTAAGAAGGATTGATGTTATAAATAATTGTGTTATATAATTGTATATGTTAAACATGTAATGGTGCATTGATAATCTGTTTTGGAAAAGTTTAAGCAAACTTGTCTAGTTATAGATGAATGATTTGCATTATGTAATTGAGGTGGTTATTGAAAGACTTGTGTAAATAATGTTAAAATATGTATCAAATGGATATTATTGTCTTGAAAGGTGAAGAAATGCATGAAAATACTTGGTTATGAATCAAACATGGAAATTAAAAATGTAGACAGGTTTATCACCTGACTTTTAATTGAAATTAAAATTAGTAAATAAAAGAGTTTGAAAATATTTCTTTATAAGAGTTGAAGCAAAGGATGTTAACTTTCAAATGTAATTGATTTTGCTTAATTTGAAGTTATAAAACTCTAAATATGGATGAAAACTAAAAGAAAGGTCACACTAAATTTCGCTAAACAAATTTCATATGCCACAATAATAAGTTATTTTAGGTGTGTGGATGGCAAAATTAGGTTTTGTTTCTTACATCAAAGTTTTAGTTTTGTGTTTTAGCTTTCCATATAGATAAATCAAACTCAAATTCAAGTTTTATAACTCTATTTATGATTAAAACACTGAAAAATTTATAGGGTCTGGTGGAGTAAAGGTTAAGACTAATCAATTTCAAATCATTGTTATTGATTGAAAGTCTAATACTTTAATTGATAAGAATATATATGTACATTAAAAATGCATGCATGTATGGGTCATGATGACAATTATGAATATCTATGAATGTGAGTTGTTATAATTAAAAGAGTGCAAACATGCTCTCTGGATATTAAATTAATTCTTAAAATATGATGGAATTAAGTTACAATATATAAATATTTGGTAGTATAATTACAGAGGATGAATATTTATATTGTCAAGTTATAAATAATAAAATGAATATTGGTATGAACTAACAAAACTAGTTGGTCAACAATGATATAATAAATAAATATGATTAAAGAATGAAATAGTTTATTTTAATCATAAATGATGATGTGAGTGACCATGTGAGTTTGAACATTGATACGAGGAACTCACTAAAATTCAGAAGAGATTTTGAGTTAAACTTGGTGTCAAAAGATTCCATTTGATGAAAAGAGTTTGATAATGGTTATTTTTAACCTTCATCTCTCTTGAAAAATTGATTAGGTTATAGAGATAAAAAAAAAATTGTTTAATTTTATTTATTATTTTTTAAATTTTTTGAGTTGACAGATTAGTTTATATAGTATTTATTAGGTGTTTTTATGGTATATTTTATAAAATAGAATTTTGAATGTAAAAACACATCAACTCGATTTTTTAGCCACTTAGTGGTTGGGATATAAAATAGCATACGATGTGTTGTTTTTATATATATTTTTTAAAAAATGTATAAATAATATGTTGCTTGCCTTTTAAAGAAAAAAAAAACTAGATGTTTGGGCCTAGCACCAAACACATCTATCTTTTTTTGTTCGGACGAATAATATATCCTGATAGTTTTTTTTCAATCTTAAAAAGTTTTTTTTTATAAAAATAATTTGTTTACCTTTTAATTTTAACATGATTATAAATAATATTATAGATTTTCATTAGAATGGTTATAATTCTTTTTCCAATTATTGTGTATATAATATTTAAACAATTAATAGTAATAATAAATTTCTCATGAATATTTATTTGAAATTATTTTTTATTTCTCAAAATTTATATATGTTATTGACAAGATTTAATCATATTTATTATTTTGTTTGTTTTCAATCATATATAAAATATAAACACATTATTTTGATATTTTTCAACTTGCTTTGATAATAACAAAATATTTTTTAATATTGATTCTAATTATATATATATATATATATATATAAACTTTCCCCGAAAAATAGTAATCTCTCCTGTCACGCATGGTGCGGGGATCAAACTAGGATGAACGAAGCTACATAGTTCGCCAACGATTCTTTCGCGTGTCGCATAGCTGTTCTCTAAAGTAGTCTAAAACACACTCCTTCGCTATATTCCTTTCCGGTTGTTTTTTCAACTACTTAAAGCAAGTGTGCCTAACCTAAAGCAAGTGTGCCCTTAGCTTAATATTGTTGAAAGCTTCATCCATCTCATTCTGGGTAGCCCGTGAGCTGGCAGGGGACAAAAAAACTCTGCTACTTTGGTATCTCCACTTGTTAAAAGCCCAAACCACCCCGGCACCGACTCTTTATTATTTTTATATAAAAAATAAAATAAAATAAAATCAACCTAGCTTTTTAATTGTACCAGCATCTATATTTTTCTTCTTTTCTCTTGAGAACTAGCCGTTGAAGGGCTTTGACCAAATGCTGGAAACCAATCCACAGCCTGAAAACGTCCAAACACTAACGGGCATGATTCAATGGAATAGCTATACCGTTAGAGACCAATTCCAGCATTTTCACGGATGTCAATGCCTGTCTCTTCCTCTTTATGACAATCATGTGGAATTAAAATCCCAATAGCCAGCAACTTTCGGTAAAAGAGAAATGAATATTACGATTTATCATCTTTTTTTTTTAAAAAAAAAGGAGTTATTAAAGTTGCGATCCTAACTAGAAGGAGGTGTGACTTCTATTACTTTTCTAGATACATTAATTCTTTTCGATTCCTTGCTAGACAAAACCGCGTATGAGGTATAGGATACTGTCCTTGGCTAGCTGGAAATACCAAAAACACCCTTTCCCACTAGAAGATTCTTCACCGAAATCAGTTTATTCCCCAGACTACCCTCCTCGTTCTATCCTCGGCCAGCAGAATCTTGCCTTTTTCGTTGTGTTTTTCTTTTTTTCTTTTTTTGCCTCTCGAACGTAACAGACCAAAGCAACCACATTATATAAACACAACAGGAAAGAGACAAACATGTGGCGCATCCAAACCGAGAGAGAGAGAGAGAGAGGGAGAGGGAGAAGGGCAAGGGTATTGTATTTTGTATTCTCGTAATGGCGAAGAAGACATGGTCGTTGAAGAAGGTTATGATGAAGAAGGATCAGCTGTGGCCATGGAAAATCTCTGGCATCAAATGGAAACGTGGTCTTGATTTTCATTTGAACATAATAGACAACCTAGTCTTCAAGGTTCTCTACGTAGCCGAAGCTGTTGTTCTTGTTTCCACTCTCTGCTTCTTCTATCTCTGCTGTGGCTGCCACATATGAATACTTAATTACCGGCTGCCTGGTTTTTCTACTCATCTATTCTTTCTTCGTTCTGGTTCTGTATTCACCTTCTTGGGTCTGGGGTTTCCAGATTTGAGGGCTTGTATTGGAATGTAGAGGAAAACTGATATAATATCTAATTTGATTTTTTGGCTTTGTAGAGAAAATAAATGTGAACAGCTGTCACTTCTTATTGATTTTCATAGTGAAGTCATCAAAATCTCTGCTTCTAATAGAATCGCAGGTGTGTGTTGTCTCGTGTTAGCCATGATTTATTCCATCTGAGATGCCCTTCGACTTCCATTGTTACTGTGTAGCTCCTCGGAATGTCACGAGGGCATATGCGCAGATGAACTGAGGATGAAAAATGTATCAGATCAAAAGGGATGAAAACTGTATTTTAGCCCGCAAGGTTTTCAGGCCCGGTGTATTCAATGTTTCGTGTCTTTACAATCCGAAAATTTCATCTCTCACTTTTTTTGTGGAATTGAATTTCAGTGTTTCCATCCTCAAATCAACATTATGATTTGCGTAAACAATCTTAAAGCTAATGGATAATATATAAAAGATAGTAAAAAAAAAGTACAAATTATATTTATGTGGTTCAATAATTTAGAACTACTTTTAAGGGTGACATCTTATGAGAAACTAACGGTAAAAAAATAAAAAAATTACAAGGTGTCATGTCCAATTATTCTCTCATTTAAAATTTTAAAGTAACTCAAAATTTATAGCAATTTTAGGTTTTTATATGAAATAAATAAATAAGTATTTCTTTCCTCACTTAGGGTCACAAATTAAAACAAATTTCCACATTGACTTAAATAAAACAAACTAATGTTATCTCACTAATAATGTTCCCAACTATACTAATGTATGAAACACTTGATAATGTGCTCCTTCTCTTTCTCGTTTTCTACTAATAATGCTGAAAATAACCTAAGATGGGATGCAAATGGAGCATTCACTAATTTATATTTTTTTTTCATACCAAAATGGTTATATACCTTTTTAAAATACTTTCCATATAATAAGTATAACTTATAAATATTTGATATCATTGTATCTCTGTAGCCAAAATAAATCATTTAAGAGCATATTTAAATATATATATATATAGCTGTNTAAGTATAACTTATAAATATTTGATATCATTGTATCTCTGTAGCCAAAATAAATCATTTAAGAGCATATTTAAATATATATATATAGCTGTCATGGTCACTCATAAAGTAACCTTGTCCAAATAAAAAAAAAAATTATACCGTTGCATCGATGACAGTTTAAAGCCATATAATAATTTTTTTAATAAATACTTATGATATTTGTTAGCTTGACCAATAAAACTTTATTTTATTTAGCTCATCGTATAAAAAAATTATTTTAACATTCAACTGCTCAAGCTTTAAATTAAATAAAATAACCTCCTATTATATAGGTGTAATTATATTTTATAACTAGAAAGAACATTTAATTAAACTCAATATTTTTTTAATGTAACGCGTATTTTATATTTTAAATTTTTAATCTTTTTAATTTTATTTTTTATCTTATAAACCTATTTGTTATTAAAGATTTTATGGTTATGTGATTGCAATAATGTTTTTTAAATATTTTATAAAATAAAATTGAATTAAAAAAGGTATTTGATTACATATATAATTAAATTAAGGTTGTTAATTTTTTTTATTTAACATCTTCTTTTATTTATAAAAACAATAAATTTTGATTTCAAATCATTTTATTATTTCTTTCTAAAATCCTATATATACATATATAAAATTCAAAATATTAATTTAACATGAGTGCCTGCTATTTTATTCCATAAAATTTGTGGAGAACATGAAGCATTAATTGCCCGCACAAGCAAACAGCCCTAGGATCATCATAATCAAGATATTGACAGAGTATATGGAATTCTGTAACTGTTGCCAACTATTTTTTTTTTTAAAATAATAATCAAAGTTTTATAAAAAAAACATGCTGGTTATTTATACTTTGTTATTAACGTGATTCAAATCATATTGTTTTAAAATTTATAATTTTTTTATTTTTTAATCATTTTGATATATTGATATAAAAATAATTTAAAAAAATATTATTTTAATATATTATTAAATATAAACTATTTTATATCACAATCACTATTATATTTTCATACGCATATTTAAATTATGATTATTGTGAAAAGAATATTTTTTTAAAATAATATTATATAATAAAAAAATAAAAAATAAATTAGATCTTCTTAAAAGTAATAAATTCAAGTTTTATAAATTTTATGGCTACGGAAGATTTATATAATTATTAATTTTATAGTATATAAAATTAATTAAAAAATATATTAATAAAAAAATTATTTCTTTCACTATTTTTTCAGCTTCCGGGGGGTAAAAAAAAAACATTACCCGTATAAGAAAAGCTAACCTCACAGTTCCCTAACTAAGCCAACAAGAGGGTTAGAGAAAAGCACGAGGCCAAATGGGGTTTGCCGTCATTGAAAACCAACTATTCATCTTTTCCTCAAGTAACAACAGTAAAAGTGATGCAACTCGAAGTCGGGACAAAAGTAAACTTGGCATGTAGTTCAGAAGACCATTCTTACTTCCTCGTCATTTTCTTATGGACATTTAGGAATCTTCATTTCATTCATGTAAGCCTCCGATAAACACTCCAGAAGAGACCACGTACGGAAACCTATTCTCACACATGAGAGTTTATCTCTTATATGCAACTGTTTAGCAACACTCCATTCGCCCTGCAATGACTCGTGCAGTTCCTGTAATATTATCCCATTTATTTTTACATTTAAAAATTATTTAAAAAATTAATTATTTAAATATTTTCACATCATTAAATATTAAACATAATTTTTAAAAATAAAATAATATTATGCTAATATATCTTTTTTAAAATAACAGCAAAGAATTCTTAATTGTTTATTCTTGATAACACGAGGATGCTCCCTATTTAATCAATTATATTTTATTTTATTTTTAAAAATTAATACAGATGAGATATATTAGACAGAACAAAATTGAAAACCTCGTGTTAAATAAAAAAATTATTTGCATGATTTTTAGAAAATAATCTAAAGGACATATATTAAAAAAATTGAATTAAAGAGTCGTCTTCAAAGGCTATTTTTGTAACTTTCCACAAGATAATAAAAAATAATTTTTTTTAAAGGCGGTTTAGGAACGCAGTTGAACTTACGTTCTTAAAAAATTTTAAAAAATTTTATTTTTTATTTTTATTAAAATTTAATATGATTTATATATTTTTTATCGTTTTGATGTATTGATATTAAAAATAATTTTTAAAAAATAAAAAAATATTATTACCATATATTTTAATATGAAAAATTATTTAAAAAATAATCACCGTCGCACTACTAAACAAACTATTAAATACAGTAAAAGCAAGCATTGTTTTTTATACAAAACTTATAGCTTCATCGTAAAGTCTAATAGATCCTACGTATAAATTTTATAAGTTGCAAAAGCAAAAGGGCTTTTAAGCCATAAGATAAAACCTCTTTTTTCATGCACTTAAGAAATTTATTTATTCATAATTAGTATCAAAATATCCTTCACCGTTCAAATTAGAAAAATCGTTCAAGATAACATAAAGGACTCGATTAAGAAACAGGTAATACTCGAGGGACCAGATTGCACTCTTCCCTATTTTTAGTTTTTTCGGATGAAGCTAGCTCGAGGGTCAAGTCTCCGACGCAGCAACATCAAATGTATAAACCCAGAAGAGATGCACTCCATCCGCTGTATCGATTCTAAACCTTGAAACAATTTTTTTTTTTTTAATAAGAAAAATGGCCACAGCAGCAGCCGCAGTCCAAAGATCTCAACTCCCCTCCATAAGCACCAACGCCTCTCCTTCTTCCTCCTCTTCTCCTCTCCAACTCCTCTCCACTTTCAAAACACCTTCTGCTTCTTCTCCTCCACCATCTTCAACCACTGCAACCTCCTCGGCTTCACCTCTAGACTCTTTCTCCAAAGACCCATTCCTCTCCCCATTCCTCTCTCCCTCCTTCTCCTCCACTTCCTTCTCCTCCGCCGCCCTCTCCTCTGGTTCCCCTGCCTCTACCGCCGAACACCTCCACCATGCCATTCGCCTCCTCGAATCCCAACTCCGTTCCGAAGTCCTTTCCCGCCATCCCCACCTCTTCCACCAACTCTCCTCCATTAAAGACGCTGAACTCTCCCTCGCCACCCTCCGATCGGCCATCTCTTCTATGCAGTCCTCCATTCGCCGCGTCAGATCCGAGCTTTCCGATCCCCATAACGCTATCAAATCAAAAACTATCCAGCTCTCCAACGTGCATCGTAGCAACCAAGCATTACAACACACTATTCGCGCACTGAGGTTGTCGAAAAAGCTTCGAGATTTAATTTCTGCATCAGAATCAGAGCCTGAAAAATTGGATCTTGCCAAGGCAGCGCAATTACATTACGAGATCTTGACAATGTGTAATGAGTATGATTTGAGAGGAATTGATATGGTTGACGAAGAGCTGAATTGGGTTAAAGAAATTGGGGAAAAACTGCGAAGCCAAGCCATGAAAGTGTTAGAGAGAGGAATGGAAGGGTTGAATCAGGCAGAAGTAGGAACTGGGTTGCAAGTTTTCTATAATTTAGGAGAGCTGAAGGTGACCGTGGAGCAAATGGTGAATAAGTACAAGGGAATGGGAATGAAGAGCGTGGGCTTGGCATTGGATATGAAGGCGATTTCTGCGAGTGGTGGTGGGTATGGGCCAGGAGGGATAAGAGGGAGTGGGACTCCACAGATTGGAGGAGGGGCGAAAGCAAGGGAGGCACTTTGGCAGAGAATGGGGAATTGTATGGATCGGTTGCATTCTATTGTTGTTGCTGTTTGGCATTTGCAGAGAGTGTTGTCCAAGAAGAGGGATCCATTTACGCATGTTTTGTTGCTTGATGAGGTTATTAAGGTGAGAGGGATTTATGATTTTGGTTTCAAAATGTTTCTGTTTGTTTGCTGGTTTTATATGAATGCTTCTATATTGGTTATGGATCGTGGTGCCTTTTGCCGTGTGAACTGCTAAGCAGAGTTTTAATTGGTTTGTAGTGTTATTCTTCTGTTTTGGGTTGATCCTGTACCAGAAGTTGATAGCACTAGTTTGTAATGTAATAACCTCTGCATATCTCTGTACCAAAAAACGAAGTTTTTGATCCCCTGTTGTTGAATATAGTTGAATCTATGTATCCTTAAATAGCAAATTCGACCACTCTGATGTCTAGATAGAAATATCATTAGGAGTAGGCAGCAGGCCTATCATGGACTCATGTGAAGCGATGCACTGTCCTACTTGATCCAGCAATCCAGTGGATTAGCGATATATAGTCTAAACTCGTTTATTTCTTGGTGTTTTTCATTTCCAATAATCAGATATAGTAATTTTGTGTACCTTGTTCTCTAGATTATGCCATATAAAAACTTCCGAAGTAGTTCAGGTTGTATTGAAGGTTTCCTGTTTTTTTGATTGATTTTATGGGTCATAAACAAATCCAACAAAGAAAAACTCTGACGCTTGCGCATTTTTGTGGATAGAGGGAGATTTCTTCGGGCCTTTACCTTGATTGCTGTTTGATCTTCTGCCACATTTCTGGCCATCTCTTTCATTCTTACAATAAGCTGATATTCTTGTAGGATGGTGATCCCATGCTAACAGACCGGGTTTGGGAGGCACTTGTGAAGGCTTTTGCTAGCCAAATGAAATCTGCTTTCACTGCGTCAAGTTTTGTTAAGGAGATATTTGCTATGGGCTATCCTAAACTCTTCTCCTTGACAGAGAATCTACTTGAAAGAATCTCACGTGATACAGATGTCAAAGGGGTTTTACCAGCTATTACTTTGGATGGAAAGGAACAGATGGTTGCTGCCATTGAAATATTCCAGACAGCTTTCTTGGCTATGTGCTTAAGTCGCCTTTCAGATCTTGTGAATACTGTTTTCCCAGTGTCCAGCCGTGGGAGTGTTCCTTCCAAAGAACAAGCCTCAAGAATTATCTCCCGTATCCAGGAAGAGGTTGAAGCAGTCCAATTGGATGGACGTTTGACTCTTCTTGTATTTCGTGAAATAGGCAAGGTTCTGCTCCTGCTTTCAGAACAAGTCGAATACCAGGTAATTTGGTAAAGCAAATAGTATTTTTTTTTTTGTTAGTTCAGGTTTCTCCATTATGTGTTCTTATTTTCTGGCATATCATGTGTTATATTTGTGGAGTTGTTATCTCTATGACAAGTAAAAATAATCCACTTGCATATCCTACTTGAGTGCCACCTTAATCTTGGGCTTGATGTGTTATTTTTTTTCCTTTTTTTTTTTTGGCAAATAAAGTTTTTTGGATGATATGTCCATGTAAAATTAGAGCAATTCTAAACAATATAAACCAAACTACACTGAGCACAAGTAGAAGAAATGCAAACCATCATATCTTGGAGTCCGCAGTGGGTTCCCATCATGCTTCCCACAATCTAATGGTTGGCAAATTTTTCATGTCTTGTTTGTATATTTTGGTTGTGTGATAAAGACTTCCTCGCAAAATTACTTTCCTGTTATCGGTTGTATTATATTGTTATTTGTAATTGCAATTCTTGTTTTGTTCAAAGGGTGACACATGGCTAATTTCTGGTACCATCATATTAACTAGCTTTGAATGCTTAAAAATCTTGGTTCAGGCAAAGCAACTGTCATCATAGTTTTATTAAGTGTGCTATCTAAATATGGTGATTTAATGCTAGTGGTGTCTTCATATCTCATGGTGGTTTCTGTTTGATTTCATAAATTCCCAAATGTTGGAACTTAAGGATAGAGTAGGTTTTATGCTGTAAACTTTTTTCGCCCTTGTTTTCATCTGATCATCTTGCTGTACTGTGCTATATATTACTTATGTTGCTGTGCCCTTTAAAATAATATAAAGCAATGAAGAATTTTCAGAGTGATTGTAATTGGATTCTTTAAGGGGTAGTTTTCTCATTATTTTTATGGTGGAGAAGTCCTTTAATATATATAAAAAAATTGCTTTGGAATTTCAGATATCTGCAGGTCATGAGGCACGCCAAATTACAGGTCCTGCAACTGCGGCACAAGTCAGGAACTTTGCTTTGTGCCAGCATTTACAAGAAATTCATACACGTATATCATCTATGATTGCTGGGCTGCCCACCATCGCAGTGGATGTGTTGTCTCCTGCACTGGGTGCAATATATGGGGTAGCTCGTGACTCAGTGACTCCCCTGTTCAAAGCAATGAATGACCGTCTTGAGTCATGCATCCTGCAAATTCACGACCAGAACTTTGGTTCTCATGGTATGGATGCTGCAATGGACAACAATGCTTCACCTTACATGGAGGAGTTGCAGAAGTGCATTCTTCACTTTCGTACCGAGTTCTTGTCTAGGCTCTTACCTTCAGCAAGTGCTACGATAGCTGGGACAGAAACTATATGCACCCAGCTTGTGAGAAGTATGGCATCACGTGTTTTGATATTCTTTATCAGACATGCCTCTCTTGTACGACCTCTTTCAGAATCAGGGAAACTGAGGATGGCTAGAGACATGGCTGAGCTGGAGTTAACTGTAGGCCAGTATTTGTTTCCTGTACAACAACTTGGACCACCATACCGGGCACTCCGAGCATTCCGGCCGCTTATTTTCCTGGAGACATCTCAGTTGGGAGCATCTCCTCTTCTTCAAGATCTGCCACCAAGTGTCATACTCCACCACCTTTACACCCGAGGCCCTGATGAATTGGAATCACCACTGCAAAGGAACAGGCTTACACCACTGCAGTATTCACTGTGGCTGGATTCCCAAGGGGAGGATCAGATTTGGAAAGGTATCAAAGCAACTTTAGATGATTATGCTGCAAAGGTTAGATCAAGAGGAGACAAGGAATTTAGCCCTGTATATCCTCTTATGCATCAATTAGGGTCATTGTTGACAGAGAATGCCCCCGTGTCCCAAAAGCATTAATAACAAGTATACACCATGTAAATCAGCAAATTTTAGACATCTACCTTCATGTGAAGGTTTTCCATAAATCTTAAATGTATGTGTTAGTAGAGGAAGCTTCCTACAGGGTGGTGCTAGATTTGCTCCACAGCTACAGTTTGCTCTTCATATAACTTTCTTCACTTAAATTATAGTCATTTTTGTCGAGTGCTACGTGCATGTAACTACGGAATTCAATGAATAAATCAATTCTCCAGGAAAAATGTCAAACTCTAAGCTAATTGTTCCTGAAAATGTCTAATTGTTTTTATTATCAGGGCAGAAATTTCACATTTGCATCTTGAACAACTCGGTCATTTTTCACCTTTACCTTCTGATATAGGAATTTTGAAGTTAGCGTCTTTGATTCTTTCAGTTCTAACTCAACTCTCATCCCGAGCAGCATACCAGCATCTAATCTCACTAGTTTTTTGAACACTTGCGTTCTTATTACACAGTCTGGAATTCTAGGAACAATGAAGCCAGTCTATGGCTTGATGATTCTTTCAGAGCTTTTAGAACCTCCACGCTTATCAACTTGAATATTGAGTTCTCAAGGCCCAAGGGAACTGGATAGCTCATTTGCAGCCTGCTGTCTCTGTCCTGCTTTCACGTGCATTTACGCTCTAAAGCTATGTTTGGTTATGGCGATGAAACCGAGGATGGAATGGGAGAAAGAGAGAACAAAGAGGAGTCGGAATCAGGTTTGAATTCCCTTTTATCTTAGTGTTGGATAAGCAAAGGAGAGGAAAATATGAAATCCAAATCTGTCTCGTTTGGTTGGAAGGAGAAATGAGAGAAGAAACAAGAGAAAGGTAAAAACAAATACGAACAATACCTTCACCTTTGCAAATCTCTCCATCCGGAAAGAAGAAAATGACATCCTAATCCTTGGGCTTTTCTTGTTTTCCGTCCCTCCTTTGTCCACCATCTCCCAGTTCCACAGGAACTACCGACTCGATGGTAAGTTGGACTATTAATCCGTCCAAGCACAGGCATACATACCTGTACCAAGCTCAGTGCTACAGCTCCTCTTGACTGTGCTGGTAAAAGAAAGCCTTTTTTTTTTTTTTTTTGCTAAAAATTTAACAACAAACAATTACTTGCCACCATGGTCAGAAAATATATCGGCAGGAAATGCAATGGCTGGAGGCTTTGAACACAGATGAAAATTCTGACTGGTTAATTTAACCATCTACAAATCTAGTTCAGCCGTGTTGCTAGGTTTTGGCAATAGGTTATCCAAATCCAAGATTTAACAGAGAAGGAACCTATGCTTCACCAGATTTCAGTGCCGTGTGTTCAGTTCTCCTGCTCAGTTGATCTAACATTGGTTAAAAGTCATCAAAATCAGCTTAATCTTTGCTCTTTGACCAGACTCTTATGTCATCACATGGTTTGCTTTTAGTTGTTTGGAATCTAATCAAAGCCTTTTTTGATCCAAGCCCAGAAAACACAAGATGGTTTCTTTCCAGGCCGCGAGTCTTGACCATTGACCATTTGATTATAATTTATGTACAAACTTAGAAGGGCATATCCTAAATCTAAAATTATTCAATTAATCGGCAGGGGATCTTTTGTCATACTGTGTTCCTACTTACCAGGATCATGCATGTGTGGTGCTGATCGGATTTGTTTTTTGTCCCAAGGTGGATTTTACTTGAAGTAATCTGTAAAAACATCCCTTGTAGTGTAGACTAGTAATGCTAATTTATTCAAGAATGGGTGGACTCCATAAATCAAATGATTGAAGTTTTCTGAGCAATTCTTTAGACTCTTGTTTTTTCCTCCTAATCTTCGTCTCAGTAGGAATTCCATTATCATGGAAGTGGTGCATAAGTTTCCTCCCACAGTTGCTAGAGATGTTAATCCTGTCTGATCAAGGAACAGGAGATGTTACTTTAACAACGAAAAACTTGGTGATTGCAATTAACAGCTGTAATGATTAAGATACAATTAGAAGCATCCTTTGCTTTCAAGCCCTATCTTACTATATATGATCTGGCTCGAAGTTTATTTATTGCTGACAAGGTAAATGACTCATTTTGCATACTACCCTACCGTGCAGAATTGCAGCTTCTTCTTCATTCTTTTTGTCACAGGCAGGATACGCCATCTCACATCTGTAACCCTGCAACGATCAGCAGGCTTTCAACATCGAGGAATTTAGGTCTGTGTGCGCTACATAGGGCTATCCGTCCCCATAACTGTAGCGTGTAGGGTTAAGTAATTTATGATGTGTTAATTCTGGAAGCATTGCCTAAAGATAGGTACAGAATGTGACCCGCAGCAGAGTTAACTTCATCATTAATTGGAGGGATTGTCCCCACATTTTCCTTTCACGTTGCAAAGAGACAGTGAAAGCCAAAATTTCTGATCTTGATTTGACATTGGATGTTGAAATAAAAAATGACAAATTCTATATGACTCATGGAAAATCTTTCATATCCTTTTCACACTGTTTTAAAGAAATCTAACACCAACATATACTCGCATTTTGCGATATCAAGAACTGATGTGATCACTTCTGTCCCGAGACAACTCCCTCGATACTTGCATAGAACTTAACAGTAACGAGCTCGGATGGCTGTTAATAATTCCTCCATTTTTTTGATTTATTTTCTTTTGCATATGGTGAGCACATCATTGCATCAAAAAAAATTTCTCCAGACCGATATTCGCAATATTTTGAGAGAACATTGATTGCTACTTGAAAAGAGTTAAGTTATCAGCGCTCGTGTGTCTGATGCAATAATTTAATGGATTTCTTGACAAGGTTTCCTTGACAATATAAAACTGAGACTTCAGTTGTTTTTTTCCTTCAAATTTCAACATCCTTCCTCTGTCTCAAATGGGATGTGACTAGAAGCACAAGCAAAAGAAAACGAGTCCATGAATAGTAGGCTGCGTGCCCTCGATGTCCTTCTAACTCCCACACGCCCCATTGATCCCATGCTAGCATTATTTTATCTTTGCTTTCTTTCACCCTAAACCAGCTTCAGGAATTGACCAATACCAGCTCCCTCCATGTAAATACAAACCTTAGCATTCTTTGATTGGTCGAGTCTCACATTTTGACAATGAGAGACGGATAGAGAGACAAAGCGCACAGTATATAATATAGGTGGAAGGGTGGATGGAAATTCCTAATAAGAAATTGTATTGAAGGAAGGGTATCTACATCATTTTCAGCATCTTTAATTTAATTACGAATAGTGTCTTGTCCTGTCTCCACAATACCTAAATTTCGCATATATTTATAGCTCTTAGTATGTTCCGCTTAAGCGAAGAAACCTGAGCAGATTCCAAACAAAGGAACATTGAAATTATGGGAAAGAAAGTAAGCCAAGCATCGATGAAGATTTCTAAGAATGAAAAGAATCAACTCGGCAGTTTGATAAAAGTTTTGCGGCCGAAGGTCTACATCACTGACAGCTCAAGCTTTAAGAGGCTTGTTCAAGAATTAACTGGCAATGGCGAGACAATTCCCTCTCCACCACCTCCCTCTAAACCGGAAAAAGTACTTGAGAATGTCGCGGTTGTAAATGTCGAAGCTCACGGAGAGCCTGTGAGTAGCATGGAGACACCCATCGATGCATCCATCTATTCGCTTGAGTTTGGCGATCAGTTGGTCTCTTTTACTGAAGAGCTAAACCAGCCTTACAATCACGGAGAACCCGAGAGTAACATGTATACATCCTTTGATGCATCGGTCGATTCACCTGAGCTTTGCAATCAATTAGTCTCTTTCACTGGAGAACTAAATCGACCTTACAATCACGGAGGACCTGAGAGTAGCATGGAAACATCCTTTGATGCATCGGTTGATTCATTCGAGTTTTGCAATCAGCTGGTCTCTTTCACCGAAGAACCAAATCAACCTTACAATCATGGAGAACCCGAGATCAGTAGCATGGAAACATCCTTTGATGCATCAGCCGATTCATTTGAGTATTGCAATCAGTTAGTCCCTTTTATTGAAGAACTGAATCAACCTTACAACCAGTTACATTTCGATGACGTTACATCAAATCATCTATCAATATACCAACAGATAGATATGTTAACAGGTGAAGATTTCGAGTCCATGCTTCTGGATATCGAGCAGTATCCTTTCTCCAGCGGTTATTCTCAGACTCACATGCTGGAGGAGGTCAGCATATAAGACCATGAATTATATGGCTTACGGTGAAGGGCCGCGTTGTTCTTTCACCAGAACATTAACAGGAGGCAAAACCTGTGCATGGTTTTACCTTGTGATATATGTCTTTTTGTTTATATTTCTTAGTGTGTGTGTGTGTGTGTATTTATATATATCGAGAGAGGGAGGGAGGGAGGGAGGGAGGGAGGGAGGGAGGGAGATAGATAATTAATACACGGGTAAACATTCGCGCACCATCTACTCCCTGTGTATTCTTTGTATATATAGAGAGCCGAATATTATGTTCTTAAATTTCTTTGCTTTGTATATCATATGGCCTTCATGCTGTTGTAGTAATTATTCCGGTAGACATGGAGTAATAACAATTTAATTTCCTCATTACTGTGTATATAAATTCAGGATTTAATTTGATTACGTGAGTTGTTGAGATAATAAACCATTCCTTACCCCTTACAATTGCCCGTGCTATTTCAGACCAATTGTTTTTCCTACCGATCTACAAAAAATAATTTATTTTCATTCTCAGATGCCTTATTCTAATGGGAAAGGGGTGTTTATAGGCTAAGCACGAATAGGTTTAACTCACATACATGCATGAACTCCTTATAATTCATTATATAAATTAAGAAAACTCTTCTGCAATAAATAAGATAAATGCATTACAGATTAACTCAATAATTCATGAATCTTTTCAAGGTGCAAGTTTAGATTCGGCTTCAGGTATTTGGATCATGCAACATGGCAGTTATATAACCGGAAGAGGAATCATGCTGGGCTAAAGCCATTCTAAGAGGACTCCATGTTGTATGGTTATTGTTGCCAAGGAATTGGCTGCTCGCATGGCTGCCTAGCTATGATACAAGCTTACAACGACTCATTGCACAGCTAGGATTGGTGCTGTAAGCATGCCATGCATCCTTTTCTGACACTCTTCCTTTTACAATATCGATCTTTACCGGGAACCATGATAGCTGTTTCCTTCCACTGAGGGCTCCCTCATTATCATCGAAAGGCTAAGACTCCAAACCTCGAGAAGTTTGGATGGCTGCACTATCATGGAAAATTATATCAGCAGAATGATCTTTCTCATTTTCTTTTCAAGTAAATGTTTCTTGTTGTAAGAAATAAAATTGCGGTTGTTTAGAGTAAACTAAACTATCCAGAAATAATAAGCAGATAATAAACGAAGGGAATAATAGAAATTGCATGTTAATATTTGCATAAAATAACCAAACTACATGCAACAGAAATAAAGTATATACTGAAAATCTAGAACAATGTGTATAATGTACTTGGTGATAAATTTTAGACAAATAAAAGGAAATAGCAAACTTTATTATAAAAAAATATACCCTTTGTCTTTAAGATTTATATGGTCATCAATCGGCGTAAACGATCTTAATTCAAGTAGCCTTGCCTCTCATGAATTTAATAACACCACCTCAAAAAATTGCACCATCTTTGAAGATCTACGTGCCAGAAAATAGACTCGATTTTCTCTCTTCGACATAAGAACACAAAGTTAGAACAAGACCATTGATAGGGAAGAAGAAACTAGAAAATAGGAGACGAAGATAGAAGAAAAGAACAGGTAGAAGACGACTTCTGCTCCGTTTTCATATACTGCACAATCCCCATCCCCTATTTTTATAAGGGACTCATCAGCCCGTTTTAGGGAAGGGAGGTCCGACAATTCTTCTTTCTTTCCCCCAAAAAAAAAGCAAAAATGGGAAAACTCAAACTTGCTTAAAAAATTCCCGGGTTTTCGTTCAAACTAGCACTGTCCGGAAAATGGAGTCTCCGATAAAACGTGAAAAAATCCCGACCAAAAGAGTTTTTCCCAATAGATTCACATTTAGGGACAAGAGGAAAGCATCTTCAGTACTATCACTCTCACATTCCCCAGCTTCTCCTTGTTCCAGCGGCAAAGGCTGGATCGGAGCATGTGGCTACATGAATTAAATTTGTTAATTAGAGTTAATTCTCTTCCTTTAGTCCTCTACTACTCATCATTTATAAGATTTTTATTCCATATTTCTTTTCACTTTTAAATACACAAAAAATTATGTAAGTAGAATGATCTTTCTCATTTCCTTTTTAAGCGAAGTGTTGCTGTAAGAAATGAAGTTGTAAGGGTTGGAGTAAATAAAAAATCCAAATATTTTGCACAAAATACTTGATGGTACATTAAAAAAATTCAAATCATTCAAGTTAGACTTGAATAGCTTGCCATCTTCAGGCTATTTTAACTAGGCTTGAATGGCCTACCGTTTTAGACCATTGAGGGCATGCTCAAATAATATACCAGTGCATTTAGCTAGCCCAAATAGATTATCCATGCCCACAACACTCTGAGCCTTTCGACAACCATTATGTAGATCTTAACCTCACACCCTATAAATTCACATGAATGCACTTTAAGGAAAAATCACAAGGTCTAAAAGAGTATTTATGATACCACACTTACATCGACTTGCTCATAAGCTATCAGTATATGCTCATTATTTTTCACCAATAACAGTCTCTTGCCTATACATTATGGCACCCAGCAACCACCAACCCGTCTATCAATATCATTATATAGCATCATTTTTAATGGCGAGCACAACCCTTTCATCAATAATATAATGATTAATAACTTTTTTTTTCACTCACCATGATATAATTTTTCATAATTTCTTCTCTTTTTATAAAGTAAACTTGTATCACTTAAAGGTATAAATATCTTAAGTTATCATGTAAATTAACAATGAACAACAAAGCAAAATATAAATTAAAAAAAAACTCTATTATGAGTAATATAACAGGACATAAAATATCATAAAGCCATATTGTTTTTCCACTACTTATACTCCTACTCCTTTATCTATGTATTTTTCTCTTACTTTTCATATTATTATCCTAATCAATATGCTTTTATCCTCCTGCATTTCTAATTTGAGAGTCCTTTATACTGATAAAAGTATTATTTTACAAGTAAGTATGGAAATCACCTTGTCAACCTAATAAACCAATGATAAAGTATATTTACTTCAAGTAGTTTCCAATTCATTCATCCTATTGGATCATTAACTAAATCAAGCTTAGTTATTAAACCAATTCAAGATCGTTGTCATGAAAAGTCTAATCTAGCTTGAAGTCTTCATGACTTTATTAGTAGCACCATCTATAAAAACTAAATAAAAAAGTTCTTTCTTGTTTTACTCATCACCACTAATAGTTTTTCTCTATATGACAACTTGAAAACTCTAAAACATGTAAGAGTAACTATATTCCTCATCGTAGGTATTCAATGATGATGTTTTAGCTATATTACATCAATTTTGCACTCTTCCACTCTCTTAACAAGAGATACAAAATACAACATATAACTATATTGCATTCATCACTAAATACTCAAATGTAACTTTAATTCCCTGAAGAAACAAGGTAGAATGATGTGCAAGCAAGATGGTATGAAAAAACTCGTATTTTAACTCTCTAAAGAAGTTGCTTTTATATTAAAGAATGTTCCCCATCAAGTCTTAACCATAATAGTGATTACTACCATCAACTTTTTTCTCTCTAAACTTCACTCGCATGTTTCTCATAAAAAAAAGACCAAAATATGAGACAATATCAGTAACTACATGAGCTTTTGAGAATGAAGATCATCCCTACCAAGTGGAATATTCTTTATTTTGTCATCATGTGCTATATACTTGTCTTTCTAAAGATTGCATCTTTGCAAAAGCCAACTTAGATAGCTATGATGGTCTTATAGACCTAATATATATATATATATATATATATATATATATAATATACAAAACATTCTAAAACTTGTAGAATAAGATAATAACATTGTGTACAAAATTCTTCTAACAACATTCTAAGGGTTTGCTTAGGTATGGTACCATAACTTACATCTTAGTTTCACCCTTAACTTTCATGATCTCATCATTAAACTCATCTCCCACTTCAATATAAGCATACAGTTAAAAAGAGCATTATTAAGCTTTTCACCATCACACAATGATAAACTAAGAACATTAAAGCACATCTTTAAAGGTTTAATGAAAAAATACTCAATGTGAAAAACCTACTAGAATCCATTTTCATTGAAGATTTTATTAATAGATTTTATAACTATACTTTATAGCTATATACTCTTCTTGACATTCATTTACATGAAATAGTGATGGAAAACCATATTCGAATAAGAAAAGTTAGAATGACTAGACAAAAACATCCTCGTTTCTAGCCATAAAAAGTAGAATATTCTAAGCGTTATCAATCTCCTAATAGCCCAAGGTATTAAAAAGTAGCACTAATGGATTGTAAGTAATTAATATTTTCTAAGCTTATAACTATACCTCTAACCACCACACATGCTAAAAGTATTAGTTGTCATTAAGAAAAAAACACTTATGTGATACTCACTTCCTATAAAGAATGTCATAAATATAAGGAACCCTAATAGATATTTTTTTTTTCAACACAACCACGATCATGATACTAAAGAATGTCATGCCTTAATAAATATGATAAAAGGTTGGTCTCTAGGGTTTATCTTTAACAATTTATAAAGAAATAAATGCAACTCGAACAAATAAAAAAAATCCCTATAATGCCTTACCTAAGACTAGATAATCTCTAAATATTGTACTTTTATTTGCATGAGAAAATCTTTTAAACTTTTTAATAAAAACAGTAATGTTTTTCTGTGTTTACAAACAAATTCTTCATGTTTCTATTGAAATCTTCACGCCTTCATAAAACTAGGGGCAAAGTAAGAAAAAAATTTAGGACGGTCGAATTGAAAGAATTATTTTAAAAAGATTAAAATTTCAGTTATTTTATAAAAGAAAGGGTTGAGAAAAATTTCCTTGCAAGGGTCGGGACCCCTACCAGCCCCCTTGCCTCCGTCACTGTATACAACACCTTCCTACATAATGCTTTGACATTGCTTTCTTGATCACAATATATTTCATCCTCTTTAAAAAATAACGTTCTCCTATCTAAAAAGGAACAAATGAACCAATTAAAATCTCATCTTTCTTGTAAACAGCTTAACAAAAATCATAAAAAGGTAACATGACATGTATAAGACAATAAGTGTTTTCTCTTTCTCGAACTTCTATTGGTTAAGTTTTTTAAATGATGGTGCATTGAAATTATATAAAAAAACAATTTAGATCATTTGAGCCAAGCTTAAATGTCATATACTCTATGTCTCAACTAGGCTCGAATGACTTACCACTTCTATGCCACTTCAACCAAGCCTGAATGCCTTGCCTCTTCAAAATTATTCGAGCCTAAATGACCAACTTTCTCTAAACCATTCAAGCTAAGCCTGAAATGGGTTGTTCTATGGCGTACTAGTTCATTAGTTCATTTGACTAGCCCAAACAAACTAACCTTATCTACAACATTCTAAACCCTTTGAAAACCATTATTTAAACCTTGACCAGCAACTCATAAATTCACATGCATGCATACAACATCCTTATAATTTTACACACACACACACACACACAAAATAGAAAAGTATCAATACTCTCTAACTCGTTAAGATTCTACCAAAATTTCGGTAAAGTTTCCTTTGTATTTTGAAATCTCAAGTGTCAACATCAATTCATATCAAAATCAATCACACTTCTTATCCATAAACCATATCAAACTCATAACCCCACTTCCGATCCAATGATCTTGGATCTCATCGTCATTATATTTAGCATTCCATAATTCATTCTCAATAATTCATAACACTAATAACATTTATTAGTTTTGTATACATAATAAAAACTAAACATCAGGCATTTACAAGAAATTTCACATTAACTAAGACTTGAATACATATATCTATATTAGTTAGACTAATTATATAATTATTGCACAAAATACAATGACATGTATAATAAACATGTAAGACTTAAGCTATACCAAAATTTAAATAACATGCACATTTACATCACCATAACTAGTCATTGATAATTGTTAATTTAATTTGATAAGATTTTAGTTACATAACAATATATAAAGTGTTTCAAATTACAATCCACAAACTTGATATTAAAGCATTATAATCCGTGTTTGCCTATATATACATAAAAATAATAAATATTGAGGTGAGTTCATAAGGCACCTGTAAAGAAAATCATAAACATTTATTAAGTCTCAAGATAAATGGCTTGTTTAAAACTTTAAGAAAATATTTGAACTTTTCATCTAGATAATATTTAAAATCATTTTATATAATCATTCCAAGTTTTTCTTTACATAAATTTATTCAGCCCAAAATAAATATCATAATATTCATAACATATTTAATTGTCTTGGTATTCACATATTAAACCTAACAATTTGGTATTCCTTAAATACCAATTTCTTCGGCAAAACCATCTTGATTGCTTATTGATCCAACACTTTTATTTGAAAACCAACAATCCAGTATTCCTTAATGAATATCAATTTCTCTAGCAAACCCATCCCAGTTGCCTATCAATTCGACATTCTTATTTGTAAGTCAATAATCTGGTATTACTTAATGAATATCAATTTTTTTAGCAAACCCATCTCAGTTGCCTATCAATTCAACATTCTTATTTGTAAGCCAATAATTTGGTATTACTTAATGAATATCAATTTCTCTAGCTAACCCATCTTAAGTGTTTATCAATTCAACATTCCTTTTCAGAAGCTAAAAATCCAGTATTCCTTAACGAATACCAAATAAATCCTCACAATTTACATATTCAACATTTACACATATACACACACTTTCATGAACTAACAATTTCATAAATAAAATCAACATAAAAGTGTAAGGAAAATAACTATAAGGTACAAAGTACTTATTGCAGTTTGATTATGAACGGCTCCACCAGCTTGTTGATTCACCCAAATGATCACCCCTGCATCAACAAGTTTTTAAATTAATTATTATTATTGCATAATAATATACTCTTTATTCATTGTAACATTCATTGTGGTTCTTTTTAGGTTTTTCATTAATATATTATGGTCATTAATTGTATAAGAAAATCAACTTAATTACAAATAAATTCATGATTCCTTCAACTCTTTACTCTAACTCTATAATATTCTCATTTCAATTTCTAAAAGTTTTTACATTGTTAAAAATCATAGATATCTTTTTAAACCCCACAATCTTTCTTAAATCCTTTTTATATATTCTTCACATTATAATTTGTCAACTAATTCATAAATTTTCAAATTCCTTCCCTTTTCTTTCACCTAGGCCAACACTAGCATTCCCATTTCCATAGGATTATTTTCTCCTTGATTATCTATTATTTGGATAATTCTTTTTCATCTCATGTTAACCATATCGATTTTACACAATTCCATACAATTTATACATTTTCTAAAATTTTACAATCTCATCCTTTTAAACCCAACCATTCAATTACTTAATATTTCAACATTTTATAAATTCAACTCAATTAAAATCATTGTTCACATGATCATACATACATTTATAACACAATTAATAGACAATATCATAAATGCATAATTCTCCCTTCTTGTTCCTTTTATGGTCAGCTTTATAGTTCTTCCTACCTATCACTTTTCTTCTTTATTTTTCCATGATTTCACTCTTACAACAACCTACAAGAATCCTATAAACTCAATTTCTAAGAAATTCATTCCCCCTCCCTCTATTTCATCTTGAAAACTCTAATTTAATTTTGATGTAAATCAATTAACTTTTATTCAAACTGATACAAAAGGGTTCCAAACATCTTATTTGGCTACAAAAATATATTTTAAAAGCCAACTAGCTACAATTCTTCCAAAGCTTCTCTCTTTTCCTCTTCTTTCTTTACTTTCTCTTTAACTTAATTGATTAGTACTCAAAAGTGTATTTTTATCATGTTTTTATATCATCATTTTGCACTTAAAGTATCAATAACTCCTTAACTAAAGTACGTTTTATAATAATCTATCTAATAATATAAGATACCTTTAATTTGTGGTAAATATCCATTTTAAATACAGGCCTATCACATAAATGAAAGGATTGATTGATGACTTTAAGAACTTCAATTGCAAAGGCAAAGAGATGATCAAACTTAGAAAAGAGATGTCGGTGCAATCCAAACCGGAATACTGTTCGGTAATTGGGTCATATCTGAAGCTATAGATCTCAGATTTAGGTCTACTTTATATGGATGGAAAGGTAAGATATAGGCCTACAACTTTTATAGGGAGCTCAAGATTTAAAAAGGTCATTTTTAAGTCCAAATTATTGCAACAACAAAGAAGCCCGAATCTGTCCTTCAGCCTGAGCACTATTCAGTATTTTAGCCATATCTGGAGTTCTAGAAGTCGAAATGAGCTGAAGTTTTTACACAAGAAAGCTGAGACAATTGCCTAGAACTTTCATGTTTTCAAGTGGCTCTAATTTTGACGTCATCAATGACGTTTTGGGCAGACAAGAGAAGATAAGGATTGACACTAAGTCAAGGGTTGACCACCTACTCATCAATTAGTCATCAAATCAACAATTTCCAATTTTGGCCTATAAAAGGAGGCATTTGCCATGCATTTAGGCATCTTGGTGTCCAGATCAAGATCATGCTCTTGTTTTCTCTCTTTGTATTCTTTATGTTTTGTTTTTATTAATATCAAATTTATGTCTTTCATTTCCTTTCCTTTCCTTAGTTAACTTTTATGTTCTTATTTTGTTTATCTATTTTTCTTTCTTTCATTATGTCTAACTAAGTTAATTATGTCAAGGTGAAAAGGTTACACTAATGGTGTAAGAATAAGTATGGTATAAACTTAATATGGACTTTAATGTTTGATACTAACATGTTTTATATTTGTTATCTTGTTCACTCTTTAATACTTTGCTTGTTAAATGACTAATCTTGATTTATGTTGTATAACAATTGATACAACAAATGGTTGACACTTTCATAGCCCATACTGTATGGTATAACCGACACCTGAGCTATGAAAGGAACTTGATTTGTTGTTAACATAAGTTATAATCATGAATGCCTGACGAAATTTACAAGTATTAGCATTAATCGAATAAGATAACTAATGTAATCATGTTAACAATCTATAATCTGATTGGAACCTCCTTTATGTGTGGTTTCCAATTGAACAATAAGACTTTATACTATATATGTTTGACATACTATTAGTGGAACCTCTATCCTTGACATTTGTTATTATTATTGTTAATCCTTACTTTAATATTTCATCTCAAAGTTCTCATCTTCTCTTCTTCTTTATTGTTGTTATTGCTATTAGTATTGTTATTGTTATTGTTGTTATTGTTATTATTGTTGTTATTGTTGTTGTTGTATTATTTTTATTTATAATTTATACAATAACCTCCCTGTGGTTCGACCCTGGTCTTGCCGGATTATTTATTACTTCGACACTCCTGCACTTGGGAGAAGACATCAATCTTTTTGTCGTGTCATTAATCTTCCCTCTTTTTTATCTTTCTTAATTTTTAGTTTGGACACGTTTTTCTATCCCAACCCTTATTTTGTTCACTTCTAAACCTTAATCTTTGACCCTTCAAGGTGAAAGAAAGGAAGAAGAAATGAAAATGTTATTTTCTTTTTTGTTGCACACCAATTTTAAGAGAAGCATTAGCCAAAATGATTTGACCATTTTAAGAAACAATCTAATTTTTTATTAAATTGATCTATCCATTTCTTAAAATGACTAGACCATTTCTAGTTTTGGAAAAATACATGTTTTCGGTTATAAACCTTTCTTCTCATACCTTATTAACTCTCTTTCCCTAATTTATTCTTTTCATTTATTTATTTCCTTTTAGTGCACCATGATATCTATTATATCATTACTTTTAATTTATCATGAGTTTACAAGGCACCTTATGACAAAATAAAAAGTTCTAAGAAAGTCATTACATCTGTCACACTCGGACAGCGCAGCGATCAATTAAAAATTAAATCTTGATTAAAAAAATAGATATCTAGCATCTTGTTCTTTTAGAGGAAAATGTCTAGTTCAAGAAGTTGTTACTTAGTATTATGATTACTAGGAACTCTAACTAGTCAACAGAGATTCTATGGTACGACACTGATTACGCCAAAGGAAATATGCTATCATCCTTTAAGTATCTTACCTAAGATAGATTGGATTATAGGTTTTGTCTAAAATTGCTAGGAATTTTTTTTTATTCTTTCTTTCATGTTCCTGGCTCTAGTATCATTGAACAATTCCTACGAATATTTCCAACCCTAGTGTTGGTAAATATTGTACAAATCTAAAAAATATGATATTCTTAACTCTGACATCAGTGAATAATTTAGCAAAAAAATAAATTTAAAGAAGAAATTTTCTATGCTATTTTTTTTAACTTTTTTTATTTATTTTTTGGGCTAAATCGAGCCCAATATAGGCTGGGCTGGATCTAGCTAGCCCGACTTGGTTACTGGCTTAGGCCAATAACCAGCCTAAAAAGCAAGCGCGTGTGAACTAGTTCATGCGTGCACTACATATTGCAAAGGTAATTAATTTTACCTTCATATTGTTTCAAACAAAACTTGAAAATGGAATTGTAGGGCAGGAGGAAGAATGCTTACCTAGGTGAAAACAGTGATGGAGATGAAGACGAGGGTGATGATCCTAACTCCGACGGAAGAATGTCTTACGCTTTCCTATCCTTTTCAATCTCACTCCCCTCTGTCTCTTGTTTTTTGTTTACTTTCCCCTGTGTTACTTTCCTAGTTCTTTCATTCTCTCTCTCGATCTCTCTTCTGTGCTCGCCTTATTATGTTATTTGCGTAATTATTTTACTCTGTTGTCTCTCCACTCTTTTTACTCCTTTTTTTTATTATTGATTTTCTTGGTATTTATAGGGGTCATCCTCCTCCACCTCAGCCTACGTTTCTCCTACTGATAAGCATGGCTTGGGGAGTTGGTTTCCTGTTAAGACTCGGACGTGTTCGATCCTTATCTCCTCGGGAAGTAATCTTTATGAAGATAAGATTTGTAATTTGTGTTTTGGTTGGATTAGGATGCCGGTGTTTCATAATTTCCTTTCCTTCAACCATTTCTCAATTTGGTCCTTGAAGTTCTAAATTTTTCATTCAAGCCCCTAATCTTTTATATTTCAAATCTTAACCCCCTTAAAATTCAATTAAAAGAAAATGGATCAAAATTGAATTATAACAACAACATCATACTATACCAAAAACAATCTTTTACCCATATCATCTTAAAGGGTACTTACCAATCTCAACTTCTTCACCAATGACTCAATAAAGCACTACACCTAATAGAAAGAACTAACTTCTCCATTAATAGTACAATGATCAACAACTCATTTTTCTCCACACACCACAAGATAGCTCCTCCTATATTTACTAACATAAGTATATAAGGATCCTCTATTCTAATAAAGGACTTGTTTTACAAGTGAGTGTGGAAGCCACCTTATTAACCCATTGCTATTCCACGACTCTTGATTTCTACTCCTCATATTTATACTCTACATATCTCTCTCCTCCTATATTTATTAACTTAAGCATTTGAGAATCTCTTATTCGAAGAAAGCTTTATTTTACGGGTGAATATAGAAGTCATCTCATCAACCCACTAAACTAGTAGTTAAGCTTAGTTACTTTAAGCAATGGTCACGTCTATTATCCCATTAGCTCATTAATTAGGTCGAGCCTAGTCAATTCACCAACCTAAGATCATAACTATGGAAAGCCTAATCTAGTTAAAAGTTTTCATGACTTCATCAACCTCTATATCAATACTATGTAAGTTTTTACAAAGAATTATTTATTAGTATTTTTAAGATAAAGACTGAAAAACTTGATAGTGATTATCTATTTAGATGTGTAAAGGACCTTAATGTTTTATTTATTTATACCCACAACTTTGTAATTGACCTAAGCTTCATTAAGATCTTCCACATCAACGTCAGCAAAAGACATCAAGATAATACCATCTTCAACGATATCATTATCATCAAAAATAAAATTATGGTTGACTTTCCATTTCTACTTTCAATAAAAAAAAAAGTAAGTTTTCAACAAGGATACATGTGACTTTTCACTAGATTCCACACCTAATTAGCCAATCTCACCAAATATATGAATTTAGTTTTTATTATTAACATTTTATAGTCTACCCAAGCTAATGAGAGTCATGCTTCATATCTCTAGCACTGGACATATATATCTTATGTACCTTGCCTTTTTATTTAGCTCTTAACAAGAATCTTAACATTTTCTCGTGCTCAATAAAGCCATTCACCTTATTAAAAAAAAAATGTCAAGAATCTTAACATTTTCTCGCTCAGTAAAGCCATTCACCTTATTGGAAAACAAAAGTAATTCAATCTAAAGCTAATTCATTTTCTTACATATTTTTCTTAATAAAAAAAGGCATTTCTAGCATTTAAGTTGGACTTTAAAAGGGATGATCGAGAATTTATACAATATTAATGGGGTAAGTTGACTTGCTTCTCATCATAATGAGTAAGAAATGGTGGATTTCCTGAGGTTGAGTTGCAAAAAGATTTTTTCTTTGAAGAAGCCAAGGTTTGAGTATACCTGAAAGGAAGTGTTTCTTCGTCTTCCTATTTACCTTTTGTCATTCACAAAACTTGAGCTTTCTCTACCTCTCGCAGCTTTGCTTCAATTGATCCCATCACGTAAAGGCACGATCTTTTAATCTAATGATGATCAACCTTCATCATCTTTAGGACCTCCTTGTGTCCAAAGATTTGTTCTACTCATTAATTCAATAAAAAAAATCCCTTAACTTGCAGGGTGCCTGCAAACTCTAAGTGTTCCACTAAAAAACCCAAGTCATTACAGTGATCATCCCAAACACGAGGTGAGTTCTCAAACCTGGATGTGGAGGTGCTCATCCACCTAAAAGCTCTAGAAGTTCCACTCAAAAACCTAAGTTGGTATGGTGATCATCCCATTCCAAACACTAGGTTGTGTTCTCCAATCACACTTATGGTACGAGTTCTCAAATATAAATGTGGAGTCACAATCCTTCCGATCCCAATTCGCCAAAGGACAAGCCAGATCCTCAATCGTCATTCTTGGGGCAGATCCTCTTCAGTTAGAAATTGCCCCTTTTACTGTGAACACGTCTTTTATGACCTTCATCCATTGCAATCAAAGAGCTCAAGTACGGATTTTTGGCCATGATACTATATGTCACGGCCGAAAACTAATTAAATTGAGATTTAAAGGAAAATCAGAAAGGAGTTGTACAAAAAGGGCTTGAGATAAACCCTAGACATTGTAAATAATCTCTTACAAGAGAAAAGAGAACAATATATTTATTAAAATTATCAGAATACCAGAGTCTTGTTGAAAAAAATACTAAACAATCCTATTTATAATTTTCCTAGGCCTAACTCTCATTCTTAAAGAGGGAAAAAAATCCTAATAAATAATTATTGAGTTAATAAAGAATCCATTTAACATTTGAATTCCTTAACAACTCCTACATCAATTATTGAAAAAAAAATGCAGAATATATAATGAAATGCAGATAGCATTTAACTTTCCACGTTTGGATTAGATGATATGCATTTCCAGAAACAAAGTATAACAGGCCAGAACTAGCAGAAGTGTTGAGCAATAAAGAAATGAAAAAAAGAAAAAAGATTAACAGATTGAAGAATGAATTAACAATTTGCCAGCAAGACAATCTGTTAATACAGTTTTGCTTTGCCCTTTTTCTTTTTTCCTCAATCTTATTTACTATCAGATACAGAATACAAACACAGAATTGGTAGTGAGAAAGAAACAGGATCGAAAACGAGTTATTTAGCAAACAATGAAAGTAAAGACCTTAAGTCATTGTGGGGTTCGCTGTGTTGGTTGTGAAGCTGGGAAAGCATACAGCGATTTCAGCTGCCTGCTCATGAGCTTGCTGTTATGCAGAGCCTGTTGAAGCTCCACATCATCAGACCACCATTGCTCCAATCCATGAGCCTCAAGAAACTTCTGTTTTCCTTTGGACATCACAAAGAGTTTCGCAGCAACTTGCCCATTTCCAGGACCTGCATTCTCCTTGTCAGCTTGTTTATTTTCAGTTCCATCTGGGTCGGTGTAGGAGCAACAGATATAGTCACTATTGTTCACATACAAATTAGGCACCCAATTTTTTGATCCCATAGAAGTTTTATAACCTGAAAGAGGTATCCAGCTCCTCAATCCTACAGTATTAGTTGTCTCTCCCTCATCACTGGGGGCCTGAGTTTCACTACTAGAAGGAAGCATTGACTTAAATCTATTCCAAGCAAACCCAGCCCTTTCTCCTATGTTTCTTAAGCTCATTGCCATGGAAACAGAAGGCGGGTTAAATAAATGGGCCTCCACATACAAACCTTCTTTAGCTAATGCTTTTCCCACCTGGAGAGCAAAACCAGCCCCCAAGGAATGACCAGCAACACAAACGTTCCTGCTTCCATACATTTCAGCAACTGATCTTAATGCCTCCAGTGCTACTTTGAATCTGACAGAACCTTTCAAACTTTCCCATGCTAGAAAACGGAGGTCATCTTCAATATCCCTCAGGATTGTGGGGCCTTTGAGTAATGTTCCTCGAAGTGCTAAAACAGCCTTTGGTGCTCCACTAGGTCTAATAAGAACCATGTCAGCTAAAGCTGCAGCTCGATCCCATTCTAGTACTGCACCAAATATAGATCCATCTCTTTCATCAACTAAGGTTTGGGTCAATTTGTATTTGAAGCTTCGCCACCAATTTGGAGCAAGTGCATTTTCCTTAGTTCTGTTCTCTTGTCTGTCAGTTTCAAGCAAGTAAACTGCTTGAATGAAGCAGGAGAATACTGTTCGCTTGTGGTTCTCATTCTTCCTGTATACACAAATCATCTGTGAGAATCAAATCACCAAGGATATTGCTGAAAATTCAGATATTCTAAAATTATATTGCAGGAAAATTTCTGTAGGTAAGTATCCCCACTGATTGAAAACCACTAATAAGTATGTACCTACTTAAGTTGAATGTCAATGATGAGTTTTAACCATAAGTCAAGAAGAAAAATAAAATGAAAAGAGGCGAATGAGATACAATACAACCAGAAATTCAAACCATTTACCAATCTTCTTTGCAACAAAGAAAACTTTTGCACTTTGTGGATAAGTAGATCAGGGCATAATACTGCCTCACAAAACCAGAAATCACTGATTGATCACAAAATCATCATTGATATGAAATACAACGATCACATGGTACAAATAGCTAGGTTCGTGCTCCTTTTCTAATGTATTCCATCACTCAAAAAGGGCTAGGAATCCAAGATTGAACAAGCTCTCAGAAATCCTAATCTTTCACTTGCTCGCCGCTCTCCCTTATACTATTGTTCAAAGAAATTTCAAAAAACAATTGTTTTGTTCACTGTTAAATAAACACCATAAGAACAAAGCTAAAAATCTGCGAAATTTAGTAGCCCATCAATGATCTCCGGAAGAAATTAATCAACCAATTAGTCTCTAGAAGTCCAAGATGCAATGACCTCTACTATTAGAAAACTGGTTCTGTCCCAGACAACGACATTCTCAGGCAAAGGAACTTCTGAAAGAAATTAAAATAAAATACCCCAACTAAATAGCTACAATCTCCTCATTCAAAAACATACCCCAAATCCCAAATTCCAGCTAAAATTAAAGACTCCCGGTAATTTGGTCACAAATAAATGGTTATCAATTTTTTGGGTATTGTTGTAGAATCCCAGTGATGGCTAAGTCTCAACATTCATTATGTGATTGAAGAATTCACAATCTCCGATAAAAAAGTAAAGAATTCACAATCTATACCCCTAGTTAAATGAAACAAAAAAAAAATCAACAAAAAGATTCCAGGCCCTTAAATCCAGTAAATTAAATGCAACCAACGATCCACCTGGTTGACAAAACTTACCAAAAAAATCCAGAATGAATTATCATCCATGACATCTAGGACCCAAACATCACGTCCAAACCTTGAACTTATAATCAGGCAACATAAATAAGGAAGTTCCCACTAAAAATAAGGAAGTCACCACAACAGTAACTTAAACCCAGTTGCCAATTTATGTCATGTTCTCTGTTTCTGACTATTCAAATCTAAAACTGATCAAGACCCACTTACTATTGATTGATACCCAATAGAAAAAAAGAAACCATTGATATAAAACAAATAAAGAAAAGATGGAATGGGAAGCGGTAGTGATAATAATAAATTATACTGACCAACTAGAATTGATAAGGTCTCTCCAATTAGGAGAAGCCACATTTCGAGGGCCGGAAACATGAAATGCATATGGGTGCGCTTCCTCTTCTTGAACCACCAGTGTCTGCCCCTCTTGTACTTCACCACTGCTGTTCGCCATTTTCGCTTTATATCTTCTCTTCTTCTTTGTAATGTTTGGTTTCTCGAGTCACAGAGTTTGAGAGAGAAGGGAACTGTTTGTGGTTTTTGCCGAGGTTGAAGAGGAGATGCTTGAGCTGCAGTGGCTTTCCTTCTCGTCTTTTTAACTAGTTAGCTTTGCTTACATGGTATCTGATTCTCCCTCTCCATCCCTCCTCTCTTCGATTCAATTTCTATCGCCACTGCTCCTATATAATTCAAATTCTTCTAATGATTTTCCATTTTTCAAAAAAAATTAAATAATATAATAATCGAAAGACTAACTCCTGTTTTCTACGGACTCGCCATCTCCAACGGTCACATCGCCTTTTGCTAAATGACTTCTTTGTCCCTGGAGAATGGAGAGAGAGAGAGAGAGAGAGAGAGAGAGAGCTCCTCTCAACCCTTGTCACATTTGGTACATTCCGTTTATACTGCCCGTTTGGTATTTGATTTTCTTTTTTTTTTTTAAATGTGATTTATTTTTAAATTATATATTTTTTAGTATTTTGATATTTTAATGTTAAAAATAAATTTAAAAAATAAAAAATATTATTTTTATATATTAAAAAAACTTTAAAAAATATGATTGTATCTATGACAGGAATCACGTTTTATAAATTTTTAAATTTTTTTGTTTAAAAATATTTTTTAATAAATTTTAAAAAATATTATTTTTATATATTTTTAAATAAAAAATATTTTAAAAAATTATTATTATCATATGCTATATAAATTTCATATTTTATTTAAAATATATTAAAATAGTTATTTTGTATTTTTTATATTAATATATAAAAATATTTAATAATTAATTTAATAATATTTTAAATAAAAATAATTTGAAAAATACTTAAAAAAGAGTTGAAAGACGATCGACAGCTTTTTAGCTTCCAACGAATTGCATTTACGAACTGTGCTTTGACTAGACCTTGAGGCGCCACATGAATAATTTGTAAACAGTTTGTTTCAGAGAGGAGAAAAGAAAAGTCAAAATTTATGTTTGGGTGAAATGAAGGTTGGAGGAATGATCTGGGAGAAGGATAATGGTTGTTTTTTAAAATAGTTTTTTATATTAAAATAATTTTTTAGTTTTAAAAAATTATTTTTGATATTAGTATATTAAAATAATTTGAAAATGTAAAAAATATTAATTTAAATTTAAAAAATAAAAATAAAATTTAAAAAAATTATTTTTAAATACAAAAAACAAATAGATACTTCTAAAAATATTTTTTTCACAATTTAAAAAGAAAAGGAAAAAAAAGATAAATTATAAAATTATAAAGCTACGTCCTTTTCCATCAAAGGGTTGATTCCATTGGACTTCTCACGTAAACGACGAAAGTGTAATTAATTATATGTCAAATCATTTATTTACAAATTATTTTTTGGTATTATCCTTCATTTCAATATAGATAAGAGAGAAGTTACGTCGAAAAGAAATAAAGTGAATTATAATTAAGGGTGTGATGAGAAATTAACGATAATTAATAATTTGATTCTTTAAGAATAGACAATATTTTGGAGGCATTAGGACGGGAGAGTATTTTTTAATATATTTTTTTATTTTCTTTTTAATTTTAAATGATATTTATTATTATTATTATAATGATTATTTTTTAAAGTATTTTTATTTATAATAATATCTCTAATTTAGTTTTTTACCCCTTGTAATTACAGTAGAATGAGCCCATCATCTTACAGGTAACCATTATATGTAATGTTTTTTAATTTTTAATTTCCATGAGGTGTTTTTGTTTTTTATATTGAATGGCAAAATTTGACAAAATAATTATAGAAATTAAAAGTGCAAGGATTATTGCAAAGCTATGCGGGTTGCTTGTGCAATCTCCACTGATTTTAAAGACGAATATGAGAAAAAAGAACGTAATCTCGACAAGGAAGCCATTTTCTTATTTGAGGAAATGGGACAAATGTCCTTGTATAAAAGTTAATTACCCATGTTGCTATGTAGTAGAAATTCCAAGTTAATTTATTACGCAAATGAAAATAAACAGACATTCTGAATGCGTTTTCTTCTCTTTTTTTTATCTGTGAAAAACTTTAATTAAGAATTAAAAAGCTAATAATTATGTTTATTAAATTAAACTGAGAAATATATAAATAGATAAATTAGAAAAAGGGTTGTTAATATTATTAGAAATTAAAACAGGAAGCTATTCTTCCATGGAAAGAACAAACGATAATGAAAGTAATGATTTAAATTTTGTGGAAAAAAAATGTAATTTATTGTCTAAAATCTCATTTTATCATTAGTGTTTTTTTTAGTAAAAACATTTAAGTGATTTTAAATAAGAAGAAAATAAATGTATCTTTTTTAATCAAAACATCTATCCCTTGTTCATGCATTCCTCTCCTTTCTTTTACAAAAACATGTATTTTTATCAAAAGTATTTTTTTCAATAAAAACTTATCATAATATCAAAAGCAATTTGTTAAAAAAATTGTATAAAAATTGACCATAAAAAATAAAAAATTTAATTCATTAATAAGTAACTATCTTAGAAAACTATGTATGCATGCATGCATGTATAAAATTAATTCATTATATATATATATATATGTAATTTTATCAGAAAATTTATCTGTAAAGACTAAAAATCTCTTTATCAATATTATAATATCTTGACAAATATAATAACAAAGAAAACAGATATTTATTTGAAATAAAAAAAATTTAGTTTTGAAAACAACTCAACTATTTTGTTTTGCAATATAAAAAATATATATAAATAATTAAAAATTTTATTTGTTAAATAAAAAAATAAATATATTGTCAATATAGATAATACAAAATTTTAAATGTGTATTAAAGATAACATTCATAATACATTGAAATTTTAAAAGTACATTCTTTAAACTATATATATGTGTGTTCAAAAAGTAATGATTAATATTATGATAAAAAACGTTAATATTATTTGAAAAACAATGGGATATTAGGTTAACACCATCCAAAGAGGATCTTATAATAAAAAGCGAAAACAAAAACATAAAGGGTCACCATAAAAAGAAGGGCAAGGCGTGCATGGATTGGAATAAGGGGCACGTGCATCTGGGCCCTTGTGAAAAACCCCAAGAGCGTCTAAGTTTTTCCATAAAGGGTCGTCCACGCCAATTTGTTTCCAAATTGAATGGACGATGCGCCGTCCTTCTAGGAAGATAAGATAATACGTGTCCTTCACTTGAAGCTTTTTTCAACCCTGAGAGGAATAATTGAAAAACTAGGTCAATCTTACTAAACTAATTTAAATTTGAATTGAACCACAGTCTTCAAACCTGATCAAGTGACCAGTCCGATCTAATATGTAGGTTCCGGGTTTTTACCGGGTTACCAGGTTTTTACCGGATCAGTCTGATCAATTTCTATCTAAAACAATTTAAAACAAAGTCATTTTAATAAAAAAATAAATAAAATTTAATGGATTGCAACCGGGTTTTTTATTAGGTTTTGTCGCGTTGCCGGGTCAAGCTGTCAAGTTGGTCGGGTCATAGCTTATCCTATTTTTTTATGAACCCGGTCTAGTTAGTCGGATCCCAAGTTAACCTGCTGGACAAGACCGGGTTTTAAAACACTGAATTGAACCCATAATCCAGTGGAACAATGACCCAATACTCTCTGTTTGAATTGAACTTGTAATCTTAGTTGTAAAACAAACTGGATAACCTTTACAACTCAGTTGCACTTAACATTCCTCTTATAAAACTCAGTAGAAGTATTTCCTCTGATCAATAAATTAAAACCAAAAACAACAACTAGCCTTGAACTCCGCAGCTTTAAAGTTTAGTGCTCTATTTTAGTGTTTTTTTTTTAGGGAAATGCAGGATTAGTTCTTGATTTTTTTTTAAAAAATAATTTTTTCATGTTTTGATCCGTTAGTTTTAAAAATAAAAAAAATATTATTTTAAAATATTTCAATATTAAAAAAATTATAATACTTACTATAAAAAGTTAATCTTAATAAAAGTAGATTTATTAATATATAATTATTTTTATAATTTGAAGTCAAGCGCTCTCTACAAATGCTTTACAGAAACCACTTTTGATGAGCAGGAATTTTTCTGCTTTCCAGCCCCACTCCCTCCATTTCCATCTCTAATTCGTCGTCAAGGAATCTCTACGTGTCTGTGAATTATCTATTTGTTAAATATAAAAACAATGTTGTGCAATTTATCATGTCTTCACTGAAAATATTTGAATATCCATTATTTATCTCAAAGCAACACCTTAAAATACCAATGGTTTATATTTTTCAATAAGTTGACCCGACATAACTAAATTAACGAGGTTAAGTGAATTTTTAGATATTAATTTTTTTTTAAAAAAACTATTTTAAAATAGGTTTTTTTATTTAATTTACTAACATTACATATTCTCGAATACTTGGGACTGTTGGGTATGGTTGTTGTTTTTTTAATGGTTTAATTTTTAAAATTCCGAGATCATTTTTTTTAAAAAAAAAGGGTGTCGGAGAACGAGCGACCTTGGGGGGG
>SRLM01000251.1:689233-806763 GCA_015708895.1 Populus ilicifolia | reverse complement strand
CCCAAGGCCGAAGAGAGTTCTTCTGATCCTGGCCATTTTTATTCTTTTTTTTTTTTAATTCGGGAAAAAAAGAAGAAGAAAACAAATAAATATTTCAGGTGGCTATAATGCAGGAGAAATTTGAAAGTAGCAACTTACCTTTAATTGCGAAAACAGAAGATTTTTAATAATCCATGGCCTCTTCTTCCGTTTCCCAAGTATCTACTTCCACCATCAGTCTTCCATTTCTAATCCCAAACCACAAGCACTACTTCAAGCACCCCCCGTCTTCTTTTTCTTGTACTGAAACACTTGCTCAATCAGAAGGTACTGCAAGTGGAGCTACAACAGAACAAGACCCTCCTTCCTTTTCAGGATTGTCTCTATCTCTTCCCTTTCTAGTATTTCTTGAAGGCAGTTCTGCCCTAGATAACATAGCACAGTGCCAAAACTCTCAGCCACGAAAACAAGTCCTTAACGAATTCCAAGGCAGGAGAACAATTCAGGGCCCTCGATTATAACATGTTCTTTACCGTCAGAGTGCCAGTCCTGTTCCCGAGGATTGCAGACTTTATGGAAATGGACGAACGATGTATATTAAGAAACCTTCTTCTTCCTTTTCTTGTTAAAACTTTTGGAGTTGGATATAAAGGATTTGGTGATTGGCCCTATCGTGTGATTTTGATGTTTTTCCATCTTAGGCTGACTGTCTTCCACATGCACACAGCTCGATCTCTAGGAACAACTCACCTCTACCAGCTCACCCGCTGATGGTATGGGATCTCTATACATATACCACAGAAAATTCGTGCCTTTCATTTCAGCTCAGCAACAGTCAGACTAGTAAACTAAGACAAAATTTACTTTCTTTCACGATCAGGTTATGAGAGTGATGGTAGTTCTGGTAAACTTACAATTCGTGACCAGCTGGCGCGATTGGTTGGAGATAGAGATGATGATTTCAGTATTCCATTGGGTAAAGAAAACCTGAAGAAGGTTCGTGCCACCTTCCTAACTGTTTCGCAGAAGAGAAACATTAGAAGATAAGCTTACTTGAATAAATATCATAAAATTTAGAACCTTGAAATTGTCAATCTTTCAGTTTGACAAGGACATGTTCAATTCTTAGATAGTGAGACTCAAATCTCAAGAGAAATCCACTCCTCTGATCCATCAATCTGCTCCTCGCAACCATGCAGGCTACTCGCCAATGCTGATGGCGTGTCAACTTTTCCTTCATTTCCAGTCTCTCCGTCATTCTGTTTTTAACAGAGTACTAGATCAGCTTGTCTTTAAACTTCGGCATTTCAGAGGGTAATTCCTTAATCCCTTTTCTCGTGTCCCCCGACTCATGCTCCAAGCACTTCTCCGGAATGACAACGATCTATGGTCTTTGCGTGTGATTTCTTCGTTTCTGGACGAGATCAGCTTGAGTTGGAGTTTTTCTTGCACACCATATCAATTATTGCTCATAATTTTTAAAATAGCAGGTCTTGCTATCATACTAGAGCAGAAACTTTGCAAATTGTTCGCATCATCTTTAACAATAAGTAACTATTTTATATGCCTAACAAGACATGCTAAGTTGCCTAGTTGTTCCAAGCAATGATCCTTAATGGCATCAAGCATGCAAGTTGCGGATAGACGTCGCTGTTTCAACACTAAAGATCTTTTTGACATCAGATATGGCTGAGAGTAAAGACGAACTACAGATCTTGATAATTACTGTGAGGTCCTAACTTCCCTTTCTTTTCCCGTGGCCTTTATGGAAACAAAACAGCAACGGCTTTCATCTGAATCAAATTACCATTTACCACATCAGATTCGTCCTCTGTACAAACACAGAGTTACAATTTCTGTTCCACAGGATCTTAAATTAGTATCAAAACAGTCAAATATCAGAAATCTTTATTCATAATCCATAAAAGAGCCCGAGTTCACTTGACCATGTATGCAACACTAAAATCCCAAAACGGTCAAGGAATTTATGTTCAAAATTACAACTCTTTGAACACCAGTGATTCATCAAATATAAAAAAATAAAAATAAAAAATAAATAAAAGTAACTCCGTAAAAAAATGCACAATCCATTTTATAATACTTGCTAGCAGTCTCTGATCCAATGTTAAATGCTTCCAGATACCAGCCCTCGGTAGTGTAGAATATCCAATGATGGGGGAAGTTAGGGTGAAAATGAGTCTCTGATAGTAATAGCTCCAAGTTTTCCCTTCCAAAACTCTATTATAGTCGGACCATAATTGTTTTCAACGGCATTTTATCCATGTTTTCAACAAGACTCGGTTGCTGATTCCCTTTTCTTTTCACCTGGAGAAATTACTTGATGAGGGGGCCTCACTGGTTCATCACCCAAAATGACTCCTTGCTTTTGTATATAAACCCACTTGTCTTGGAACAGGTAAAAGAAGATAATGAAAGAGACCTCAGTGGTGAAAACTATAGTCCAAAGATGTATACTTCTTGATGTCTTCTGATGGTAAGCTTGTAATCCTGTGTATATGCTGATGATTCCCAGCAGAGATACTGCAGTGCCAGTTATCCAGTGCACAAAAAACCACAAACTTCTACCTTTAGATCCTCTGTAGATAAAGACATTACATATAAACTCAGATTCTGAGCTAATCGAGGTTGGTAGATTCTATTTAACTTCCCATTACTTCTTTTACAATATGTTCTTTCGGCAATTTCTAATCACTAAGAATCAATTTGAGATACTTTATAGTAAATAAAGCGTGCCCTTTATACTATATGGGAAACTGATAGGTCTAGCCCCAGGTGAGTTCAAATAGAAGGCCTGGAAATGGCCGAGAGTGGTTGAATATCAGTTGGAATACCCTCAAATCTCAATATCAAAATACAACGAATTTTGACAGCTTACCGCCGCGGTCGTAGAAGCCCAGTGATGGCTTGTAACCATACCATACCATATAGGCCTACGCCTATTCGTTGATGGTGGTTGTCGAATGAGTTGTTGAAGTTTTTTATAGACATTACTGCTCCTGCTGTGGAGAGAAGTACAGAAAGCATCTGCTGAAAACAAATTACTCGTTCAATCCAGAAATTCATCAGAATTGTCATGTGGTAAAAAGAAGTAAAGTTGTTATCCTCTCACTTGCATGTAAAGATGGGTTTACCTATTCATTTTTTATGGCCCTAGTGACACCTAATGTCATAATTCTGTACCTTTACTATGCTAAATTAAGGCCATAAAGCTATGAACTGCCAATCAAGCTATTACTTTCTTATCGATGTCTTTACTTCCCTCTCAAGTAATAATGAGATTAACAACAAACTATGGGCTATAGATAATACTTGAAAATCAGGAAACTGTTCTGCTTTATTTCTCTTTCACCATCATTAAAAGCTAAAATGTGGGGTATCTACCTTAAATAAACAAAGCTCAAAGCTTTATTAATGATATCTTTTTGTAACTCTGTAGAGATATTGTTAGGCATATGAAATTAACGTAAAGGAAACTAAAAGGAAAAAATTAACCTTAATTGCGGGAAAATTATTGGAATGTGTGACCATGGTTGCAAAAAAGAAAAAGAAAAGGAACCTGCCTGTGAAATGGAATGAACATAGAAAAGAATCTTGAGCCTTCTTCCGCATGCCTCTCTGTGTGACATTCTGATAGCGAGTATCCCAACAGGCATTAGGAATCCCATTGAGGCCCACAGGAGAAATCCATGGAGTGTAATCTCAAACAGTAGTTTAGGACTTAACTGTTATTGTTACAGGATATCAGTCAGTTCATTGGAATCACAAGACGCTGGTTAAATTGTAAAAACTGAATTGAACATGGCAGAAAATGATACAATTCAAATCAAACTTGAGCAGTTAGATAAGAACTTTACGTAAAAAAAAACTATAAGATAAAATCGAATACCTTGTCCTTGATGTTCTCGTTGTGAGTACTAGTGCCTGTGGTTTTCAACTGTTCTTGAGTTGAGTTGACAAATGGTAGAAGAAGAAGAAAAACAAGATACGCACAGGTGGTGAAAGAAACCAGTTTCTGCAGAAGTTGCATTGTTCTTCAGAAGCACAGCCAGATTCTTCTGTTATTCCTTTTCTTCTATTGACACCTTGAACTTCAGTCGGAGACTGAGAAGTCTAGCTAGTGCATTAAAACAATGTAAAGACACAGAAAAAACAGAGCAGTGGCGCGCGTTCTTGATGTACCTATTACAAGAAAGCCAAGCTGATCAGCCTCATGACTTCTCTCCAAAAACAGCAGTGCTCGTTTGCCTCGGAGAATTAACAGTAATTTCACCTTTCTCTGCCTGCTGCATACCCACCAGACCAGCTTCTAAGAATGTTATTTCAAGAAATTACAATGCTCATATGTTGAGTTTAAGCATTCCAGGATGAAAGTTAGTTTTAAACAAGACAAAGGACGATGTTTTAAATAAAGTATTGCATGGAGTTTGATGCTTTTAGGTGGGTGGAATCGAGTAAGAAAAGGGTGAGTGGGGAATGGGCATGGATTGCAATTTCAACTAAGTGGGGTTCACTTTGACAGACCTTTTGGTTTAATGGAAGGTAATGTAGAAATACGGAGCAAAAGGGAAGTCAGATTTCGATGGAGGACCAAAGTTTGAATTTGTAAAGTGAGTGTTGGCAGGTTACACTGGCTAGCAGACACTATCTTCTGCTTCCCACTACTGGGTGTATACATATGGAGCATAGCATTATGGCATGCTTGAAATAACCAATACACCAACCCTCAAAAAGGAAAATAATTTGATTAATGATAAGATGATTTTGGATTGCATTTTCTGTAAACTTTAGTGCTAGATAATGGTTTCTAGGCATTTAAATAAACAACCTAGCTGGGTGCCTGGCTGGCTTTTACTGAAACAGATGATTTCATAGATCACCATCATTTCTTCCCCTTGTTATTTTGGTAGCCTTTTTCTCTTAATTATCATCCTACAGGCCAACCCAACTTGTTATCTAGAGACAGTTTAATAAATCCTGATGAGTTTCTGTGGGTATTTTACAAACATGAACACTCGACTAAACAATGGTATCAGCTCCCAAATGAAGAAAACATTGACCAAGGCAAGTTAGCCTATCTATACGACTTTTTAGCTGTGACATGTCTAGCAGTGATTGCACGTTGCTGAAGGTGGACCTTTCCTTATCACTGCAACTCATTTTCTTCAAGTTCATAATGAAGTTTTGGGTTTTACATGGTGGATTCCGAGAAAGAGAAACAGACGGCAGCCTCTAGCCTGTTTTGCATGTGATCCATTCCACCCACCCCACGCCACCATTTATGGGTGTCTGCACCCTCTCCCGCTAGCTAAGATCCGAACCATCGCCATTCAAGTGGTTACTTTATAGATGAGCTTGTATTAGACCATTCAACTCGGATTGAAGTACGATAGACAAGACATAAGATACATGCATATTTTAAGTGGTGTATTGGAATATGGCAGGAGATGGTGATGGTGATTGTGATTCAAAATATTTTATTTTTTAATTTATTAAAATGATATTTTTTAAATTTTAAAAATTATTTTTAATATTATCACATCATCTGAAAAATATAAAATAAATTAATTTTAAATATAAAAATTAAATTTAAAAAAAGCACAGTTTTAAAAGGATTCTCAAGCACTGCTTACACCCTAAACACTGCACAACTGAAAGTACAATAATCATGTGGATCACATACATATATAAAGTAATAATATTACGAGCTTGCTGCGATAATAAGGATACAATCAAAATCTCCAGCAACAATAATCATCATTATGAATAAAATAGGCTACTATATAGTAGCATTGAAACTGGTTTTGATTAATGGAATCGCTAGTTAGAATAATTAGTGTCGTTAATTAAATAGTTAGCATTACGATTTTGTTGTTGCTGTTAATCTTTGCTAATTATATGGAAGCATGAGAGTCACAAAAGTTCCATTTTATTACTGGATATCAAATGGGTCCATGAGATTTAAACTCAACACATGAGTCAATCATACCATTTTGTAGCACAGTTTGACATGTCACATGCGATTCAACAGCAATGTCCGCCCGAATAATCATGGAGTTGAAAGGAATCGCAAGGGTTTTTTTTTTTTTTTCTACTTGTATGAGCTCATTCTAGTTGAAAATGGTAAAAGCCATTCACTTGCTTTAATACTATATATTCGGATTTTGGAAAGCAGAGACTAGAGGATATCTTAATACAAGGAAACCCTAGATCTTGTGAATGGAATATTTCTTTGACAAAGTAGCTTCGAAGAATAACCAAGTGATTTTCCAAACAAAAAGTTTATGAGCCCGTTTGATTTTCCATCTTAAGAGTATATTTAAAAAAATCATTTTTTTTTTGTTTTTAATGAATTTTTTTTATATTCTTATATTATTTTAATGCAATGATATAAAAAATAAATTTTTTAAAATAAAAAATTATTTTAATATATTTTAAAACAAAAAAATACTTTTAAAAATCCTAATGTGAACATCTATCTAGCTTTAGTGTTTCACGTATCGAAATTGCAAAGATGTTATAACAAGTAGAATTTCATGGGCTTTGAACATAATTGGATAGCTAAGAGTGACAAATGACAAGGGTGACAAAACCAATTTCATTTTGTTATATTTTTTCTTATAATAAAAGTTCTAATCATACTCACGATATGCAGCAGAAGTCAATAAGGAGACTTGACTTGGAGTGGCCTTTCAAAGATTGTGTTATAGAATCAAATGCAGAGATAGAGTATTAGAGCTAATAGAAGAAAGTGAGATTCAGCTAATATTGGGGCCTTCGAGTTATAACAGAAGGAAGAAACCTGAAACACCACTAACTTCAGATTCGAGCCTTTCTTCGTCTTCCGCTGGATCCAGCCATATATACAGGACAGGTTCCTTGAAACATCAAAAGACAAGCACCAAAAGAGAAGAATGTTGCGAATTGGGATTTTTCAAGTTCCTGACATAACCCTGGGATACCAAAATGAAAGTAAAAAGGGTACTGGGGTTGAAGAACATCTTAGACAGGAGAGACAAAAACAACCGCCTTGGTTTTGCCAGGTTTTGAATCTGAACATGGCTTGAAAAGTATATTTTAAGTTGATTATAGACTGATTCTTATCGACTAATTCTATTAATTATATTTGTATTTATCTTTATGCACAGTTCCTACAATGCTGGTTGTCTAGTGTAAGGATGATTTTTTTCATGAGTCATGTAACCAAGGAGAATAATTATGAAAACTAGAATTTCATTTTGTTCTCTCATAACTAATGATTTTGATTCGAGTGTTTATTAGAAAAACAAATAAGACCTTGATTAGTGCATCAAATACTAATTTACTAGTATTTAGTTCAATTTTAATTTACTAATGATAATAATGTTATTTGATCAAACCTATTTTAGAATTTTTAGAATGGATTAAGTCAATAAATAACCAGCGCTATTAAATAACTCGTTTGTTAGTCAAACTATGGTTTTCCAATTAAGTCATTACAAACATGTATTGACAAAAACAAATTGCTAGTCCAAGTCCTAGTTAGAAATCTCATGTTTGAGAGCTAGGAACTAAGAATTTTTATTTTTTTTAGCAGAGGTGATATGGTTGGTTTAACAAATCCGGTTCAATATAATTGGTTTTGATAATTATTAGACCAACTCAAGGACATTCTAATCAAGATTCGAGTCATGATTTAATGGTTAAATAGAGTTAACTCAACCTTTAACTTTTAATTAATTAATTAACTATATATATAATGTTATTTTGATAAAATAAAAAAAAGATTTTTCACTAACTTAGGTTAAGTTAGACTTCATATTGGCATGTCACTAAATTGATATGCTAGGTTGCTTCAGGTGTTATAGTTATAGTTGATTATTATTATTTTGGATATTTTTTTTTATTTTGAGTTATTTATTTAGAAAACTAACAATATTTTTACCCCGCACTCATCTAATACCCTATTTGTTAATTCTTAAAGATAAAAGAAATAAATTAAGCTCTCCTTTTCTTTCAGATATATATATATATATGTATATATATGACTCAAGATTTGAACATGACATAATTGAAGAATATCTTTTTTTTTTATTTTTAAAGATTAGGGAATTTAGGGTTTTTTTATGAAAGAAATAAAATTATTAAAAAAACTAAAGTGCCTTGGTAAAATACTTTAGACCAAGACTTATTATAATATAGATTGTTATAATGTAATGATGTTTTTATCCTCCATAATACAAGCTATAAAAAAAAACAAAATAGTTTTTCATGAGATTTTTTTGATATTATTAAATCAATCGAGGTTAAATTGATTTTTTTTTTATTTTTTCGGCACAATGAGAATTCTTAATTATCCTTAAAAAGCAAAAATTAAAATTAAAAAACTAGCATATAAGGGCTTCTTGGTATTTTTCCTTTTTTGAAAACATGTAAAAGACTAAATTAGTATTAAAAACATTACTATCAAGGGCATTTTTGTTTCTTCATTATTATCAAGCGACAATATAATCATTTAACAAATAAAAAAAAAGTTATTGATTTATGTGCAAAATATGCACCAAGAAGTTGGAGAAGCTCACACTCATCGAATAGCATGTTTAGTCTCCTTTGTTGCCAAACAACCCCTTTCTTAGCAGTATTGGAAGCGTCTTACTAAGACCTTTATAATAATGAGGGGTTTGTTGACATTTAACTAGTGATGTGGCTCTAGTGAACCTTTTTATTCTCTTTACCATTTTTTTTCTAATTGAAAAAATAAACATGTCTTTTCATTTGTTTTATACATTAAAATTGATACTCATTCATTTTTATCTTTTTTTATTAATTTTTTTCTTCAATTTAGCCCCTTATCATTTGGTTTTAATTTGTTTTTATATCAAATTTAGTCCTTAATCTTTTAAGTACTATTTATTTATCTATTTTCTTTTTCCAATTGAATTTTGTTTTCAATATCACTTCTTAATATTTGATTTCAATTTATTTTTATATCAAATTTGACCTATTTTTTTATTGTTATTTGTTTTGTTTTAAATTTTTTATATTATCTTTTTTTTGCAATTTTATTCATAAGCATTTTGTTGTCGAGAATTTTAGTTAATTATTTTTTGAGGATTTAGCTTCTGTGACATTAGTCCTAGACTCATGAAAATGGTTACAGATTTCAAATATTAACGTGGATTGACTTTGGTCCTTTTGTTAGGTTATTTAAAAAAAAATTCAAATCTCATCTTTTAATGTTTTATTTAGAGGGAATTGTTTTTAACACTTTCTTTTTTTTTTGCATTTTTGTTTATAAGGTTAACTCATGTCTTTTTTCTGTTGGTTTTTTTAAATTGATTTTTATCTATTACACCCTGCGACATGTGATTATTTATTAATTGAACTTCATTGTTTTACTTAATTTGCTTTTAGAATTCATTTGGTTACGCATTTGCATTCATATTTTTTAAAAAACACACTAATTAGACGTTTGGTTATAGAGTGTTAAAAAATAAAATACATGGGTCCTACCATTTAAATGCGATAGGACCGTAATTTTTTGGCAACAATAAAATACTGTTTTTTTTTTCAAGTTTCAACCTGTGGCTTGAACTTTCTAGAGATGAGTAATGTGGAATTACCAAAACAAGAATAGTGTTCTTGTTCGGTTCTCATTTCTCTTCTCATTCTCATTCTTGTTCTTCTATTTGGATTGATTTCCCTTCTCATTAGCCCTAATTGCACATAATAACTCACAGTAACCATTATTGCTGCAAAACCCAGAACATTAACTGATGGCTCTTTCTATTTTTGCACGTTCAATTGTCATTCATTTCTCTTTAACAAAAGGAAATGAAGAACAACAACAACCCTTTGTAACAACCCCGAAACATGCATATAGATCGAGCATAATTCAAGCACCAAAGCTTAAGTTTCTAAAGGGTTAGTTCACTGATCTGTTCTTATAGAAATTTTAAGTTACTTGGTGTTTATTCTAGCGAAGATCTGTTTTTCCTTTTTTGTTTAATCATTTGTTTATATGCTAAATTTTCCTTTGTTTCTCCTTATTAAAAGAAAAAAAAAAGACGACGAGCAACTTGTTTTCCTGCAAGCAACAACCCCACCATAAATATCAACATTGTGCTCCATTCAAACACCTCAACTGCAATTTCTAATGAGTACTATGCTTACTTCACTAGTCTTCTTAGCAATTTTAATTTTATTTTTGTTCATTGCAATGAAATAACTTATTTATGCCTTTTTTTAATTCACTTGTATTTTATTTTCATCAACCATTACTACTAATTTCAATTGTTAAAAGTAGTACATCCCCTGTTTTTATACTAAAATCATATTAGTTGTGGCATTCTGCAGATTGCTAAAAAGATAAAAATACATTAAATTAATACACACACATACAAAACATCCCCTACTTGTTATGTTAAACTGGTATTATGTGCTGCTGATTTCTAAATAATAGTAAATTAAACAAATAATTTCAGTTGCTAATTAAAACATTCCCTACTAAGTAATGAAATATAGTTTTAGGTTTATTCCACTGTGGGTAGGTTTTTATGTTTTTTATTATGTCAAGTTTCTTTGTTCACACTTCATATCATTCAATCTTTTTTTGAATTAGTTCTTTAGTTCTTTTTTGCATCTCTTTTCAGCATTAAAGTTATTGTCGGCTATAGTGAATTGTGCTTTGAATTCTTTCTTGCATTATGAACCAAGTTGTTATAGATAATTTCTTTATTTATATTTTCATTCCTTGTCAACATTCAACTTTTTGTTATTCTTTGGTTTACCTTTTGTTGCATAAGTAATTTACTATTCTGCTACTATTGTATTATGACTTTATCAGCATCCAATCTCTTGTTCATTAGTTAATTGTGTTGTTTAATTTTTCGTTACATTGGCAACCATAAGCGATGGATGAGTCTGACATATATGATAAAGCTTCTTGGAGCAAGACAATGTTGGTTGGAAATTTATCGTATAGTCTTTTAAAGATCAAACAGGCCTATCATTATCAAAATCTCAGCTTAAAAACAAATGGGATGGGATTAAAAAGAACTGAAAGGTATGGAAAAATTAATAATTAAAATTAGAGTTCATTGGTCTTTTGAATTTAGGATCATCTCAGCAATTGATGAATGGTGACAATAAAAAATTTATGTTAAGCTGCTAATTTGTAATCGCCTTATAATTTTTTTTTCATGTTGTATTATTTATTCATCTATTAACATTCCTAATCTCATCCAGCTATCATTGCACAAGAAATGAGAGGAGCAAAGAAGTTTAAACATGTTGGTATAGAGCCCTCGTTGTGTACCAAGTATGATATCATGTTTACTAACTTAGTGGTCATGAGAGAATATGCTTGGACTCCCTCACAAGGACTTTTATTAGATGAAGATAATGTGGCAGTTGGAATGAGAAATACAACAAATAAGGATACTAATATGGAAGAAAAAAGTGGTGACTCTCTGAAGAGAATGCAATCCCTAATTTCAGTTGGGATGTTAGTAACATGGTTGGTGGAAGTAATGTCACAAACAGTAGCAGCAACCCCAGCAATTCAAAGAGAAAGAGTGTACATTAGACTACTCCTTAATTGTGAAAAAAAAGAAAAGAAGAGGAACCAGAATGAGAGCAGTACTAATTGCACGTCTGGATAAAATTGTTGAGACTATCTCTATGCCTAGAGGGATCACAACTCCTTGTAGAGGTAAAAAAAAAGAAGGTTGTAGCATTGAAGAGGTAATGGAAGAACTGCACTCTATTGATAGAGTTGCCTTTGATAGTGCATTGCATACCTTTGCAACTAAATTTTTCTGTGCAAGGAGCAAGAGGGAGATGTGGGCTACAATGGGTTGTGTTGACAAAAAAAATGTCATGGCTGAAAATAATGTTTGACTAACATAAACAACTTAGATGGACAAGGTCAGTTTTTAGCTCTTTACCCTATTCATGTCTTTGTATTTATGTTGAATTTCTCAGACAAGTAACATATTTAGTTGTCTGAAATATTTTTCACTGGTTTTATAGACTTTCTATGCTGCAAATATTGCTGGAATTAAAAGGAGTTACCCATGTTTTGATGTATTTTCATGGCTAAGTTTTTGGAACCCACTATCATGTATGTTTTGTTATATATGTATGACTGAATAGTGATGTTGGGTTGGAATTTCATGAATGTTAATTTTTGAATTGTAGACCTTAATTATATGGATACTTATTTTTTAATGTTACTTTAAATATATGGATGCTTAAATTTGAATGTTATGTTTAGCTTATTAAAGTACTCATTTGCAGTTCGGTTACTTTGAGGTTAAATGGTTGGTGATAATAAGTTATGTAACCAAGACTACTGTTTGTTTATATGAAACTTTGAATGTTTGGTTAGTTGCTCTTGAATGGTAGGTCTAGGTTGCTAATTTTGAAATTTTCAATTAGTGTATGCCACATTTGAATGTTTGGTATCTTGCTCTTCAATGGTAGCTTTTGAAAGTTAGATAATAGTTTTTGGAATATTACTTTCATTCCTGTGTATTTGTATATAAATACCAGTAAGTCTGGGAAGTTATTCACTTACATGCTATCAATTTCTTTGGGTAGAAATCGAATGTGTTAGTACTTGTAATAAAGAGTGATTATTTCTAATTACTAGTGTTGCTGATTGCTGTTATTTATACATTTGTAATAGGTAAGTTCCATTTAATTCATTAGGTTGCAGCCGATTGATTAATGTTATGGCATTCATTAAAAGTCGGTTTAATTTCTTAGGTTTTTAAATATTTGTTTATAGTGTGCATTTAGATGATGAATGATAGAAAACAGTTAGCTTTGTTAGAAACCTTTATCATTGTCATTATTCTCTTATTCAATATGCTGAAGCAGCATTTCATAAGTAAAACCGGTTTGAATCTTGGGAGACTATGGCAAACATGATTATTATTTATTGAATCAGGTAATAGATAATTGAAAATATTATAATTAATCATATGGCTCAGTTTTGAAAATGCAATTTTTAGTGATGTATGATACAGTTGACATATCATAGTTAGCACAAGAAATGAAAGAGTGGAAGTAAGAAATGAAATGGAAAAACAATTTGTGTGTGGCTTGTTCATTGTTTCTAGAATTTCAATTTTGATATGTTGAAATTCTATTTTGTATGTTATGTATAGCAAATGGAATTATAAATTTTGATTAGAGATAATAGCCATTTTGGAAAAAAGAAATTCAATTTCACTTTTAAATAAGGTAAAGGACCGAATTGCAAATAAATATAGCTTTATAAAATTTATAAGTAGAGCAAAATTTTATTCGATGTGAAGAAAGTGAACAATGACACTTATTTACAAGAATGCATTATCCTTTTTTTTTTTACGTCTAACAAGTCATACAATATTCAATTATTCACTAAAATGTTTTTTTATGGTATGATAGATATGGATTCACACTGGTTTTCAACACTTTTTGATGGGGATTATGATGACATACTGAATAAAGTTGTCGATTATGTTAATTATGGTAATTCTTTTATAAATGATAGAGATTGCAGTGGTAATTATATTTCTGATACTAATGATGACAATAATGATTCAGATGAAGAAAGTGAGTTATTATGAGAAAGGGAGTTCAATAATCAGAAATTGATTTTATGCACGATAGATGTCATAGCTTTATATTATAATACTTATATATATAAGGAGCCTTGTATGGATTCGTACAATACTGGAATGCAATGGTTGATAGAAATATTATATGGACACTGGATGCGCTGTGTAAACATATTTAGGATGGATACGACAACATTTTAGAGTCTGTGCTTTATACTTGAAAACCAATATGGGTTAAAGGCATCTAAAAGAATGTGTGTTTTAGAAAAAGTTGGAATATTTTTTTTATACAATAACTTTGGGTGCTTCTAACAAGAAAGCTTAAGAACAATTCCAACATTCAGGAGAAACAATTAATAGGTACTTTTAATGAGGTTCTTAAATTAGTTTGTTTGTTCGTTACAGATTGAATTCAACTTGCAGATCTTGGGTTTGTAAACATACTAAAGGAAATTATGAACAATCCGAGGTATATGCCACATTTCAAGGTAATGTCGTTAATCGTATTTGTTAATGGTGATTCGTATTTCATGAATTTGTGAAATTTAATTTTTTTTATCAGCTCAAATTGATGTTATTTTGCTGGTTTATTGCATATTAGAATTGTGTTAGAGCTATTGATGGTACACATGTTCGTGCATGTGTTTCTTTTGAAAAGCAAATCCTATTTATCAGTTGAAAAGGTGTGTCAACCCAGAATGTTATGCTGTATATAGCTTTGACATGCAATTCACATTTGTTTAGGCGGGTTAGAAAGAAGTGCACATGATACACAAATTTTTCTTGAGGCAATTGACAATCCTCGTATAAAATTTCCTAAGCTACCGGAAGGTAGTAATGTGTGTGTGTGTGTGTGATAATTAATGTTATTTCATTTTGTTTTTTGTAATTTTTAGTTTAAAACAATTATATATTTTTCCAGGAAAATACTAATTGGTTGATTCAAGATATCCTAATGAATATGGATTTTTAGATATATATATATATATATAGAGGTCAGAGATATCATTTGCAATTATTTAGGAGGCGAGGACAACCACAAACTCATGAAGAAATTTTCAACCACATGCACTTTTCATTACGTTGTGTGATAGAACAAACATTTGAAGTTTGGAAAAAAGATGGTGAATCCTACATGATATGCCATCTTATAATTACAAGGCACAAGTTCAAATTGTTGTCGCATCCATTACAATTCATAATTACATTAGAAGAACTTCAATGCAAGATGTGACATTTATGGAGTCTGATCGCTATCCTGATTTTGTGCCCGATAATTTTCTAATTGATGTGGCTCCATATTCACAAAGCCAAGAACACCAAAGACCTTCGTGAATGGATTACGTATGTGATGGAGTTGTTATAAGTATAATGACACAATTATAAATTATTGCTCTAATATGTTTAGGTCTATTTGCAAACATTTATTGGTTGTAATGTAACTTTATTAATATTATACATTAAGTCCTTTTAGGTAATTATACAATAAAATGAAATTGAACCACAATTTCTAACCAAACACATTAAATAACTTTTTTCTCAATCTCAATTTCAACTATAGTTTTAATGAAACATATATCTTTCTATACCAACATCAACTAAAAGCACTTTTTATAAAACTATTTTTTTCAAACCACAATCACAACAGCTACTACAATATCAAATGCACTCTTAACAATATTACTTTAATATCATATTTGGATCGCAAATTTGACATTCTAACCTATATGCGCTTAAGTTAAGTTTTTCACTTTTATTTTGTTGTTAATTTTTTAGTTGGTTTTTGTTTGTTGATTTTTTTATTATTATTTGAATTATAGAAGTTTATTAAACTTAGGGAAGTCAATAACTAGAATTTTAATTATTAATTTTTTTAAATACTGCATTTCTTTAACATCTTTATTTACAATAGATAAAATTTGAGATAACTTGTGCCATTTATGTAAATCTAGTTATTACCACAATTTATAATCGTTCTTGAGATTTATAAGAATATGGTATTATGTTTTTTTTTTAAATTTAAGAGTAATGATTTTTTATAATTAAATTTCTCACCCAATTGAATATTAATAATTTAATAATATAGTATAAAAAATTTATGTAATTAATTCCCCAATCTTAAAGTTTTGCTATTTTGTTTTTGCATGAATAAATTTTACCATCGTCACATTTTCAAATAGAAGTACAAATCATGGTTATAAAATCAAGCATGATAATGAGTCAATCCATTGACATTGATTAGGTCTGGCTCAGGGCATGTCTAATAAATAAATCTTATTTTTATAATAATAAAAAAACAATGTTGTTTCAATTTCTTAAAAAAAAAAAACCTTGAATTTTGTTCAAATGCCCAAAGTGACTTAGACTTCAGGTTATAAAATCTCACTTGATTTAACGAGTGAACTCATTAACTACCAAGTTAATGGAAAAAATCAGATTTAAATGTTTTTTATGATTTCAGTTTTGTTTTTGAAAAAAGCTTGGATTGAAATTAGTTGACTCGCTAAATCCGTTACTCGGATTTGAAGTTGGGCTGACTATCAGAAATCTAATAACTATGTTTAAGTTGGGTCAATTCCTTAATAGCTATGGTATGAATCTCATGATCGAGCATGGGCATGTTTGAATACCCGAACTCGACTAAATGTCAAGGAGCCCAATACCCAAGCATGAGCTCATTCAAATCTTTGAAGTTGAACCTCGTAAGCTAGTAAAATCAAAATATCTGAAAGAAAATAAATTCGGGTTGGGTTTGTTCTCGCAGAGCGAAACAGAACCCATTTCCATCCGAAGCTATCAAACTATTGGGGGAAAATAGTTGTAGCAGATCATGATCAGCATCACATGCTTTTGGAAAAAAGAAAAAGAAAGAATGACATGATCAGATCATCCTAGCAACACAAAACAGCATCGAGACCTCTCTAAAAAGCCCTAATTTTCCCAAGTTCTCCTGCTGCCATGGCAAACGTCTCCGTCGCGGCGGAATGGCAACTACTGATTAACCGATACTACCGAAAACCTGAACTCTACCCGATGCGATGGAAGCACATAGACTTAAGCCGCAACAAGGTAGCCTGCGCTCCCTTCGGCGGTCCAATCGCTATAATCCGCGACGATTCCAAAATCGTCCAGCTCTATGCCGAATCCGCCCTCCGAAAACTCCGAATTTTTAACTCCGCCGGTATCCTCCTCTCCGAAACCGTCTGGAAACACCCCGGAGGTCGATTGATCGGCATGTCATGGACCGAAGACCAAACCCTAATTTGCATAGTTCAGGACGGCACGATCTACCGTTACAACGTCCACTGCGAGGTTCTGGAACCTAATTTCTCTATGGGGAAGGAATGCTTTGAACAGAATGTCGTGGATTGCGTGTTTTGGGGGAACGGTGTCGTGTGCTTGACGGAAGCTGGGAAGTTGTTCTGTGTTCCTGATTTTAAGCAGATTAAGCCCTGTAAGCTTGCAGAAGTAGGGATTGGAGTTGAGGAATTGCCACAATGTATGGCTGTTATTGAACCGCAGTATACTGTTTCGGGTAATGTGGAGGTCTTGTTAGGATTAGGAAGTGGAATTGTGATTGTTGATGAGGATGAGGTGAGGTTTATTGACGAGGAAAAAATTGGTGGTGTTGTGCTGAAAATTGCTGTTTCCCACAACGGGAGATTTTTGGCGTGTTTTATGCACGATGGAAGACTTGTTGTTATGAATACAGAGTTTAGGGATTTTTTTCAGTATCAATGTGAGGTAATTGATGTTGTATTTGGTTTAATTGTAAGGAGTAATTTATGTCGTGTTTGGTTTTTATTAATTTGTTTTGATATGTGCAGTCTGCTCTTCCACCAGAGCAGATGGCTTGGTGTGGATTAGATAGCGTGTTGCTTTATTGGGATGATGTGCTTTTGATGGTGGGACCTTCTGAGGATTCTGTATCATATATTTACGATGAACCTGTGATTTTTATCCCTGAGTGTGATGGAGTGAGGATATTGTCAAATACGAGCATGGAGTTTGTACAAAGGGTGCCTGATTCTACCGTGTCTATATTTAAGATAGGAAGCACGTCACCCGCGTCATTGTTGTTTGATGCCTTGGATCATTTTGACAGGCGAAGCGCAAAGGTACCTATCTAATTGCCTTGCAAACATAGATACTTTGCTATGTTATTTAAACTTGCAAATTGGTGGATCACTTGCTTGTAATGTTTGCATATATATAGTTTAGAGTTCCCGCATACATTTTTGGTCTAGGTATGATGCCCACACAGACCATATGGGTTATGAGTTTCAATAATTTCTTATGTGAAACTTCCATCTTCTGTTTTTCCCAGGCTGATGAGAATTTGAGATTGATACGTGCATCCTTGCCTGAGGCTGTTGAAGCATGTATTGATGCTGCTGGTCATGAATTTGATGTTTCCCGGCAGCGGATGCTGCTAAGAGCTGCAAGTTATGGTCAAGCCTTTTGCAGGTGATTTTGACTCAGGAAAAAAGATTATGAACTTATCATATGCTCAATACTTCTGTGTTCCTGTCGTGATGACTTGGAATTATATTGTTTGTGGAATTCTTGCCATTTGCGAAATTTAGCAAATTCTCATCAAGTCATGCAAACAAACTACGGTTTCATTTCTGTCTTGCCCAGATTGATTTCAAATCCAAATTGCATTTTTGTTTACCTATACTCTGCCAGTGACAAAATATGGAAAGAGATGGTTTTGGGAGCCTGACTAGCCAAATTGCTGCCTAAGGCTATTGTGGTAGAAATTTCCATTTGGAAGAGTTGCCTTTTGATGTGAGCCATAGTGGACTTTACTTTTAGCACGACTATATTGTATTTTTTGAAATGGCAACCTGCACCATTACTTTGTGGTCATTTACTTGATTATAATTTGTAGCATATATGAGCTTAAGATAGCATTTTTCTTTTCTAATTTATGTGATCGGCATTGATGTCCAGTTGGCTTTGGCAGCAATTTTCAACGTGACCACATTCAAGAGATGTGCAAAACTTTGCGGGTCTTAAACGCTGTACGAGATCCTGAGATTGGCATCCCTCTAAGTATTGAGCAGTATAAGGTTGCTAATGCTTCATGACTTAAATTTCCAATTGCAAACCTGAACTTGCTCATAGCTTATCAATCTGATACTTAATATTATTAACTTTTTGTGGTCAGTTGCTTTCGGCACCCATTCTGATTGGTCGTTTGATTAATGCTCACCAACATCTTCTTGCACTGCGGATATCAGAATATGTTGGAATGAATCAAGTAAGTTTGAATCCTAAATCGTCACTTCAGTGTTGTATTCTCTAGGATTCTCGCAACTATGTTCCTCTTCCACAAATGAAACCTTAAGACTGAACCTTAACCTAGTTCTTTTGACGAAAAGATTTAAGTGTTTTAATTTTCAGTAACATTCTATCGTGTAAATTTTGATATATCATGGATGCTTCAATCCTTGTTCAACTGATGTAGGAAAGCTTAGGTTTGGTGATCTACAAAAGAGTCATGGTGACCCAAGCTTGGAGAATTAGGGATTTTAGGTAGGAATTAGGGTTAGGGTTTGATGCATGTGGAATTAGGAGGATTTGGGATTGTTACTGTAGCAGGAGAAACTAGAAAGTAATTTCAAGATTCCTGTACTAATAAGAAATAGTAGAGAAGATACTTAGAGAAGAGGAGGAAAGAACGCAAGTCCACAACCCTCAAACTAAATCAAATTATACTCATCATTCCATTGTTGAAGTCCTACATCACATAGAACAAGTGCTCTTTTATAGGCACCAAAATCCTAGCAGCCCTATACTAGGAAACGCCCGTTTAATATTCCAGTTCCTAATAAGCAAGGTTTCCATAATAGTATTAATATTCATAAATAAATAAAATCCTAAATAGATTGGGTTTTACAAGAAATCTGAAAATAAAAGTTAAATTAAAATATTTCATTAATTCTCTTTCCTCGGTTGCATCATCAGGAAACATTAGAGGCATTTATCGGTGATTGTTTATACAACTGAGTGCTTGTTGCCCCTAGTGTTTGCATGCATTTAATGACTACCGCAAAATCTTATACTTCCACAATGCTATTAAATATATGCATTCTATTCTCTAACATATTACCAACTTGGTTATTGTATGCAGGAACTAAAACTGCACTGTCCTTCATATAATTGGGATTTTTCTTTTAATAGCTTATTTACATATTATTTATTGTGGTAATTTGGACGGCTAAGATTTAGTTATTTTTAAGGCTAAGATTTCTTTTACTTATGATTTTGCTAGTATTTAAGGGCCGTACTTTTATAAGACGAAAGAAGTTTGATATTTTGATAATTTTATCAGAGATTTGCTCTCTTTTTGTGGCTGTTCAGCCCTGACAGCCAGCCTTTGATTGTGTTAGCTATCTTTTGTCTTTTCTCCGTACGTCATTATCTTATGATCTTTGTGTGCCTTGCAGATACTAGAAAGCAAATCATTTATATGTGCATTCACCATTTCTTGATTGGTTTTGTATAGGAAGTAGTTATAATGCATTGGTCGTGCACAAAGATAACAGCTTCATTAGCCATTCCCGATGCAGTCCTCCTTGAAATCTTACTTGATAAGGTTTGTGCTTCTTTTGATCGTTGTTAGGTTAACCTCAAGGGCTCTGGAAGTCAGCTGTTTGTTCTTTTTCTCATGTAATGTCAATGCAACATCTGAAATGATGTTTTTCAAGCTGCAGCTGAAATTATGCAAGGGAATATCCTATGCAGCTGTTGCTGCTCATGCAGATAGGAGTGGCCACCGGAAGTTGGCTGCTATGCTTGTTGATCATGAACCACGCTCCTCAAAACAGGTTTTTTTTTTTAATATTATAGTAGTTTTCATTATTGTCCTTTTAAAGAGAAATGGCTATTTTTTCTGAGTTATTACTGATTTTTTTTTTTCCTTTCACTTTAGGTTCCTTTATTGTTAAGTATAGCAGAGGAAGATACAGCTCTAATGAAGGCAACTGAAAGTGGTGACGCTGACCTTGTTTACCTTGTCCTTTTTCATATCTGGCAAAAGGTAATTGCTCCTTTAAATTTTATAAACTAGCTTCTAAATTTGGGGTTATATAAATGAAGCATGAGCAGAAGCACTTTTGATTCATCAGTCACTTGAACCATCTTGGATTATTTTCCTTGTTTATGCAGAGGCCAGCCTTGGAGTTTTTTGGAACAATACAGGCCAGACCTCTGGCTCGTGATTTATTTATAGCTTATGCGTGGTAGGTATAAAATTGTCTAATACAGTTGTTTTCTGGAACTAATTTTAAAATTTTTGCATGTTTTCTGATATATTCTAAGAACTCTAATTTGCAAAGTTTTTCTCATCCAATAATTCATGTCTTCTATACATTTAATACATGCTGACATGTGACCTTTTTCCAGTTTCTTGTGTAATATGTATGCATTGAAAGACTTTTTTTCAATCTCTCCTTTTGCTGCATGATTACATTTGGATTTCTTTTCCAGGTGTTATAAACATGAATTCTTGAAAGACTTCTTCTTATCAACAGGACAACTTCAAGTAGGTTCAAGTTCTTCATGATTGGTTAAGAACCTGTGATTTTTTTCCTTTGTTGTACTTTGAATTGATTGTCATGGAACAGAGTAGCAAGTAATAGGTCAGTTTTCATATGTTGCTTTATGTGAATGCATGATAGCCAGAAAAGGAGGGATTCTTTGGTGATGAATTGCCATACTGCAGAGTTAAATATAGTGCAAGTTATAATGGTTCAACTCATTTAGCGTGGTATATTATTTTTGAAATGTCAAGAAAATCCCTCATACTTTGATGCCTGATCCTTCTACTAAATTATTTGTATCAATGAGATTTTTTAATACTTGTCGGTACTATGTAATTGCATAGAAATCATGCCATCATGACACTGTTCCATGGTTTAAGGATTAGAGTTTGTGAAAACCTCAACCAGCTTTAGTGGGTGCAAGTATGATCCTCTAATTTGCAATATATTGCAAGTGAATTGGCTCTGTGCATGTGCGGTTTTTGTGAGGGACCAGGATGTTTATGGATGACAGATCACCTTGGGTTAAGCAAATGGTAGTTTAGATTCAAATTCTTAATGTAAATTGACTAAATGAGGTGATCCAATTCCTTCAGGTATTAATGACTAATTAATTGTAATGATAAATGTGAATTTGTAAGAAGGATGGGCCTCTCTCTCATGATGCATGCACACATTTGCAACATAACAGAATGGGTCAGGCTTTATGTGCTCCCATCAATGATGCCTATCAATTTTGTTTTGTTTGTCAAAGCTTTTTTTTTCGCATACCAATTGACATTGTCAGCATTTGAGTTGGTCTAAAGTTGTGCTGCATATCTGATTAATTTAATATTAATCACTCCATTTCAGTCTTAATATGAAGTTAATTTGGTTTTACAGGATGTGGCTTTTCTCCTTTGGAAAGATTCGTGGGAACTAGGGAAAAATCCAATGGGCAGTAAAGGATCTCCACTTCACGGTCCACGCATAAAACTCATTGAAAAGGCCCACAATCTTTTTTCAGAGACCAAGGAACATACCTTTGAGTCGAAAGCAGCAGAAGAGCATGCAAAGCTACTGAGGTAAGATGCCAGCTAGTTCACTGAATATGTTGTTGACCATCTGTCTATTCCATCTATCTCCAATGTAATGTTTCAAAGCTACTGAGGTAAGATGCCAGCTAGTTCACTGAATATGTTGTTGACCATCTGTCTATTCCATCTATCTCCAATGTAATGTTTGTCGCAATAGTTTATGTACTTCTATTATAGCAGTTACATGCAAAGATGATGTAATGTGTTCATTCTCTGGAAACTAATAGAAAATAGATGCATAATCTAATTAATTAGCAGTGAGCCTTTGCTATTAACAAATAAAGGAGATTCTTTCTTGTGGGCAATTTTCCAGTCTAGTAGAAAACTAGAAGCACTTGGAAAATGTGTTTATTAAATGCTGTTTTCTTGGTAACTTGTCTTTTTTATTTTTCAAGTACTAAAAGTTTTATACATTTACCACTTTGAAAATCAGTGGCTGTGTGTGTTTACCCAGTACTTTATCTATTTGTTATTCATTATTTTAAATGCAACACAAACGAGACCTTTGTTTTCTATTTCGGAAAAGTACTAGATAGCAAACATGTTTTCTTTAGATATTCATGGAGATCTGATTTTAGAACAGAGCTGACAGGCTGAGATGAAAAATAAAAAAATTGTTTTCTGAAAGTATACACAACCAAAATGTTACTTTCCTGCTCAATGAATGTCCCCCATCAATTGAAAATCTCAATTTGATTCTTACTATCTCAGTGAATATTTGAGCAAGGGTTGGTGGCTTTAATTTCAATCATACACTTATCCTTTTATTAGGATGTTAAAAGCTACCTTGTAAAGAAACACATGGTTATAAATAATGTAACATTGCAAATATCAGATATGCACACACTGGAGTTATTTCTCTTTCTCTCTCTATCAAGTGCTTTCAGCGCACAATTCATAATGCTTAATTTCATGTGTCAAGGGTATCTTTCACATGCACTAAGTCATGTAAAATATCAAGACTAATATTTTCCCCTTCCAAATTGAATTTTGGAGTGATTTGGACTGAAAGGGTGTTTAGTGAATAGTAGAAATTTCAAGGTAAATGAGTTTCTCATAATTACTCAAATGACAATATCATCAATGGTAAAATGTTATTTCTAGATTTATAATATTGCTTTGTCTGTCAGTGCAGTTTTTGTATTTCCCTATACCCCTCTTCCTTGTTCCATATTTTCCCCTTTTCTGGTGAAGGATGTGCTAAATTTTGCTGAGTTATAAACTTGTATGAACTCCTTTTCCCTTCTGATTATATCTTTTTTTGCAGAATTCAACATGAGTTAGAAGTCTCTACAAAGCAGCCCATCTTTGTAGATTCAAGCATCAGTGATACAATTCGAACATGTATTGCATTGGGAAATCATAGAGCTGCAATGAGAGTTAAAACAGAGTTTAAGGTCTGTTAACCTTACCATGTTTGCTCACCGTTTGAAGAGTGAAATTAGGGTTTCACTGGTGCTTCTTGCCATGAGTATAATTAGCATACATGCAATTTGTTTGTCTGTCTTGTAACTGAATTCTATACACTTAGCTGATGCAATAAAAATATTGTTTGTGTCCATATGTTCGAAGTTTTTTTTTTTTTTCAGGCTACAAAATTCATCTTCCCTTTTGTGACATTAACTTTTCTCAGGTTTCTGAGAAGAGATGGTATTGGCTTAAAGTTTTTGCTTTGGTAACCATTAGAGACTGGGAAGCCCTGGAAAAGTTTTCGAAGGAGAAGAGACCACCAATGGGTAAGATCTCTTGGTTGTTTGATCTTGGAGGACAGCAAAAGGAAGTAAATTAATTAATTGTATCTTCCTTGCTTGGCAATTTATTTCTTCCACCTTTGTTTTCCTTAGAATCAGAGTGCATGGGATTCAAATTAGAAATCTCAATTATTGGAATGAGTTCTTAATTGGTAAACTGTTACCATGGACATTTTATAGGTCCTGTTGTATGACAGCCATATGATATCTTATAATTTTTTTTTTTGGGGGGTTTGGGGTTGGGGGGGGGCATCTAATAGGTTTCAGGCCATTTGTGGAAGCATGCATTGATGTGGATGAGAAAGCTGAAGCACTGAAATATATTCCAAAACTTGCAGATCCCAGAGAAAGAGCTGAGGTAATCAGACCATGCGTTTTTGTTTCTCCCTTTTTATCTGTTTTTCTAGTCACCTTTGCTCAATGTCCCATCTTTGATTTTTGCAGGCATATGCTCGGATTGGCATGGCAAAGGAAGCTGCTGATGCTGCTTCTCAGGCAAAAGACGGTGAATTGCTTGGTCGATTGAAATTGAGTTTTGCACAAAATACAGCAGCTTCATCAATTTTTGACACCCTACGTGATCGTTTGTCCTTCCAAGGCGTCTCATAGGGATCTTTAGCTTTTTCTTTTTTTTATCCTGAGTTTCGAGCTTGATGTATGTGTGTTGAGTGCATGTTCCCTTTTCAATGTAAATTTAGATGAACTGCCTTACAATTTGCCTATTGAAATTAGCTTCAATTGATTTTTTGCTTGCGACCTTTTATTTTGTTTAATGGCATCTTCCTCTCTCTCTTTTAACTTTTTTTGACATTCTTAAAAACTTTTTGCAAACTATTGTTGATGCTTGGGTTCTACATGGTCATCGCACTACAGGATAAGAATGGGTTTCTGCACGTTCTTCAGCAAGATGGGCTTTCCAGTAGAGCTTTGTAGTTGATGATGATCCTCTAATGATACGAGTGGTACGGGACTCATGGTTGAATGCAAGGTAAAACAAATACGTTTCGGTATGATGTTCCCAGAGGTCTACTTACATGCTTTGTGAACTAGCAAGTGATTCGCAAATAAGCACGTAGGAACCTGGGGGTCCGTATGCCAGACAATTACTGCCGCACAAGTTTCGCAATATTGAGAAATTTCGAACTTCTGGGCTTATTCTATATATCTTCTCAGCTTGATTTGCCCTGCAATTTGTTCCGCAGGACATCTCCGGTACGAGGAAATCTCTTGAGCTCAAGGGCAAATATTAATCATAAATTTCATTAGAGATTGTTACGATAACCTGTACTTTTCCCATACGAGTCATCTTTAGAATATATATAAACAGCTGGCTGAGATGAGATGCGTATTGGTATTCTCCAGACTCGCTTCTGAGCACGGAAATGAGATCTATTTTTCCTTTTACACCCCATTTATAGCTGCATAGGCTGAGTGTTCATATAGGCCATTCAACCTGACGATTACAATTTGAAGAAGAAAACGTTAGAATTCCACAAGCAACCGATGGCCTAGTCATTGAAAATCAGAGAAGGCAATTCTAAACTAAAACCCTAAAATTATATGAGTGACAAGTTGCCAAATTATCTTGCTTTTCAGGCAAAAAGCTGTTGACCGCTATCAAACATCATCAACTCAACTAAACTATCGGCATCATCCAATGCTTCCGAGCAGTTGTTGTGCTGTACAAGTTCATATCCTTACGTTCTATTTGCATTAAAATGCTTCCATGCGAAAAAATTTGACTGCTCCGAGTCCCTTATGCTGCTACCAAAATATTAGATGGAATACGTTACAATCTCGAATAAGTATATGATCTACAGAACTTTAATAGAGCATCAACTTCAAAAGCATAAAAAGTTTCATAATAATTTGACAACGCCAATAAAAAACACTAAAAAGTTACCTTTATAACATCAAATAAGCACAAAATTCAAAGAGAAAACAGCCAACTTAGCAAAACACATGATCTTCAAAACTTGAAAGGATAATAATAATAAATGCAGAATGAGCTCCTGGGGCAATAGGTCCATAAAAGTGATATAACTCTAATAAACTATACTCTAACAATTATATTAAGCAAATTGACCAACAAAATAACACAAACAGGTTGGGCCTAGATGCCTTATATATTGTCTTGAACTTTCTCGTTAGGGTCTAACCTTCTTGAACACTATTGGAAACTTGATTTTGGAATTGTGGAACTGCTTAGTGCTCTTTCTCTCTTGCAAAGCTTAGCGAAGATGGTAGCAGTCTTAATGATCTGGATGCAAGGAAACCTAACCTTGTGACGAGATGTCATCTCAGTTTTTATTTGCTCAACAGCACCATCTAGAGCAGCGTCCCTGTATTCCTTGTATATGTTGTGATAACCTGTTCTACTTTGGTAACATAGTCATATTCCAAAGTTCTTGATCTTGATAGGATTCTTCTAAAAAATATACAATGAAAAATTCATAATATAAAAATACTTCGAAGACAAATGCACAACCTAAAAGTAGAAAAACTTGTTCTTCCTTAGAAAAACTCAATTAGAAACATCACAAATGTTGCTAACATTTCCTTTCAAGGATCAGTCTAAATATAGCTATAGAATTCTAATAAGAAAAAAGTACCAAAAAGGATTATCAATAGAAACTTAATTCCTATGAGTGAAATTAACTAGCTAATTGTGATTTCCCTCTAATTAAAAAGCAGAAGCACTTAAGCAGAAGGCCATTACAAACACAAGTAAAAATGATTTTTTTTAATATTCTTTTAAAGGTTCGACATCTTTTGTTCTGACATTTATGTTCTAATATTAAATACAAGCATACAATCCAACATGAATTACAAGCATACAAGTAGTTAAATAAACAAAATAGAATTTGTTGGCTTATTCTATGAATCCACCATGAATCCACGTATCATTGAGTTGGTGGGATTAGTCTACATATTTTTGCAAGTTGGTGGGGTATTCACCAACGCATAAAAATATAGGTGTTTAAGCTAAAGGATACGTGGAAGATTTGGCCACTGAATTTTATTGTAGGAAAGAAATTTTGTAATTTAAAGAGTTGATAACTTGATTTAATTAACAAATGCTCAATTATGAGTTTTGTCAATCTATTGTCACTAAAAATTTCTTTAATCTTTTTTAAAACAAATCCACTAGGGCAAGTGGTAACCTTATTAAAATTCATCACTAAAGGAGTTAGGATAGATCTAAGGAGTTAAATCTCAAATTTCATCACATTAGCCTAAGGTGCCTAGGACACAACATTTCCTTTTAGAGGGCTGAGGACATAGTATCTCATTTTAATTTTTTTTTACTTTTGTCTTGCTTTTAAGTCTAATTCCACTGTTATCTTTTATAATCAAAGAACTTTTTCTGAACAAATACAAGGATTTTTCTAAAGAATAACAATGTAAGATAGAGAGTAAGAAAAGAACATACAGTCAGATAAAGAGTTAAAAAAAAGCCACAAGCCCTCAAAATACCATTAGTCATAACTAATAAATTGAACTAATACCAAATATTAGATATACAACTGCATTAAGACAATAGTAGCAAGAACGAGATAACCTCCCACATTATATCATTAATTTAGTTGCAAAAACAAATTTATAACAAGGAAAATAAGATACCAAAATAAATTTATAATGAGGAAAATAAGATACCAACCAAGAACACATATAGTGGGGCAGAATTATTGTGAAAAATCCAAAAAAATTCAATATTTCATTCTAATCATAAGTATATACTAAATATAATTCTCTTTAACAATAAAAAAAGTTATTGACAAAAAAAAAACAACCATCGCTTTTCATCACAATCTTTCTACATTTAAAGCAAAAAAGTGATAACAACTGAAAAACACAAGTGTACATACTTCATGACAACCAAAATAATGCAATAAAAAATAAAATAAAAAACCCTCAAATGACCAAACTAGCTCTCATCTTGTAAGACAACATCAACAGATGCTCTGCAAAGCATGTCAGATCACATATCTCATTGATGACAAGAATTTATCCATTACTTTTCTTAACCTGTTTAGCTTCCTCAAAAAGTACCTAAAACATGTCAATCATCATATCATTAGAGAATGAGCACATGCAAGCTCACACACATATATACAAGTCTTGGAAAATAGTAAAAGATAGATTATTGAGCAAGTAAAGTCAATCATCATATCATTAGAGAATGAGCGCATGCGAGCTCACACACATATATACAAGTCTTGAAAATGGTAAAAGATAGATTATCGAGCAAGTAAAGTAACAATACATACCAAAACTTTAATTTTAAATAGACCTCGTTAGTGGCCCAAAGTTTCATATGGTAGATCTTGGGATGCTCATCGTTCTTGATTGGAAGTGCTTTCTCGACCATTTGGTACTGGTGAAATTGTTTCTAACACAATCACGAAAAGAATTAAAAATCATCTCATTTAGATCTATGAAAAGTAGTAGATTAAGACAGTCTAAGGATGTTACTGTTACATACCCTGAAGATAACCATTTTGTGATATGCTTGAAAGAGAAGCGGTGGAGTTCTTCAAATGTTCCATTTTTTCTCTGTGTCTAGGTTTTGGAGAAGTATTATAAGTGGGTTGAAAAACCTAGTTTCCTTATAGTGGTTTGGGTGAGCATTAAGCACTGAACTGTTCCGACCCTACCTTATATTTTCTCGTCAAGTCTTGTCTGCATATTAAACTTGACCTAAGAGCACTTGTTGGTCCACTTGCATCTCAAGAGGCCCAGATCCAGGTCTCGTTGGGCCAGTAAGAGCCTAACTCAATGCAAGTAAAAAATGTCATACAATCATCTCATCTAACATAAGCTAGCCTTATATTTGGTATTCGTTCTCCTAAAATTTTATAAATTAAAAGAAAAAAAATAATGTTTGTTTGGTATTGGAAATGTTTTTTAAAATAGTATTATTTTTAAACTTAAATATTATTTTTTTAAAGTAATTATTATTTTGTATTATTTTGCTAATAAAAAATAATTATTAAAAAATAAAAAATATTATTTTAATACATTTTCAAGTGAAAAATATTTTAAAAAATATACAAGATAAAATATTATTTATTGTAATGATATAATTTAAAATATGCCCTTGAAAAAAAAGGCATTGCCTTAGATGTGGAGGTAAGATTTTCTTTTCACCATTTTTAAAAAATTTCTAAGCCTGAAAGTGCTTCACTATAATCAAGATTGCTATTAGAGGCATCATTTTCCAAGCATATGATTTTTAAAAGTTTGATGGAGCATCAACTTCAAAAGCGTAAGAAGTTCCATAATCATTTGACAATGTCAATATAAGGCCCCAAATAGTCTGCATTATAACATTGAATAAGCACAAAATTCAAAAAGAAAACGGACAATATAATATATAATCTTCAAAACTTGAAAGGTTAACAATAGTAAATGCAGAATAAGTTGTCGGATGAATAGATTCATAAAAGAAATCTACCTCTAATAAACTCTACTTTAACAAATTTTATTTAGCAAACTGACCAACCAAATTACATAAATAGTTTGGGCCCAGATGACTTTTATGTTATCTTGAGCTTTCTCAGTGGAGGTCTAACCTTCTTAAACACTAATGAAAACTTGGTTTTGGAATTATGAAAATGTATGGTACTTTCTCTCTTACAAACCTTTAAGAGGATATTAGCAGTTTTAATAATCTAGATGCATGGAAACCTAACCTTGTGCCGAGATGCCATCTCCGTGTACATCTATATAACAATACCATTTAGAGTAGTGTCCTTATATTCCTTGTACATGTTATGATAACATGTTCTACTCTAGTATCGCAACCATATTCCAAAATTCTTGATCTTGGTTGGATTTTTCTTATAAATCTACAACAAAAAATTATATATAAAAATTCTTGAAACAAAAATGCACACCAAAAAAGCAGAAACACCTGTTATTCCTGTTCTTGCACAAAACAACTCATTTTAAAAGTATAACAAATGGTGCTAACATTTCCTTTTAAGATGGGTCTAAATCTAAAACAAGATTTGTAATATCAAACAACTATCAAGATAGATTATTAATAAAGACTCATTTCTTATGAGATGTCTTAACCAGCTAATTGTGTGACCTTTCCTTGATTAAAGGGAAACTTCATTCGAAATGCATCAAGAAAAAAAGCTATAAAATGTTCTCCATGCTAGCATTCAAAATCTAAATTATCCAGAGGCATTTACATACAAAGCCATTATTAACATCGATAAAAATGAATTTTCTAAGCTATCCTTTTAAAAGTTCCACTCCTAAAAAAGTAAAATTTAGTTCTAATATTTAGGTTCTAGCACCTTAATATTCGAGCTGAGAAAAAAAAATAGAAATTGCAACCTTATTCCATGTAACAGACCTGAATCCACATATAATAGAGTTGGTGGGATTAATCGACATATTTGTACAAGTTGGTAGGACATACACCAATACATAAGAAAGAGGTGTAAGCTGAGGAGCACGTGGATAGATTTTGTCACTAAATTTTATTCTATAAGAAGTAATTTTATAATTTAAAGATTTGATAACTTAATTTTTTTAATTAATAAAAGCTCAATTATGAGCTTAGACAATCTATAGTTATTAAAATTACTTTAATCTTTTTTAAAACTAAATATATTTCTTTATAAGTTAAACACTTCCACTGGTGTGACCCTATCAAAGAGTTGAACCTCAAATTTCATCACATTAGTATAAATCGCCCAGGACATAGCATTTCACCCCTCCTTTTAACTCTAATTCAATTTCAAATTAAAACCTTCATTTCAAAGAGCTGAGGACATAGTCTTTCATTTTTTTTTGGAATTTTCTCTCTTATCATGCTTTCAAGGCTAATTCTCTGCTTATATTTTCAATATAAAGAGTATTTTTTGAACAAATAGAATGATTTTCCTAAGAAACAATAGTGTAATATGAAGAGTAAGAAGAAAACATATAGTAGGATAAAGAGAATAAAAGGCCAAAAGACCTCAAATACCATTAGTCATAACTAATAAATTAAACTATCCAAGATGCCCATATAACATTCATGCATAATAATTTCACAAAATATAAGATAAACAGATGTATTAAGATAGTAGCAGAAAGAGTGCAAGACCGAAACAACATTCCAAATTATATCATTAAAAAAGTCAGATAAAAAATAAACTTATACAAGGAAAATGGGATATCATCCAAAAGCACAAATAATGGAGCAGAATTATTGTGCCATAAATTCAAAAAAGGTCTTTGTTTTATTTTATTCATAAGCATATACTAAATATAATTCTCTTCAATAGACAATGAAGGAAAGCAAACATCACTTTTCATCAAAATCCCTTTAAGTTTCTAACAAGAAAATGATGGTAACTCAACACCATAAATCCATATATTTTATGCCTCCATATTTTACAACCACGACAATTATGAGGTAAAAAAGGCAACACTACTATATTTCATTTGCCAAAACTTTACCAAATCCACGCAATAAAACAATAAAAAATATCCTCAATGCCTAAATTAGCTCTCTTTTAATAAAAGGCAACATCAAAAGACATGCACATGAGATCACACATATCTCATTTATTGCAAGAATTTATCCATTGCTTTTCTTGACTTTCTTAAGTTTTCTTAAAAAGTACCTAAAATATATCAACCATCATAGCATAAGAGAATCACCTATTAAAAACAAATACGCGCGCGCGTGCATATACAAAATTCAAAAACCAGTAGAAGATAGATTAATAAGAAAGTTAAGTGACGCTGCTGACCAAAACTTTGATTTTGAATGGACATCATTAATGGCTCAAAGTTTCATATGGTGGATCTTGGGATGCTCATCGTTCTTGATTAGAAGTGATCTTTCGACCATTGGTATAAGTTAAACTATTTCCAACACAATCACGAAAAGAATTAAAAATTTTGTCATTTAGATCCATGAAAAGTAGGAGATTGAGGAAATCTGAGGATATTATTATTACATACCCTGAAGGCAACCATTTTGTGACGTGCTTGAAAGGTATGCGGTCGGGTTCCTTAAATGTTCCCTCTTTTCTCTCTGTGTTTAGGTTTTGAAGAAGTATTATAAGATCCTAGTTTCTTTGCAGCGGTTTGGGTGAGCTCTGAGCCCTAAAATGCTCATGGCATGGCCCAACTTTATATTTCTTTATGAAATCTTGTTTGTATATTTAACTCGGCCTAATAACACTTATTGGTTCGTTTGCATTTCAACAAGCCCAACACTAGGTCTAATTAGGCTAAAAGGGGCCCAATTCCAAGCAAAACAGAGAAAATCATATAACTAGTCTATCTAAAATGAGCCAATCATATATTTTATATCCGTTCTCTTATATTGTTTCCTTTTTAATTAATTCATGTATTTGTAAATCATTAAAAATGTGGTCTTCCATCAATTTTTTACTATCTTTACGGTTAGTTATTGAAAATTAAAATGTTCATAAATAGAAAGTATTAACGAGCATCGAAATTTTAAAAATAAAAATAAAAAATTATTTTATAACCAAACAATAAAAATATAATAAAATAATTATAGTAATTTTCATTTGAATCGGTTTTGATGTTGATTTGACTAAACCAAGTAACTCGAAATGTTAATTTGCAATTTAATTGACTTTATCAAAGCCCACCAAATCTAAACCAAGTGTTTTTTTTGTAAAAAAAACCTAAACACTTTTATTTTAGATAAAAAATAATAAATTTAAATTGATCTAGTGACTTAATGATTTGTGGTTATTTTAGTTCATATTGAATTGGACAACAACTACAAAAAAAAGATTTAACTTACACGCAATGCCCATTAAAAGAGGCATGGTTCATGTAGAATGTCTTTTTTTTTTCAATATTAGAGGGTTAATGACGTGTTGTCAATCTTTATTTATTTTTAATAAAGTAGATGAATTGTAATTTACAATCAGAAATTAACAATTAAAAGTCACCAAAAAGTTATGGTAAACTCTAAAAACTCATTTTTAATCATTTTAACTCGAAAAATACCTAAAAACAATAAAAAAAACCTAAACAAACTCTTTTAGACCTTATATAACTCAAGAATAGATAAAAAAAACTAAAAGGTTATTTATTTTCAATCATTCTCATTAAATAATTTATTTATAAACAAAATATTATATCGAGTTTCCTCGTGTTGTGGTTTTCAACATGAAAATTTTTTCAAACCATGCCCTAGTTTATATTTAACATACTAAAAGATTATTTATTTATATTTTGTATTATCGAGTATTTGTTTAACCATCTACTTTTTTTCTCTATTTTTATGAATTTTTTTCCCTTTAGAATGGAAAAGGAGACACCATGAGATAAATAGATAAAATATAGAAAAATAAAAGAAAAGGCCTCAACTTGCAATTATCCAATTTAATTATCAAACAAGGTAATGAGCAGTACTCTGAAACCCTCGAACCATGATCCAGCCCATTGCTATAACGCAAAAGGCCCGAAACAAGACAGCGCTAGACTGACACTGGACGAGACAGCCCATTTGAAGTATCCAACTAATCTATCCATCCCTCTGTCGGACTATGCCAATTTATCCATCCCTCGGTCGGACGACACAAACCGACTGCCTATAAAACACACGCTCACATGCCCAATCTCTCTCCTACACGCAGACTGCTTTGTGCTTTCCCTTGAAAACCCACAGCTCATGTCTCCCTCCCTCCCCCTCCATCTTTAATTTTTCTGCCAACAAAACATACGAAAATATAGCTATTTATTTATTTTTGAGATACCATGAAGATCAATAGAAGAGATCTTGTACCAGACGGACCTGGTAGCGTCAAGGTACAAACAATTTCAATTTCTCTCAATTTACCTTTTCTAGGGTTTGACATGCAACCTTTTTTCTAAAAAAATATATTTATGTGAATGGAATGTGTAGATGACGCCGGTTGATGCAGAAGATCTTTGGTTTGTCTACAATTTGATAGCTCATGGAGATTCTGTTATGGCTGTTACTGTCAGGTATTCCTTTTTAAAAAAATTATCATCTTTCAAATTTTCTTTGAAAAGTTTTTTAATCAGTTGCAAGGTTAAACATAATTGTTATAAATAGGAAAGTTTTGAGAGAGACGTCTACTGGAAGAGATGCGGAGCGTGTTAAGCTCAAGTTAGAAATCAAAGTTGAGGTATTATTATTATTATTATATAAAATATTGGAGTTTTTGCTATTCTTTTCTTATTTTCTTCCTGCTGTATGTTGTTTGTTGTTATCAGCATAACTAACAGAGTTCTGTATTTGTTTTTATACTGTTTAAGGCTATAGAATATGATAAAGCAGGGTCTGTTCTGCGAATTCGTGGAAAGAATGTATTGGAGAACGAATATGTGAAGGTATGCGAAGCATTATTTTAGCCTGGGTTCTTAAAAGGAAAAAGAAACGAATTATCTTGTTTATGAGGGAGCTCATTGATGTTTTCGTTGCAGATTGGAGCATTTCATACACTAGAAATTGAGCTGCATCGACCTTTTGTTTTGAGAAAGGTATGCTTGCTTATGCTCGGTTGAGCTGCTTTGACTTTTTTAAAAATTTATGGACGCTTTGGAATTCTGCAGTATTTTTTTTCTGTACTATTTATGAAGGGAAAACATATATTTCTTTTTTAGTCTTGCATGTAATTTGCTTCCTTACAAGCAATCTCTCAGTTTTATCAAGCTTTTCCAGCCTGCACTACTACTGAATGAGTGATGTCCAAACGAGCTATGACCATATAAAATTCTGTAATGTAGGTTTTTCAAGCTTCATGTTACCTTATATGCTGTTTGCAGTGTAAATATTTGATGTTGAGCTTTCAAAACTCAGGAACATAAAATCATATTTACAATTTGATATTCTTCCAAAAATATGAGAATCATGTTTCATGGTTAATACAGGTAATAATCATCCCAAATTAAGGTGACAATAACTTGTTTTCAAGAGATACAGTTTGGTAGCTTTCTATGCATGTATCCTTGTTTTCTATGTCACTGGCTTATTGACTTGTAGCTTGTGAACTGCAATATATTCTAGGAACTTTGGGACTCACTGGCATTGCATGTACTCAATCAGGCTTCTGGTATGTAGTTTTAATTCACCAATTACTCACTTTCCTTCTTAGTTCTTTCCTTAGTAAAAGGTGTATAATTTGAACTTGTTTGCATGCCAACCACCCTGTTATAAGCTTGCCATTGATCTTATTTGGACTTCATGGCTAAACTGCTTGAGATACGTTGGCTATTATTAAGATTTTCCCAACTAGGGGAAAGTTGGTTGTGGAACTACTAACTTACAAATTTCTGCCTGAGCAATCTGTTGTTTATCACAATTGGGTGATTGATTTTTTTTGGTCATGTAGAGAACTATCACTCAACTTTGTTTGCTTTCTTGGCCATATCGATGTGAATTTCAGAACTCTTGACATGCCAAAAATTAGCAGTTGAAATTAGCAGTTTTAAACTTACATTGTTAAGGCTGGGTGCTCATACAGCATCCTCTGTTTGGAGATCCCTGCCTTTATGTGTGTAGATGAAATTACTCATTTTTTAAATTCCTTTTTAGTTGTTAATATTTCACAAGATTCCATCAAACCTTTCCATTATTTTTCAACTGCTGATAAATTAGTAGATGTTACCGGTGGAGAATATATGATTACTTTCTAACTATTGTTAGTATTCATTAATGTTTACAAGATTCCATCAAACCTTTCCATTATTTTTCAACTGGTTGAGAATATATTGGCAGATAAATTAGTAGATGTTAGTGTTTCTTGTACAGCCAATGGTTCCTGTCTGTCATATTCATTGGAATGAGTGGTATTGAAGTTCTTTTTTGGAACTTTAAATGCTAGTCACATATGTAAATACCAGCCAGATATCATTCCAGACTTTTTGAAAAAGTCAATTTGGAGCTGCAGTGCAATATGAAATCTTTGTGTTCTGATTATAGTTTGTTACTCAAGAAAATTACTACAGGATAGGCAAATATGATTAATCACTTTCTAACTAATGGTCTCTGTCTACAATTTCAGATCCTGCTGCAAGTGCTGATCTTGCTGTGGTTTTAATGCAAGAAGGATTAGCACATATCCTGCTTGTTGGTAGAAGGTAAAATAACTTGTTGAGAATATGAGTAATATGCGTCTCAAAGTTTCTGCGATTCATCTTTTGTTGGAAGATATCTATATGGAGCTGAATGCATGAACACTCTCTGTGGTTAGCAATCCAACACCTTGAAACCATGCTGTGGGGACCAAGGCTGGGGTGTGCATTCCCATTGGCTAGTCTGTAGAGGTAGGAGAGTCTAGGTGGTTATTTGAGTTAGGGCAGATGCCTCCTGTATACCTCACCAAAACCAACAGTGATTGAGTTGGACTAATCCAGCTAAACTCCTCAAATGTACTTGCATGTCAAGTGCTTCAGCATGACAATTTCTTGGCCAAAAATGATTACATGGTGCCTCAAACCTTTGATAAGAGGTGTGTCATGGATGTATCTTGGCATGAACTGTCTAGTTGTGAATATGCATGGTACTTGGCTAGAAAGTGACATCCTCATCTGCTGAAATGTGGCATGTATGTACGTACATTGGCACCCTTAGCATACCTGTACATTTTCATTTTTTGGTTTCTCATTCAACATCAATATTTAGAAAATCCGAGTCCCTACTTCTGGAAAATGGGGAAGTGACTTGAGCAGCTGGCATCCTTTTGTTTTTAGGGAGCATGCTTAGCAAGGGAATGGTCGAGTTTTGGTTCTCAAGTTCATGATTTATTTGGAAATACATTTTTGAAGCTTGGAAGGGGGTGAATTTTGGTTCCCAGGATGATGTTTTCTCTATAGAAGAATTGTGTGACTGATTTGGATTATAAGGAGATAAATGCTGTAAAAAATCAAGAATTGAATTGTCCCTACCTTTTCTCTTAGAGATTGCCATTGCATCATAATGTGTTTGAATGGTATTTGAATGTGCCAATGTGGGTTAAATGTATTTGCTAATGTTGCTGTGGCCAATTTGTAACAGTTTAACTACTACTCGTGCGAAGATAGAAACTTCAATTCCTCGAAAACATGGGCCTGCAATAGCTGGTTATCAGACGGTATGCTTCTTTACTTATATTATGAATTACAGATCAACTTACTTGAATTCTGAATTTTGGATCTGGTTCTTCCCTCTCCTTTTGTTTTGTCCTTGGACTATAACTTAACAATTTATTTTTAACTCATTGTCTTTCTATGTCTTACAGGCATTAAATAAGTTCTTTGAGCATATATTACAGGTCAGTTTTATCCCACTTGTATTGCCATTACCTTATTCCATTCCAAAAAATTAACTGTGTGCTTCAGTTGTCTTAACTATGGAAGTGCTTGTTTATACAACCACTGATGGGGTTTTATGCATATGTTGTAGGCTTTTCTGAAACATGTTGATTTTAATGTGGTTCGGTGTGCGGTGATTGCAAGTCCTGGTTTCACAAAGGTCTGGATTCTTCATCATTTTTTCATGCACTTCTAGAATGAAAGATTTCATCTGATATTTCTTTTTTTCCATTTAAAGGACTGCTGCTACTTTATAGCTGTGATGTCTTTTGTGGAGCTTCCTTCTCATTTTTTATAATGTATTGTGTACTATACCTCAAAATTTATTCTTATGTGTTTCAGGACCAGTTTCATCGTCACTTGTTGTTGGAGGCAGAGAGGAGACAGCTGAGGCCTATCATTGAGAACAAGTCACGCATAGTTCTTGTGCATACAAGCTCAGGATACAAGTATGGTCCTCGTAATCTTTGCTTCTAGGCTCACTGTGCTCGGAACAGTGGATAATACTTTGCATGGTGATTAGTGATAAGTTTCTAGAAATCTACCTGACACACTTGTTTTAGGATCCATGTCAATATTATTGGTGGAAATAAGTGCATTTCAGCCCCCTTTACTTCGTATGTTCATGCATTACATCATCTATATATAAGATTCTTCCACTCCCTTGATTGCTTGAATCCAGTAAGGCATCTCTATTATAGTGTGTGATTGGCCTGGGTCCTTGACTGCCATTCAACCAGTGGACTTCATCGTTTTCACTGCATTCTAGTTCTCTTTCTGCCATTCCAGTTTCTTTGTTTTTCACCTGGATCAGACAACATATTCTGCTTCATTGTGCATCATTTTATGCAACAAACATGTGCCTTTTCTTTTATTGTAGTGTATCATTTTTTTGGTAGTGGACTAACTTTCTCTTGATCTGTCCATATTTTTCATTTGGTGCATGAAGTGATAATTATTCATGAAAAATTGGGAACAAATATGACACTAGTAACATTTATGGACACAGCTAGTTCAGAGCTACACTTTTGTAGTCCATCACTTTTGGGAGGCACCCAAATTTTCTCGTATTGGCACTGTTTTGCACAAAGGGGTTTTCAAAGTTTAGGTGGTTATGAGCTATCTTTTGGACACACTGCCCATCATGATGTTTTTTTTTTCTTACATGCAGCTTCTAACTATTTAACATTAAATTTTGCCAGGCATAGTTTGAAAGAGGTTCTTGATGCTCCAAATGTTATGAATATGATAAAAGACACTAAAGCAGCACAAGAGGTAATTTAGATTGCCCAAGTTGACCGACATTTCAGCATGTCTCAGTCTTACCTTGTTCAACAATTATGCTTATCCCAATGCTAGTGCAATGCATAGTTGTGTTTGCAGAAGCATTCTCTGTCCAGTATTTGCTTCAATTGCTTTGCAATAATAATTTCTTTTTTGTTATCCCCACTTTGTTTCAGGTCCGAGTTCTGAAGGATTTCTTTGACATGCTTTCAAATGTGAGGCTCTTTCCTTGAGATGCATGATTTTTAGTTTTTGTTGTTTCCAATTATTTTCCTAACCATTCTCAGCACGGCTTTTCTTGTTATATTTGCACTCATGTTGTATTTCTGAGATTCTAAATTTGATTGAAATTGTGGTTTTCTGACAGGATCCAGATCGAGCTTGCTATGGACCAAAGCACGTGGAGGTTGCTCATGAACGCTTGGCCGTGCAAACTCTACTCATCACAGATGAGTTATTCAGGTGAGCCTAATAAGAGTAAATCTAACTATTTGAACCATAATGCCAGAGATGCTAAAACTTTTCTTAAACTCTTCTCTGATGACTGACGAGGTAACTTATGATAGTTTTTATATTAATGTCAAGCACCATATTAATGCTAAGATCCTCATCACCGTGATTTAATGTATACGTCACATCAGTCAATAAAAAAAAAGTGAGGGAGTGTTAGCATCCCAGCATTACTCTTTCTTTGAACAGTAGTGTGTTGGTTAATTCAGAAATATCACATTGCATGCAATTAATTGATTCCCTATTGATATTCCATAGTATTTATGAACCTCCATTGAGGAAACAATGTCATGTTTTTCTAGAAGTTATTATAACTTGTGGTGATGAGACAGCAGTAGGAGGCAGACTCATGCGATACCATCATTTATTCTCTTATTCCATGGTTACGGGAGTGTTGTCATTGAGATGATGAATGGAAATTAATCCTGTTATCAACTGGTTTCAGGAATGCTGATATACCAATGAGAAAGAAGTACGTCAACCTAGTCAACTCGGTGAAGGATTCAGGTGGCACTGTTCATATATTTTCATCAATGCATGCATCAGGAGAGCGTGAGTATCATTTTTATTTACTAAAGGGGATAGCGTGAGTATCATATTCATTATCCTGAATCCATTTTCCCCCCTCTTTTCAATCAAAAACAGAATTGGCTCAGTTGACTGGCGTTGCTGCAATTCTGCGATTTCCACTACCAGAGCTGGAGGACATTGAGATGTGATGGTAAACTGTGGCGGGTAAGAAAGCATTTATCCGTAGTCTCTCGTCCCTTGCAATCAGCATGTTGTACTATGTTTTTCCTTCAATTTTATTTTTGATGTACATTATTACACCCACAGCAGTAGATTGTATCACGGGTAGATTGATTAATAAACATGGGCGTTTGTATCACGGCCTGCATTCTTTTCTCCTCCCCTTCTTTAAGCGTGTAGCCTCAGAATTGTACATATATATGTATCTGTAGCAATAAAGCAGATTGCAATGAATCGATTCTCATATTGGAATTTTGAAGCTGGCCCGCATGCGTTCTTGTATCCTTTCCCCTGGTAATACAGCGTAATCCTTTAATCTGCTCCATGGTCATGGTCTTTGAAATCGCTAACAAAGATGCCAAATGGCTATGAATTGCCATCTTTCAGCCTATATAATAATCTCTTCATGAACAGACGCAATATAATTAGCCTGTCCGTCCTTTATTTTTGCTGCTGCAAGTCTGAGCATATATATAGCATAGTCAAGTGGTTTTGAGTAGCAGACGCACTAGAACGGCAGTTCTAATTTTTCCCTCTCCCCTCTGAATTTGAAAGAACATTGAGATGCCAGTGACGTTGTAGAAGCTGAAGAATCTTTGTTGTAATCTTATAAGGATTCAAAAGATTATTATAGGCCCAACATTAGAACAAACAAGAAGAATGACTTGTTCAGATCAAATTTCAGATCTGCGAATTCTTAGAAGATTAGGCTTCATTTGCAGCTTCCACTATTAATGGCTTAATAGCAGTGAGATTGCATTGTCGCATGTATGGTCACTGTTATAATCCACCATAATAAAAAATGAATGTTTGTCAGACTTTCCTAGTCATCTTTAGTGAATGAAACCATATAGTTTATTTTTTCTTCCAGTTCTTTATGTTCTTCATTTTTATGGATTTGATGGGTTTGCTAGGGTAGTTTTGGGTTGGTTGGTTTGGTGAGCTGGATTGGGGCTGTTTTTGTTAAGTGGCAGACTGGCAGTCATGGGTGTTGTATTCTTGTGATGGTTTTTATATGGGAGTAAATCTGGTTTGGTTGGGAGTTCATGATTTGGGAGAGTGTTTATAGTAACCCTGGTGATAATGTCTATAAGAGAGTATTCTCGTGTAAACTGGCAACGTTATATGCTTGATTTAGACCTTCGGGCTCAAATATTTTCATTAAGTTTTTAATCTCCACCTCTAAACCCCTCCCCTAAAAAACACTAAAAATAATTGATTCAAAATTAAAAAAAAAAAAAAGAATTTCACAANTTTTTTTTTTTTTTTTCAATCTATACCTTCAAGAGCCACGGTGGTCGCTTCTGTCCTGTTGATTCTTTACCTCCCTTCCTCACAGTTCAAGTCTAATTCCCTCTTCTGGATTAACTCGCAAGTCGCCACGATAGCAGAGTCAAGTGGCTTCGAGTCGCATACGCGCTGGAAGAGCAATTTTAATTTCCCCCTCGGGTCTCTAAATTTAAAAGATTATTAGAGGCCCAACATTAGAACAAATAGACAAAATGACGAGTGCAGATCAAATTTCAGATCTGCGAATTCTTCAATGATTAGGCTTCTTTTTTTCTTGCAAGATCATAGTAATATTTACAAAAGGTGGGGGCTACAGGCACTGGTTTGCGTTAACTAAGCCCCAAAAGTTCCAGATCAGGCTTGCATGGGCTAGGAGACGATTTGATTCCGAGAGCCCTATTTGCTCGGATGCTTTCCGATAACTACTATGAAAATAGCGCCCAAAGAGAAGAGATTGGTTAATGGGGCATGAGTTGCAACTTGGAAGTAAAAGACGGTGGGAAATATAGAAAACAAATAGCCACCCCCTAAAGATTGGCTCTTTCTTTCTTTGTGTACAGTGGTTTGCGCACCTAACCCTAACAGTTGACCCCCTCTCCATTACAGCGACAGGAAAAGGCTAGGAAAACAACCAAGATATTCCATTCTACTCCACGTCAAAATAATGCCACATCTGATGCGCATTATTATTTATATCAGTGATGAGCCACGTTGCAAAACAAGCAATGAAGGCTAGAATATAAGAAACCTTGGTATCTTGCCGGCGAATGATGCAAGAACTAGCGCCTTTCACAAGGGCAAAGCTCCTGCATTTAAGCTTTTTTTTAGCAGTTACTTTTTAATAATCAATTATAAATTATTCTTTTTGTTGAAGTTCATGCTCATGTCATTAAAAGGATCATCAGTTTTCAAACAAGATGCTCAAGTCAAAAGAGACAGCAAGCTTGAACATAGTTCTATCAGCAAATTATTTTCTTCTTTATGAGGAGAATAAACACTGGCTTCAAATGTGAGATTAGAATTCTTCTGGTTTAGTGTTAGACGAATGTTGTTCACTCACTCATGGGGGGAGAGGTCTTGGGTTTGAACCTGGACTTTGGCGAGCCAAGGAAACATGTTCGAGGAAAAACTGAAAAGCACTGAATTCAAACGCGAGGTTAAACCTTAAGTTTGCACCTAAAAGCACGGTTATTTCCTTCCAGGAACCTGTTTATTCAACAAAAGCTACCGTCAAGCATTTGGAGACAGGATTAGTGCGCCATTATGAAATAATGAGACACAGCAAAACATTGACCCTTTCCTCGCATTTAGTATTCACTGTTCAAATGGCATGCCTAAAAAGGTTGGCGACTTTCTGTTCTTCTTTTATGGCAGAACAACATTATTAGGAAACAGCCATTGTACCATTCTTCCTTATTTGAATAATATATCTTATACTGGGGTTGGTGGGGAAGAGGGCATTAGTCTTTGCGCAACCAGTGAATAATGAAGTACCAGCACAGAATGCCTGATTACAGGGGCAGGATTGCGGGACCAGTGGACATCAAGCCCTCGTTTGAACAAGAATGAACCACTGATGGTCTTCAGGTGTAAATCACACAAGTGATTTGTCAAGGAAACTATCTCAGTTAAGTTATACAACTAGGCAAAAAGAAACACTAAATTAAGTTCTAAAAGAGATTCGTTAAAGTGCAATAATACATTTTTGTAAAGCAGCTTGAGGTCGTGTTCATGATCATAGCGAGTATAATTATCTGAAACTTAAAAGAAAGAAAGAAAAAATGAATCTATACCCTACTTTTAAAGGAAATAAAACAAAAAAAATCTCCCTCCCGCGCACCATGTGTACAGTTTGTTTCCTACCATTAGGAGATTCTATTAGGATGTCATACATCTGCACAGTTCATTGGTGCATACCCCAGCCTAGCCTTCTTGGTGTCATACAAAACGTGGAAATTTTGCTGCTGATAGTTGCCAATTATTGAAAGAGCGGATCGAGGAGTCCCCAAAATTGCCAGGCAAACAACTTCCTCCGGATCTAACCGGATGAAGTAGTTCTCGACGGGGAAATTCCAGACTGCGCCATCAGCAAACAGAAGGCCGAAATCGGGCAACTCTATCTTCTCAACACCAGAGACATTGTAGCAAGGATCCAAAATTGGAAAATCTTGTACAGTTGGATAGCCCTTCACCTTCTTAACAAATGCATCCTTTATAATCTGATAGGCTGGTTCTGCGAAATAACTAAGTGTGGTGCCGGAATCCACAATTGTACCCCCAACACCATCGGAGGTCAAATTCCAAGTGCCCTCTGGGATGTTCAGCACTTCTCCTCCGACCATGATCGATTTTATTTGAACGTAATAAAATGTGTCTACTGGATTTTCTTTGCCCCCAACCAATGTAGTAAAATTCAATTCTGGGTGATTCAAGAGGTCCTTATCCTCGCCAAAAATTAACTTGCTGCTCACATTAGTGTCACTATTTCTGTCAACCAGGCAATACGAAAACGAGTGACCATACAGAGACTGAAGCTGGGAGGAAAATGAAAGAGGCCCTCTCCCAAGTCCTAACAATCCTGAGGCCCCATGGAACAAGCCTCTATTCCAATGACCACAACCAAACATAACATTCTCCACTCTCTTAAACTCTGACTTCCCGGTTGGCGATGTGAGATTAACCGTGAATGTTTCAAGTGCAAAATCACCGGTAGTATTAGAGCTATCACCGTACCAATAGAAATAAGGGCACGTCTGATTTTCAGCCTTGCAAGGCAGAGGAGGATCGGGAGAAGAAACCAAATGACACCGAGGATCATGGCAACCTATATTTCTAAAGGAACTAGACTCCTTAGGATCATAATAAGGTCCATTTTGCTCAAAACAATCATGACAAGGAACGCATTGAATCCAATTAAGGTCACTACCGGTATCAAGAATCAAAGAGTAGTGTTTAGGAGGGGTACCGATGAACACATCCATGAAATACTCTCCAGAGCCAAGACTCACCCCTGACTCCAAAGTCGCCATGAGCTGCCCGGAAAGCCCAGTCCCATAAGATTCAGGCGATGCCGCCGTTGCAACCACCGTCTTGATTTGCTTTTCCGGCCGCTTCTTATCTTTCTTTAGCCTGGAAATGTCATTTTGATTCTTCTTCTCGATGATCCTTGTGTGGAGAGTCTGAATTCTAGCCAAGTCCCGGTTTGTGGATTCCACGAAAGATTCTTTGCCCTCAGATTTTCTGTCCTTTGACCTGTGCTTCAATTGGAGTTTGACCGTCTGTTTGGCCTCTTTCCCCTCTTCCCCTCCTTCATCGTCGTCGTCGTCGTCATCTTCAAGAAGATCAAAATCTTCTTGCGAGACTATTGTCTGTGATTGTTTGACTTTCTTTGAAGTATCCAGGTTACAACCTGTGTTTGTTGTTGAAGAAGAAACTGCATTGAAGCTCATATGATCAGGCAATTCGATGCCGGCAAGAGTAGAGATGTTGGATTTAACATTCTTTCTATGGTCATGGATTCCGGCGATAGCTTCAAAAGCACCAGAGAAGAGTAAAAAAAGAACAAGAACAAGAACAACAAAAGACCTGGACAACATAGCAACAATCGCGTCTTGTTTGGTCCCAGAGGAAATCCTACATCAATCAAACAAGAAGGCAAGAATGCAAAGAAAGCTCAAACAAGAAGAGATATATAGAGCAAAAATCAACTGAAAGCTTGAGAGGTCGTTGGCTTAGGGAAGTGAAAGAAAAAAAGACAAAACAAACAAATCTATGTCTGGTTATGAAAACGTTGGTTAATGCAAGTATTTATGATACACAAGAAAGGAAAAGAAAAGGGCTAAGGATTAACGTTTGAGGAGAAGAGAAGTCTTGCTTTGTTTTGGTGGTCTTTGTGAGTTCTATGTTAGACCGAAAGATTAGACTTTGAAAATTACGCGAGCCTCTGCCTGCACGCGGTTTGAATAAGGAAAATTAAAAAGGAATAGAAAAGGATAGTATCCAATTATTATTATTATTATTATTATTATTTTACCTGGTCTTCGTTTTCTTGTCGGGCCTTTTCCTCTCTGCTTCTTGTTTCATTTGCCTTTCCCTGTACTCGCAGATTTTTAGTGGTCTCATAACACGAGTCCATTACAGTTACCCAAGCCGGAAAAAGACACTGGTAATATTTTTTGTTTTAAATTTTTTTTTCAAAAACATAAATTATTTTTATTTTTCATAATACCGATATTAAAAAAAGATATATTTTAATATATCGCCGGACAAAAACACGTTAAAAAAACAACCAGCATTTTTAATCTCCTTCCTCTGGCTGTGAGTTTTGACTTTTTGAAAGTGAAACCTATAACTTTGACTGAAGGTGAAAGGAGACAGACGCAAGAAAACCTGCGCATTCACATCCTCGTTGCACCAAAGGAAAGCTGAGAAGGAGCTTCCATGGGACAAACCATAAAAAGAGAGCAAGAAGCATCCTTTTCTTTTATCCCTCCTATTTTAGGATATTTACTTAACCGACCACAGCATGACATTTATGGTTCAAAAATAACGAATATAAATATTTCTTTATACGTTGCAAGATAACGATTACACGACAGTCTGGGATTTTAGAAATTCCTTTTTAATCTAGCAACGTATAAAAAAATAAATTTAGAAATTTGCAACGTAAAAAACCGAGCGGACTGTGTATGAAAATGGTTAACGGAGACAGCCACATAAAAAGTAAATAAAAATAAAAAAAGTAGTTGAAGTCATTAAACGCTAACAACTCAGAAAAGGAGTGGTCAGTTAACACGCACAGAGAGAGAGAGAGAGAGAGAGGTTGCCGAAATCTAACTTGTCTTTTGACGGGACGGATGACTCCGTCCGCCGCGTGCAATCGCCACTGCGCGTGCGCGTGCATGTGCCTCAGAAATTACAAACAAAATAGCGCTGTCAGAGGATACCGTCGTTTGCCTTGAACTCCGTAGTAAAAGGAGCTCTAACAACGTTGGTAATCTGGCACTCTAACCCAGAGCCAAGCTATAGTTCGTTAGAAAATAATTTTCTGATACATAAATCTTTTTGCTAGCCTATGATTATTTATCTGTCCAAATTCATTAAACTGGTCAGGAATAGTGCTTTCTGGTTTTTTTTTCCAATTTTAAATTTGAATTTTGACACTGAAAATTAATATTTTGAAACTAGAAATTAATGCCAGGAATTAATTATGACTAATTCAAATTAATTCTAACTTTATTTTCTTTATCCCTAATCTGCTGTGTATAAACAGGGGTGGGTGGGAGGATTCAGTTTTATATGGATGAAAAAATTATGTTCTATCTCTTCCTTCTAACTTCTTCATTCTTTTGCTCTCCAGTGTTTTACTTTCATAAATAATTGCACAGTACCTATTTAAGAGAAGTGAAATTAAAATATTTAAAATATTTAAAGATTACAAAAAAAAAAAGAAGCTTAAAACCAAATCAATAATAAAAAGATAAAAGCAGCAAAAAGCAATAGAGTTTGAAAATATAAGGTATACTTTACTAAATTTTGTTTTTGAAATAATATTATTTATTAGATTCATTATTCTTATTCATATCAGTAAAATGATATTGTTAAATGTAGAACTAGAAGAAAAATAATGAGTTGTTGATGAATTTGGGAGCCTTTATTATAATTTAAGAGAAGAAATTTTTTGCTATTAATTATATACTTCGTGAATTATCTCATAAAAAAACAAGAAAAGATATACGAGTTAGTTGCAAAAAATCTCATAATCCATTTTTAACCTTTTATTTTTCAATATATTTTTAAAAATATAATTTCCTTTTCAAAAAATATGTCTCAGTGAAATTCAACCAATTTTCATCATTTTTTTTATTTTGTATGATAAAATAGATATATAAAAAATATTAAAATAAAATTTGCTTTTCTATAAAGAATCAACTAATAAATGATATAATCCTTAAAAAAGTTTTGTTATTGAGAAGTTGATTGTTGTTATCTAAAGAGTGTAATCTTGTTTTCTTTAAAAAATTAAATGAATAATAATTTTATTTTATAGAAAAATCAACCTGTAAATAATATAATCTTTTAAAAGATTATAATTCCAAAAAGTTAAAATTTTATGATAGAATCAACCCGAATATGGTAAAGTTCTTAAGAGGGTTTTATTATTGTGAAGTCAAAATTTACCTTTTAAAATAAAAATATAAATTATGTAACCAAAGAAAAGGACAATGCTATATTTGGATTCCAAATCAGTGTCTTAGATACATAAACTTTTTACCACTATAAAATCTCTAAAAGATACTGATATTGTTAAGCATTAATAGTTATCATTGGATTATTGACTTGTAGTACACTCCTAAAAACACAACATTAAGTCAAGATAAAGATATTTATATACATGCACAATAATTACATTTTTCATTAAAAATAAATATAAAATATTTTATCTTATATTTGAGAGTGAATTAATTTTTTTAACATATCTAACTTTTTATTTAAAAATCTTTGACAGACTAATTAGAATTTCTAGTTAATATAAAATTAGATTTCAATTTTTTTTTATCTTTTTTGCTTATTAGATCACTATGATGTCCCTTATGATATTAAAAAAAAAATATTTCTATAAATACCTTAAAATACAGGCTTTGAAAATTTTCTCTCTCAACCTTTTACTTTCTTTGTTCTTTTACTCTCTAGCTTTAGGTTTTATCTTTGTAGAGAAAACATCCTAAGATGTCGTTGTAAAGAGAAGAATTTGTGAAAGTTTTTTAAATTCATTAGCCTTGATTGAAAATTCATTCTTTCGGGATGTTGTTAATGAAATTTTAAAAGTGTACTTACATCAACACCGTTTGCATCAATTAACATACAAACGGTGTTATATGATGCTTGCTTGAAAATTATTATTTTTTATTGTTTTGATCCAAAAAAGTATTTTATATGCATTGGTATATTTTGTACTTATTTTTTATCTAATATATTTGTATGTTACTCTCTTCTATACATGTTTATAATTCTTCAAAAATAATTGGCTATAGTTAACAATTCTAACGACGGAAATTAGGTGCAAAGTATGTACATTTGGTATGACGTTTTCTTTTGAAGAATCTGAAGCAAGATTTCATCCTCGGTTCAACTAAGTTCAAGAAGACAAAGGACTGCATCAGAGAAAATCTTATCAAGTGTGCTGGAATTTGGATTAAGTACTGGTCGTTTCAATAACATGACTTAATTAGGTCCATGCAATGAATTCTCTCTGAATTCATTTCCCCGGAACGCAGAAAAACAAGTGGCTTTATGCTAGTACATGGCGTGCTGCATACGAGGGTGGACATTTCTTTTTAATGGTTGCGTTGATGAGAGGACAACACGGATCGAGCTCAATTGATTCTTAGCATGACTTTGAAGAAGAAGAAGAAGAAGAAGAGGATCGATAGTAAAAGATAAAAAAATGTCGAATTACACTTGTCCATTCTCTTGAATTGATGTTCCAAGGAAACCAAGAGGAAATAGAATTATTCAAAGGAGATACAAGTGACTGTTTATTCGTTATGAATCAGTCAGTCACTTCACGATTGGACACGGTTCATTTTCTATTTGAGGAAAGCAGACTAAAGGACTTGTCTCTCTCAGCACCCAACTTAAGGTTAGAATTTTTCCTGGCCAAATACACGACTTGCATCGTCACACGGCACCCAACTAGATTACGGCTCACTTGTGTGAATGCCTGGGCGATAATTGGCCTCCAAATGCGGGAATTGAAGCCTGTGACCTTGAACTTCAAGCCCTGTGTCGTGGAACCTGTGCTTGGGTTGTTCGAGCTTATAATTTACCTAAAATAATCATTACAGAGCATGAGGAGTTCGGCCTTCCATTTGAGTGTGCTGGAATAGATGTAGATTTAGCTGGAACGCCGTTGGAACCATATTTCAAAAATTTGATTTGAGCTGCTGTTGTCTAGAATTATGTATTTTTTTTTTAAAAAAAAAATTACTTATCATATTGTCAAACACACCGCGGCTGAAAAATAATTACAAGAGCAATGCGAGAGGGGAAACAAGATTGGAGAAGAACCAGCAATAATATTGATGTGGTAGGTTTATGACTTGTCAGGTAAATTCAATGAAAATACAAAACAAATGCTGAAAAGCCAATGCATCAGGCGTGACGATATCGAAGTGGAAGTAACTTTCTTATTTGCCGTCCATTGCAAGCTCGTGCAAGGAACCTTCGGTGCTGCCCTCCTCTTCCCTGATACAGCTAGGCATTGGTGAATACGGATGGACTTACTTTTCTTCTTTAGAATCCATTTGTTTTTATTCTGTTATTTTATAAAAATATATCATATAAGTTCTTATTTTATTTGAAGAATTTCTTAAGCTATTTTTCTTATTTTAAGTTGAACTGTTCATGGTTATAAATGAAATAATATATGATTGTCCAAATTTATTGCAGGAATAAGCCCGCGAAAAAACGATCAACCCATGTAAGTTCTTGAAGTTAAAACAGTATTTGCGGAACTCATTAATTTGTTGTCTATATTGGTATTTACGATGCTTGAGTGGGGGGTTTGTGTGTGTGTGTGTATCGGTATCATATGATTTTGCCTCCATGGTGATTATATTTTTTTCTCGATTGTTTCTAATTAATTTCTTAATTTTATCCCTCTCATTAAATAGAAAATAATCTAAAATAAAGGGAATGTTCGCATTAATTTTCCTTTGGAATGTCCAGAGACTCGAAGGCCAATGGCATTGAAATACGGATTTAGAGGAAGAAAAAGACTCCAAGGGAGGGTGGAAGGGTGAGTAGTCTGCGGCAAACATAAATGCCGTAGCAGCCATGAAATTTAGTTTATGCGTATAAAATAATTATCTGGGTGTGAATTTTCAACTATCAAATCTGGTTGCTTAGACCAACGAATCTGCATAATTGTGGACTCCGAAGAATAATAACCACATGGTGTGTGCGCATCGAAAGCGGAAATAGATGGCACCGAAGTACCCATAGGTCGTGTGGCATTGGTTCATAGGTTTTGTCTCCTTCACCCCTTGTTTTTCATGACTGCTCTATTCTTTTCTTTTTTTCATTCCGATATTTTTTTAAAAAAAAAAGAATTATTTGATATCATGCTAGTTTTGTGCTGGGAAATTCTACGACGCACAAGAAATAATCTGGAATTGAAAATTGCAAATGATATTGAACGTCTCGAATCTCATCTCTACATGTAAACAGTGAGGTAGTTGAGAAAAAATCCTGATTTTTTTTAGTATATTGTATAATATCGATATACGACTCCTGAAATATACACGTCTTATTCTGTTTGTTCTGCCGTTAGTATGGAATATTATTTAAGAATTTGAAGATTAAGTTATTTGATTCTAATATACGGTGATGGACTTTATATTTCGACATGAGCTGGAAACCCACTGGCGTAGATAATGAATGTAGACTAGACTGCTGGGTGTGTAACTTGTTCTTGTTCCCTTCCTAGAGTAAACATCAGGAGAGTCCATGAATTGTCAAAGTGAGATAAACACGCACGCTAATGACCATCGTTTTCATGAGTAGTGAAGTTTGCTGTGAAAATCTTAAATCAATTCTTGGGATTTTAGCCAGGTTCAGGACTCCCTACTACTAGTTGCGTAGATAGAGTGCAAGGCTACAGTTTTATTCCTGGCTTGTGATCAAGAATAGGATCTCGGATTCTTAACGCCGGGTGAGAAGGTGGACAAGAAAAAGAAAAAAAACTTCGGCATGCCATTCCGAAGGAGTGGAAGTTTTTGCAGGGTTGTTCTTCCATTGCATACTTGGAATTAGTGTTTTTTACGGAATCCCTTGGTTATTCCTGACACAGCTCGAAGAAAATCCAACGGTCTATCCAGTAAATAATCATTTAATAATTCAAGAGGGCTGCGATTTTAGAATATGGCCATCATTGCAGATAAAGGGTGTTTAAAATTAATAGAACTAACGACTAATTTTAACCTGAAGTTGATCCACGACCCAGTCATGCAATTGAAAATACAGTGTATATACCGTATTGTATTCCATGAATGATACTGATGCCTTACGAACTGCTGGCAAGCAAGAAAAGGACGGAAAGGGCTGTGGACTTCTGGATTCACACACAAAGGTTGGTGGTGTCGTGGGATTCCCAACACGCAATCACGTTTAAGTTAGGCTCAAAGACCCATCAGAAAATTAAGTAATAAAATATTATTCAATCCATGCAAGTAAAGATCGAGGAAGTGCTTAGTTCTAGGTGGAAGCAAAAGATTTTGAAAATTGGAAAATCTGGTGTGGAATTCAATCACACACAGAGACTTGATGCATTGCCTGGAAAGATTAAACTCTAATATTTGTTTTCAAATCTCCTCATCTTTCCATCCCATCAACATTTCTACTGGTTCGTCGGTTTATCTCAATACGTTTCGGCCGGAAGTGTCAGTCAAACAAAAAAAAACTGCTCCAAAGTCGTAGCCCTTGAAAGAGAAATGTCATCTGGGGTCTGCTCTATGTTCTTAGCCTTTTTGCCAGAAATTAAATTAAAAATAAAAAATGCCAGTTGTTTGGTTAACCCTTACACGTAGCTATCAAGTGGTCAAAAGGCAAGCATACCTTGTGGATCAAGCGGTGGGGGAAACCATCATCACTACCGTTGAAAATTCATCTTGCGTTCTTTTTTTTTTACGTGTGGTGTTCGGGCCAGCTTACGTGCACCACGACTAATCCACACGGTCCACTGAACATCCTGCAAGTCCAGTGAACAGGTAAGGCACCGCGGGAGTGACAGGCGTGCATGATAAGGTTCGAACTCATGTGCTGAAAAAGAGGACAAGCCCCTCCCACCGCTGAGCTAGAACCTCACTTCCAGCGTTCTTACATTTACGTGCATATCGCATGGTTTTTTTCCTTGTTCTAATAACACCTCCATTTTTCAGCTTATGACAATTCCGGATTCTTTAACAAAAAGAAGTCACGAAAACGAAATCCCCACAAAGGCATCATCAGAATAATTTTTTTATTTTTTATATAAATACATCTAAATAATAATAAAATACTCAAATGAAATATAAATCTAATGTTTTTTAAAGAAAATTACTCTTTCAAAACATATGTGAAAAACACAATCCCAAACAAACAATAAAAAAAAAGAAATTTAAAAAAAAAATCCTGAAGAACTAAAAAATATTAATTTAATATATTTAAAAAGTATTTGAAATTATGGTATAAAGTATTTTTTAAAATAATTTTTTATTTAAAAATATATTAAAATGAGTATTTTTAGATTTATTTTTAATTTTTAAAATTACCACATCAATATTATCCTAAAGAACTAAAAAATATTAATTTAATATATTTTCAAACTAAAAATACAATTAAAAATAGATTGGGAAGTTGTGACTTATACGGTAGGCTACTTTAAAAAAAACAAAGAAAGAAAGAAAGAAAGCTCGTACTTGAGTGATTTGATAGTGGGGACTTCGCCATGTTTCTTTCAACTCGTTGACAAATATGGCTGGCTTCTTCTTCTTGTTAGTGGTTATCCATTCGAATATAAATTCAAAACCTTAAATTCTTGTTCGCTTACGATAAAAACAAATTAATTTGAAGAAAACAAGTATTACTTGGGATAAAAACAATTTAATTATGCAAATTTAAGGGATATATGGCTATAATATTACTACTATGTACAGATTTATTAATATTCTAGAAACAAGTACTAATTACTTTTGTTTTTGCAGCTGCGTGGCTGTGTTTTTTTTAAATATATATTATTTTAATATTTTTAAATAAAAAATAATTTAGAAAACAACAGTTGATAATCACTTTAAATATTAACAAATTTAAGAGNTAATGAAAATAATTTAAAAAATAATTTTTTAAAAACAACTATAAAAGTAAAGAATCGAATTGTGTTTATCCCTTCTTGACATAATTTCCCCCTCGATTTCATACATTTTAATAATTCGACCTTACAGGCAGATTCTACCCGTGCATGTCCCCACTCCTTCGTTGGCGGCTGCTGCATCTGGGAGGGTGGTGGAGTTGCTTCATCAGAGGTCAGGTTATGTTTAATATGTTAGTGCATGTTTATTTTTACGGTATAAATCGAGTTTTTATTAAAAAAATTAGACTGAAATTAATTTTTTATTTTAAATCATTTTGATATATTAATAGAAAAAATTAAAAAATATATTATTTTAATATATTTTAAAATAAAAAATACCTTTTAAAAATATTTATTATTACAATACCGAACAAATACCCCAGGTGAGCAATGTAGGTGCAGATTACTTAGCTAACAAAGTTCAGATTATTTTAACGTGATTTTAAAAAAATTTAATTTTTTTATTTAAAATTATTTTTTATAATATTTGTTTTAAAATAAAATATTTATTTTAATATATCTTTGAGAAAAAACACTTAAAAAAAAACTATTATTATATTTTCAAATACTCCATTAATTATCTGTGTGAATATAATATTTAAACGGGTAATTAGTAACACTTGTATTAATTAGCACATAATAGCAACGATTGCAGCTATAATTCAACAATGAAGTAGCGAATTAAACCTAAAATCGTTGAGACCAGTTTTTTTTTCCCCTTAAAGCTATGTTTAAGAATAAGTCCTTGTTGAAAAAAACCTCAAGCCGACATCAATCCTCTTTCATTTCAGACCAATGCCCTGCAGAGTACAAACTCGCACCAACTCAGTGAGTTGGAGTTTGATCTTCTCTACAAAACATCCATCCTAGCTGGAGAAAAGTAACATTGAACTTCATCACTACGAGGGGCAGTGTGAAACTTTGACGAATCTTAACTCAGCCACGCTTACTTAAATGACACCACGTGGCAGCTAGCCTGTAAAGTGTGATGGGACTTCGTACCCGAAATATAGTTGACACCCCACTGTATGATTGCGATGACAGAGAATAATTTTATTTTTGTTTTATTGAATTTTATTCAGGTTTATTTAATTTAATTATTATTAAATATTTATCTAGTTGACTATAAATTTACTTGTTTGTGCTCGTTAATATTTTAGTATTTATATATTAATTTTATAAATGTTAGATAATATTTTTTATGAATTGAATAAAATTTATAAAGTTGTAGGCTTTTCCACCGCTCAATCTCTCTTTTTAGTTTTTTTTTCTTTTAGTTTTATTTTTTATTTCTTATTAGGTTTCAATTATTTTTTTTTATCTCACTTCATCTTAGATACCCAAGCATAAACAATACAGACTAGACTAATTCAAATTCTCAAAATTCAAAATAGATCATAAAACCGTGAGAGTTTTCAACTTGTTTAAGATTATAATACCAGTTATGGTTCAAATTAATTTTTATTTAGANAATTAATAAATAAAAAATATAATAATAATAATAATAATAATTTAAAATTTATGGTCTATACCGCATTCACAAAATCTAACCCTTCATTGACACAAACTGAAAAGAAGAAGAAAAGGCAGTGCATCAAGATCAACAAGAATGTGATCTGAGAAAAGAAAGAAAGGCCACACCCATCAACCCCCACATCAAAGATCCAACACCACTTCAGCCACCCACAACCACGACCAGCACAACAGTGCATTAACAGCCCGCATCAACAAGTCAGAACTTGCACCGGCTTGTTTTGACGATTTCAACATTTGCATTTATGAAACTCGGGTTTTTTATTGCCCGTGGAATGTATTATGGCGGGGAGTCCAGGATTGCTTGATTGGTGTTGGATGTGACTTGACAGAAGATGAACTGTGTTGACGCCTGTTTCATGGTTTGATGTGAGCACTTGCCACGAACACCAATCTCTCTTCATTGCCGGTGATCGAAGACACCCAGCACAATGAGGTGGAGTCATCTTTAGGTAGGAAGTTATACACGAGTGATTGTACTGTAATTTTTCATTTTCAGTCTGCATTATTGACCGTTATAGAAGATTGAAAATCAAGGGAGATTCAAATTCTTCAAAAATTAATCAATTGGGTGTTTCAAATGAAAGCCAGAAAGTTGTGACAAAAAGAAGGCCAACACCAGCCCCTCGAGGTCACAACCTCACGTATCCGCAAAATTCAATTTTTTAATATTTTATTTATTTATTTATTTTTAGTTATAATTTCTTCTCTCTTTATTATTAAAAAAAAGTTGAAAAAAATATTAAAAAAATAGTGAAAACTGCCTATAAAAAAAATTGAGAAAAGTAAAAAAAAAATGCAAGTATCAAAAGTTATTTCTACTTATATCAATAACATCATTCATTCAAATTAGTTTATCATTATTATCAAGCAATCTGGTTTATCAATCATTTAAATTTTTTATTTTTTACATTTTGCTTCAATGCTATTATACTTGTTATTAAAAGTCGCAGTTGATAATATCTTTTGTGATTAATAAAAAAAATTTAAAAAAAATTCAATCTTACATTTTATTTCTTGTATTTTTGCTTATAAACCCACTTCATTATTAATATCTAAGTATCTAGTCCTATTTATAAATTGCGAGTTCTTGTTTGTAACATCATGTTTGATTAGTCATTTATACTTAAAGGTCTAGTAATATATGCTCAAAATATTTTTGATGTATTTTGTTCTTGATTAATCTCTACATTAAAAAGAAAATAGAGTGAGATTAGCTTTATTTTTTGTATTATGATTTCACTTGTAAAAATCATTTGTGATCTTAATTTCATCCCTAAATTAGTATTACATGCATTAGGGTTAGTTATACCATTAAGGTTAAAGCTTACCCAAACCAAGATGACCAACATGTCTAAAAAAATTAAAACCCTAAAGAGTTCTTGAATAAAGCATCCAAAGACCAGTAAAATTATAGCAATAACCACTATAAGCAAGTTCACCTTAAATACCACCAATATAAATGTCATCTAGGTTATTTTAGACATGACAACATTAATAAGCAAGCTTTAATAAAATAGAGGATCAAAAATAAAATTTGTCAAGATGAAGCTCGTTAGTAGAACCCAATTTTATTAGGAATATGTTTTATTAGGAATATGTTAAGGATTATTCACAGAGAAGAAGTAAACCTCTTATCACTTATTGGAATAATATAAAACAAAAATTATAGGAAAAGCACCTACCTCAATCTTATAGAAAAAAGCCTTTAAACTAATGAAATAATCTTAGGCAATGGAAAAGGTTTGCAATGATTATGTAGAACAATTTAATGATTATATGATAAAATGTGTCATAAAAGAGAATGAAGTCATAATTTTACATAGGTTTTGTAAAAATTTGAATGGTGATTTTAGAAAAAAGATCATACTCATAAGTGTTTTCAATATTGGCTAAGCTTATATTGTAGTGCAAGATTATGAGTTGTTTATAAATAAAACATTAGGATCTTGTATTACCTCTTTGAAGTCTCACTTTAGAAATAACAAGTCTTTGTTAAGTGCTCTACCGCATAGATCTAATCATAGTAATGTCTAAATTTATAAAAAAGATAAAGACAAACAAGTCATCAATGACATGTTAAGGACGAGTTCAAAGATTTCTTGCGCTAAATGTCAATGTTTCAATCATATCTTCCTCAATCATTCCTCTAAACCCTTAATCACCCGAGAATATAAAGATGTAAATAAGTGAAAAGAAAAACTATTGTGTGCAAGTACATGAACTTAATCTTGAGAACTTTTGTAACATGTATAAAAAGGATATACAAGAAAAGAAACTTAATACAGCAACTCCTAATGAATCTGAAAAGGAAGGTTAATGAAGAATATATTAATTCTGCTTTAGTAACAAAGAAAATTTAAAACAACTCTTTAATGAAACTATTTGAAGAGTTAAATGTAGTGTTAGAAGATATTCTAGATATTTGTCCACTTGAACTCCCTAATACCTCGTGTCCTATGCTTGACAATCAATTATAATAGATTTTGAGCAACATGTTGAGCTTTTAATCCTTTACCCCATATATGTGATAAGAAAAATAAAAATAATTTCACTTTATCAGGTTGTGCCTAAACCATATTTGCTCGGATTTTGAATAATATTTGTTTCATTCCACACCTTCAATCACATAATATTCACATAATGTTCATAATTATAAGCCTAAAAAACTTATAAATCTTTTTCTCATGTCTCCTTGTGCTAGGATGTTTGATTAAGTTGGGCCTTTTGTATGTAGAGTTTATAATTTACATGTTGAGATCAATGAACAAATTCAAGTAATGAACAATATAAATTTCAAGATAATTTACACCAGTATCATTATATACTTAATGTTGGAGATTATTTCATAACACATATTAGACATGAACGGTGTCCTTGGAAACTAGTTATAAATTGTAAGTGAGTAGTGTTAGTCATTCAACATGTAGCAAATGATTTAATCAAATAGTTATACTATTAAATTTTGATATTAGTTGTACTTTTAACATGAAAAACCTTATTATATATAAAACACAACCTATCATTAATGCTTCTTTTGATATCTCAACCTCATTATCCTTTTTAATAGCATAAAAGGAGCATATTAATGCTACTTTTGTATGTAGAGTTTATAATTTACATGTTGAGATCAATGAACAAATTCAAGTAATGAATAATATAAATTTCAAAATAATTGATACAAATATCATTATGTACTTTATGTTAAAGATTATTTTATAATACATATTGGTCATGAATGGTGTCTTTGAAAACTAGTTGCAACTCAATAGTGTTGGCCATTCAAAATGTTGCAAATGATTGAATCAAATAGTTATACAATTAAACTTTTGTATCTGTCATAAAAGGAATATATTAATGCTACTTTGCCAATGAGCAGATAGCTCAACTGCCAATAGCCCCCTGAGCTCAAAAAGGTCTTGTGTTCATGCCTCTCCTTTGTAATCCAAAAAAACATGCTATTTTGGATACACAAGTTATTTTTGCTAGGAATGGTGAAGTTTAGTGAATCCCAACATATAAGCTAGGTGACCAAATTCATACTTTATTAGAAATACTAGAAAGACATAACAACTTGATTTTTATTTTTGAAAGCATTATCCTTAAACTATATTTGATGAGGTAAAGTTCTTCTAATCAAATGAGAGTAAATGAGGATATTAGACTAAAAATAAGTTAGGTGACCAGATTCATACTTTACTAAAAATACTAGAAAGACATCATAAAAACTTGATTTTTATCCTTAGGAGCGTTATCAAAGTTGCCTTAAACTATATTTGATGAGGTCATGTTCTTCTAATCCAAGAGAGTTAATGAAGATTTTAGGCTTGAAACATAGTTTACATGTCCATATGATTCATAATGACAAATAATAAATCAATTCTTGTGTTATTGAATTTTATTTAAATTTATCTATTAGACTTTATTTAGATCCAAACCCAATTGTTTGTTTCAGCTAGAATTTTAGTATTTATATAATATTTTTCTAGATGTTAGATAATTCTTTTTGATAAATTAAATAAAATTTATAAATTTAAGTATTTTTCCAACCCCACTCTTATTTTCTTGGTTTCTTCTTTTTTTACTTCTTTGTAGCTTCTTCCTTTCTTTTCTATTAGGCTTCAAAAAAAAAAATTCCAGCATCCTGCTCGCATCAAGGAAGGGCAGTGCTACCGCTATTTTGTAGCTCAACATCAATAAGACCTCCTTGTGAACGGAAAACAAAAATGTAAATAACAAAGGGGAATTAGTAACATATACAGCAGGACAGGCATGCGTCCAATTTCAAAAACATTAATGCAAATGTCGATGAACCCATATACAGCTTGAACAAAAGGGACCAAAATCAGGTTGAACAAACACGTTATTTTATTTTTTAAGATGCTTTTAGAAGTTTTCTAATGTAATCCATGTCCGTTGTCTAATAACATCAATACCAGATGGTGATGCTGCATTCATTGTAACAGAACAGCCAGCTTATGTTTTCTTAATTGGCGGTCAAAGACAAAGCTACAAGTTTATCTCTAATAAAATCTGAGGGTGTTTTCCATTCTTTTATATATATGATGTTGTGGACGAGTAAAACACACCAGAGCAATCAGTGCAGATAACTTCTTCTTTTTTATGAATAACTTATTTATAATCTACACAAAGTTAACCCCTTTACCCAACCATATCATAAGAAAACCGCACCTGCTTATATCTAGTTCGACGAGGCATCAACAGGCTTCACAGACAGATCTTGCAGCCCACGGACCGTATTTGAAAGAACAACTATGTCAATCATCTTTGGATATGGAAGATTCAGACAAGTAAAAAATGAGTAATCTTTAAACTCAATCTTCAAAAGATGTAAAAAAACCTAGCTGTGTTATTCGAATGGAATATTAAAATAGATTAAGTTACTTCCTTTCCATGATGCTCTTGAACATTTCCGGCAGAAAGAAGAAAAAGGTTATTGCAAGAATTGAATATTACAATTATGCAATTTACTTTTCGACTAGATAACCTTGGAGTCATAGAAGCATAGAATACATTTAAATCGTATCTCTTCCGAATTTAGCTTTAATTGTTTGTATCAATATACTAAAACTTAGTAATTGGTAATTGGTAATACTTCTATTAATTGCACATAATAATGATTAGAGCTATCATTCAAAAATGTAGTAGCTATTGCTCCTAAAATTGTTGGGAGCAGTTTTTTTCTTGGCCTTTTTCCTCTAAGTTTATATACGAGAATAAGAAATCACTAGAAGAGGAGTAAACAGTTATACAAGTCAACAACTGAGTAGGCACCAAGTCCTTGTTCAAAATCCCACCAGAAAACCACCAACCAACATCAATTCTTTTTCATTTCAGACTAGGTAGCCCAATCAAGTCCCCAGTTCATTTCAATTAGATAAAGATCATCAACTCATCCCTCCACAAAGTACAATAACAAGCATCCATCTCCAAAATCAGCTTCATCACCATGAGGGACACAATATGAAATTTTGAGAAATGTTAAAACAGCCACACTTACATAAATGACAACAGCTGGCAGCTACCCAGCTTCGCCAGTAAAGTCAATTGACATGGTATAAAGTGACTTGGGTTCAAATCCTGCTCGCATTAAGGAAGGCAAGGGTTTAACCTCCTTATGAATGGAGAAAAAAAGTAATAACAATGGGGAGTTATTAGCGAATACAGAATACAGCAGGACTGGTATGCATCCAATTTCAATGACTTAACGCAAATGTCAAGGAACCCATATGCTGCATGAACAAAAGGGGCCATGATCAGGTTGAATACCCAGTTCTAGTATTTGGGTGCACAGCAGAAATCACAGTGAGCATTGCGAATGAAGCCAGTATTTCTCTCATCCTATATTGGCGTCTGTGATTGAATCACAATTCTACTACAGAATTTAGCAATGGAGTTATGACCATGGATAATATAGTTCATTTCTTAGTTTTATTTAATGCCTTTTCTTTTTATGGATAACCTATTCTTTTAATTTGAACAAACACATTCTTTTATTTTGTAAGATACTTGTATAAGTTTTGTAATGTAATCCATGTCCATTTTCTAATACCATCAATACCAGATGGTGATGTTGCAGTCATTGCAACAGCCAACTTATGGGTTCTTAATTGGTGGTCAAGGATTTGGAGGGTCACAAAGCTACAAGGAAAACATGCATTTAAAAAAATAGGTAATGAGGTAGCCAAAGTTTATCCCTAATAAAATCTCAGACTGTTTTCTGTCCTTTTATATACATGACATTGTGCAGGAGTAAAATACACCAGAGCAATCAATGCAGATAATGTATTTATAATCTAGACAAAGATAATGCAGGAGTAAAATACACCAGAGCAATCAGTGCAGATAACTTATTTATAATCTAGACAAAGTTAACTCCTTTATCCAACAATACTATAAGAAAACCGCACCTGATAATATCTAGTTTGACGAGGCATCAACAGGCTTCACAGACAGATCTTGCAGCCCACAGACCATATTTGAAGGAACAGCTATGTCAATCATCTTTGGATATGGAAGATTCAGATCTGTAAACAATGAATTATCTTTAAATTCAATGTTCAAAAGATGTAGAAAAACTAGCAGTATTGGATAGAATATTAAATAGATTAAGTTACTTACTTTCCATGATACTCTTGAACATTTCCTGCAGAAAGAAGAAAAAGGTTATTGCAAGAATTGCATTACTTAGAGAATGACATGAGGTCTGCATGCAAAGGGGGAAAAAATGGCAATTTCAAATTTTGGCAGGCTCTGGTAATATTCAAGTAAACTAAGAATCAGCCTCTTCTCATAGGAAATCAGTAGATTAATGATGATCTGAATTTTGTTTGATATGTTAAAGACTAAATATTACTAATGAAATATCAGTAAGTTGCAACCAACTAACTAATAATTGGATAAGAACAATGACTTCCACAAGGAAAATACAATCTAAAAAGATCAGGCCATGACACAAAGGAACAAAAGAATCACCTCATCTTTGGTCAGTCTGGGATTATATTGCATTTCCTCCCCAACAGTGCTGACCTGGACTTCCCACAAAGGTTAAGCATAAGCATCTGCATGACAGATCTAGAAATCTAAAAAAAAGTAAGAGATGGCTCCATACAGTGAATCCCCGGTAATCATGAGCAGGATATATCAAGGTTTCCTTGGGCAATGAAAATATCTGGTTCCATTAAAATGAGGCAAAGGTTAAATAAATATTACTAATTCTCTCTCTTTTTTAAAATAGAAAATCATATGTTATTCCTCGTGTAATGTCCTTGCCTGTGAATGTACTGACTGGTAGAGTTGATGCGCACTTCCGCCCTATAAGCAAAATTAATGGGATTGAAAATGCTGCTAAATAATTTCCATAAAATGCCCTCAAATTTCCAGTAAGTTACATTCAAAAGGATAAAACAGGCAAGACCTGAAAATCAGTTCTTCCACATCCACGTATTAGCAATGCATCTCCGGTGAAAGCCATCCTTGGCTGAGGCTGATCTGACCCATCTCCAGTAACATATGTAGCACAACCCAGTGTATGACCCGGAGTAGCTCGAACCTGCCGAAACAGAAATATAGAAGAATTGATATGCATGTTGATAAAGACATGCAAATAGATGGATGAGGCGTGAAAAAATAATAAAAAATGCATTATTATTTTCCATCCCAATAATTTAATTGGGAAAAGAGTATATGATGATTCTACAACTAGCAGCAAAATCAGATGGTTATTTATTTTTTTCATTCGATCCGCAGGGCACTTCTCTCCCTCATAAATTACGCTCTTGGTGCCTCAATTCATTCAAATTTTATGCTTGATTGAAGTCTGATACTTCTAGCTTCCGAAGAAGATAGCTTCTCTCCACGTCCATTCAAATTTCAATAAGAAAAGAAAAATGAAAGTATGGGCACTATCCATGGAGTCCCGTTGTTGCGGTTAAGATAACTACTAAAACTTGGTAACTCTAGCCAGTAATTCATTGTTAGTTAATTGTTGGGTACATTTCATTGCAGTTATTCTAATAATTAATTGATTAAAAAAACACCCTAGCTCTTAACGCCTGGGACGAACAACAAAATCAAAAGCAATAAAATCATTATTACCTCTAGAAAAAGATCCCCAAAATGAATTTTATCGCCAGCTTCAATGTGAAGATCAGCTTTCGATTTGCTTGCTTTCGAGATAATAGATTTCACAGAAGGAACCCTGGTCTGCAAAATAAGGAAATAGCAGTCAAATGACATGAAATGAAATGAAATAATACATGCAGAGTAAAAGGAGTGTCGTGACCTTAATCAAGCCAGTTCCAGTCACATGATCAGCATGAACATGGGTGTTTATAGCATAAATTAACTTCAACCCCAGCTCCTTTACAAGGGAAAGGTCCCTGTCTACTGTCTTATCAACTGGGTCAATTAACTGCAGAGAGAGGAGAACAGCAATATATAAATAAATAAATTTTAATTCTAGTTCAGGTTCACCACCCCCGAAAGAAAAAAAACAATTTGAATATTTTAATTTAAATAATTAGAAAAAGAGAAGGGGGGGAGGGGGTAAATGGCCGAGTCTACTTAACCAGAGCAGGTTTATCAGGATGAGCAACATCAGCCAACAAATAGGTGTAAGTAGAGGAATCCTTCTCGAAAAGCTGGCGAAACAAGAGCCTCTTGTCCTTGAAGGCCTGAGACGACGCTGCCTTTGTGTAACTCATCGTTGTGCGATAGTTGTTGTTGAGCCTGGGCTTTTGGGATTGTGAAGAGAATAATGAGAGATTGGAGAGAGGGAGTCGAAGTGTACGTATTCGAAGCATTGTTGATTTTATCGTTGTTATGGATTAGTTTGACGATCAGATCAATGGTGGTTTGCGAAACCAGCAAACAATAGGGACTTCAATGATTGGTGAATAAAATAACCTAATCAACTAAAACAGTTTTCAGCGCCCACTGTTTATCCTCTTCTTCTGCTCCCATTGCCTATCTTCTCACAGTTTTCTGTTGGCTCCCCTGTTCATACCCCCCCGATTTTTTTCCTCTCGTTTCTTGTTGTCTCTTCAAGTTTTGCTGTCGTCCCTTTGCCCACTGAATCTTTTTATTTTTTTATTTTTTTTCAATTCAGACCTTTCAGGCAGTGTTCATTGATTGAAACTGTTTTCCATTTTTCAATTCCGGTTTTCATTTTTTAATGGAAAATTCATTCAATTATTAGATGCTATCTTAAGGATAAAATTAGGGTTCTTAAAACTTAAAGGATATCTTTAAGCTAAAACAAGTTGAAAATAAATTTGTAAGATATAAAACTTAATTTTTTAATTGTCAGATGACGAGGAATAAATGGAGAAGATAATAAATTGTTTGACGTGTACATTTATATATAAATAAATGGAGCAGACTTCAAAAAAAAAAAAAATTCAATTAGGCGCTAAAGATTTGTTATCCTAGGCCAGGCTGCAGTTGGTTTCTTTTTACGTTTGATCTTACTTGCGGCCCTCTCTTATTTTTTTAAATTGCTTTGTTTGGCTTTTTAAATAATGATTAATTTAAAAAAAAATAATTCATAACATTTTTGGGAGATTATTGGAATTTATATTTGAATAAAAATTATTTGCTCTTAATTAGTAGAATTAATTTTTAAATTAAAATAAATTAAAACATATAAAAGAAAAAAATAGTTAGGGTTAATATTTGCGTGCGCTAAGAAAATTAACCTTTTGTTTTAGTATTTAATTATAACTAACAACTCTTTTCTAATTTATCAATTCATGTATGTTTATTTTATTTTATTTTATTTTATTTTATAATTAACAAAATCTTTTTGTTTCTCACTTAAAAAATCATAATATTAATATATATATATATAATGTTGAATGTTTGTAAATTTATTTTTGAGGGAAAATTCAATAAAGATGATTTTCATCTTCAATAATGCATAAAAAAGTATTGAGGTCATTGATTTATTCTCTTGAATTCATTTAATTTTTATTTTTTAGAGAGATTAAAGACTATTTTAATTTAGAAATGGGGTTGTTAAGGTTCATGAGATAATTTTGATTGAAATCAAATTAAAAAATAAGTTTAAGGGATTCAAAACTTATCAAAAACAGGCACAAAAAATAATTTTAAGTTAGCTGCCACACTAAGCAATATATATCCATTTATATATAAAAAATAGAGCGAATAACATCTGATCCTTTCAAAAACAAAAATAAATAAATAAATATTATCCATATGTGTCGATCGAAGCTTAGAATCGTGCACTTAGGCTTTTTTATCCCAGGCTAGACTCCCAATGGTTGGCTTTTTTTAATTTTTCTATTTAAATTTTAATTAACATCCTCTCACCTTTTTTAAAAAATTGTTCAGTTTTCAATACTAATTATTATTTTTATTTCATAATATTTCAAAGAATTATTGTGATTTATTTTTAAATTTTTCCTTTTATATTTTATATAAAAATAAAAATTATTTATTCTTACCTGGATTGACCAACAAAATAAAATAAATAAAAAGAAAAACCACTTAGGTCATCTAACTAGTTATTTCATTTTGTTTTCATTCTTTTAAATATTATAATTTATTTTATAGAGTTTATAAATTCATAATACTTTTCATCAAACCACAAAAAAATCAACAAGAAAAGTAGATTATTTATAAAAATGACATTATATTTCAATTAATGGATAACACACACCCTTTTCCTTTTATCCTCGTCGGAATCCGACCAGCCAGATTCCCTTTTCAGCATAACTCAAAAAAATTGCAGCCAGTGAAGCAGCTCTGATAATTCAGCACTCCTGCCGTATATACGAATTAACGAAGCAAAGCATTTACTAAATCAACAGAATTCCTTGCTCTGGTCGGCGAAGACAAACCCAAGATATGAATTCTCCACACAATCCAAGAAACCTACAATCTGTCTGGCTACGTGTTAGAATGCTAGAGTTTGAGTTTTTGTAAAAACACACTAAATAAACGTTTGGTTAAGAATAAAAACTACTTATTGTGCATGGATTCTATAATAAATGTGCATGGATTCTATAATAAATTGCATGTAAAATGTAAAGGGATGGAAAGAGAAAACTACTTCTTTTTTACAGGGTCAAAAAATTCAATCATGCCACATTATTAGGTGAAGAGGGGAGTATAGATTTACTGTTTTGGCTGGACTGGATCCACTTCAACACGTAAAATATACTAAATTGAATTTGATATAGTAAAATAAAAAATATTTTTTATTTTTAATAATATTTTATTTATTTAATGATATAATATTTATATGATTTAATCATAATTTTAGTTTATTTTTTATTATATTTTACAAGTTATGTTTTGGGTATTAAAAAAATTAAAAAAATTATCGGATATATTTCAGATGTGATGGAATTGTAGATAATTTAATGAAATAATAAAAAAAATATTTTATATAAAATATAATTTATTTTGTGATGTAATAACAATAGTTAAATCAACAATATTTAAATTTAAAATCATCAATATTAATATATATTTTTTAAATTATTTTATAATTTTAATTTTAAAAAATATTTTTAACTAAATATATTAATTTTTTTTCAATTTTAATTTCAACCATAATTTTAATTAAATATATATTTTTAAAATTAATCTTAATTAAAAATATTATTTATAAAAAATAATTTTTTAAAATCACAATCACAGTAACCGCAATATTAAACATAGCAAAAAAGCGTTTCGCCCACAGACTTCTATTACACTGCCGTCTTCCGAGCAGAACTGTGGAACACTTCAACATGATCCTCGTGGACCCAATGGTCATCCCCCGCCACCGGTGGCGGACAAGGCCTCATTGCTTTCCTAGACGCCCTCTCCACAACTGTCCCTTCTGCTTAATACCTCCACTTTCATACATGCCGTAAATCTCATGATGGCTCAATTAAAACACCGACAAAATTCTACCAACCTGCCATATCGAAGATATCAATTCAAGAGGTGGCTGCGATTCGAAGATATGTGAAAGAATATTGGTTGGATCTGTTGGTCTCCTCGGGGAACGAAAACAGATGGTTGGATGGGCAAAAAATTTGAGGGCAAGTGGAAGGATCTAGGTAGTTTTTGTTTGTGCTACTTACCGCCCATTAAAATAAAAGGAATTGTTTTAATGTTTTGACATTAAAATTTAAAAAAATATTATTTTAATATATATTTAAATAAAATATTTTTAAAAGATAACTTTTATTATGATCTCAAATATTTTTTAGTGTTCTTTCAAGCATGAAGAAAATTTGAGAATGTAAGCTTAGGGTTAGGATTTAAAAATTTTGAGAATTTGAAAATTTATATATGAGGTTATATTCATCATTTTATCAAAAATTAAATTTTTTATTGACTGAGTGATGTAAGCCGTGATTTTTAAAACAATAGATATAGTAAAAAAATAATCTAACTATAAAATGATTGGGGTAATTTTTTCTAAATAAAAACATATAAAAAAAGTCATATGGGGTTAAATATTTGCATGTTCTTGGAAAATTAGCTTTATATTTTAATATTTATTTAGAGTTAACAACTATTTTTTATTTACCAGTTTATAATTTTTTTTATTTTGAATAAATAACATGTTCTTTTTTCACTAAAAAAATCATAATATTAAAAAAAAAATATACATAGTGTTGTTATAGTTTAAAAACTAGATGTGGGTATCCAACACAAAATGAGACCAGATTATCATTATTTCCGTGTAAAAAATAATGTTGGGGTGCTGTAAATACATTTTAAAGGAGAAAGAAAAATATGTAACTTAGGTCATAGATCTTATTAGGTCAAGTAAATTTGTTTATTTTAATTTGATGATAAAAAATAGACAACAATAATAAATAAATTAAATGAAAAAAAAATAATCAATAGAAAAAAAATAAAGTTTTCAAAAATAAAAAATTATGTAGTTTAATTCCAAGTTAATTAAATATACAATGATAAATTTAGATAAAAAAATATTTTAAAAAAAATGAGTTAGCATGACAAACTTATAAACTATCTAATAAAGGCTAAGCCAATAGGTGTTAATGTATTAAACCTACAACTCAGATTATAAGATTAAAATAACTTGATAAAAAACAAAAAAAATCACAAATTTTATTTTTAAAAAAAATAAATGATGAAATCTGAAAAGAGAATAGGTAAAAAAAATATCATCTTAATTTTTTCAAACTCGTGATCTAAGTTATTGGATTGAAATCATTATATCTAAAAACATCATGAAGCTTGTTATCAACTAATTAAATGTTAAATGATAGAATCAAAAGAAAAAATAAAAAAAAAATAACAATTAAGAAAATAATGATAAAAACTGAAATAAAGGGAATAACTAAGGACAAGTTAAGATTTTTGTTTGAAGGGTAAGGTTGAAAAGAAAAATCAATTTAAAAAAAAACTCATAAAAAAAAAAGTGATGATCAAATTAGAGAAAAACAACACATCACAAATTGTGATTGAAGTATGAAATTCAAAACAAATTATTTTTTTAAAAAAAGAAAAAAATAAAAATGAAAAGAATATGGACAAAAGTAAAAATAAATAAATAAGATGACAATTCAGAAAATTTAAATGCCCATTGTAAATTGCGAGGGGATGATAAAGAAAAGAAAGGAAAAGAAAGCATCGTTGATGATAAGCCAACCCACCATTACTAAGACATGTTACCTCAATAAGAACAAGATGTTGCGATGATCCTAATAATATGGAGAAAGTGAGTTCTTGGATGCCAAGAAACATTGCCCCAACAAGAAAAAGATGTTGTAATGATGATAATAACACAGAGAAAGTGAGTTTTTGCCAAAAGACATTGTCCCAGCAAGAAAAAGACATTGTGATGATCCTAATAACATGACGAAAGTGAGTTTTTGGTTGCCAAAAGATATTACACGCCCTGCAAGAAAATTGCAAGCTTGTTCTACACACATGAATTATTTTTATTATTTTTAATTATATTTTATTACTAGATGTAGGCTTGTGTTATGTCACAGTTGTTTTTTTTTAATGAAAAAACTATGTTTAAGCGCCACAAGCATGTTTTAAAAAAAATATTTGATAATTTATGTCATAGCCTTTATTGGTTAAATAAGTTGATTTTATTTTAATTAAATAATAAAAAATAAAAAAATTAATTAAAGAATAAAAATTAAAAAAATGTGCCATGATAACATGTTTTTTTAATGGCCAAAAAAATATAATTTAATTTTTAATCAGTTAAAAATATAAAATACAATAAAATTTAAGGTATTTTAAATTAAGTAATTAAACCCGCATTTCAGATGACGTGGTTGAAATAAATGGTTTGTATAAGCTGCAATTAGTGAAAACTTAAAGAAAATTATATCTCTCTCCTTAAGAATAAATGGTTTGTGTGGTGATGCGATCTAACTTGTTGGTCAAATTTTTTTTTGACTGAACGAACATGAAGTGAGGTATTTAAGGTGTTTTGTTTATTAGGACAGCTAATGGAGAACCGGATCCACCAGACTCCAGGACAACTAATGGAGAACCAGATCCACCAGACTCCTAGCTAAGAATCATGTATATTAATGCAGCAACAATCAAGGAAAACAATTGCAAATCATTCTATATTTAACTTACTGTAATTCCTCTGTAACTCCTTACATTTAGCATATATTGTGTATAAATATAATGCTCAATAACAGTAATAAAAGTGTGGAAAATTTCTGTTGAAGAACTCTGTTGTATCTCCCTCTGTTATAATTTGCTTTATGATATCAGAGCACCATAACTCAAACGAGACTACGATCCTTGCTTCCAACATGTCTCTATCTCAAAATCTGACCAACCAACCCACCTCCCATATAGAGAATCCACTTATTGCTCTCAACATTACAGCTCAAATCAACGAGAAATTAATTCCCTCCACCTTTCCACAATGGCGTGCCTAATTTGAAGCTCTTCTAATTGGGTATGATCTGTTAGACTATGTCACTGGTCTCTCAGAGTGTCCTTCATCTGATGGCACTTCCCAATCTGCGTTGAAAAGAACCCATTGGGTTCGGCAGGATAAATTAATTCTCAGTGCAATCTTTGCTTCCACCTCCACCTCAATTACTCCTCTCATTGCCACTACTAAAACATCTCATGAGGCATGGAAAAAACTAAATCACATGTATGTTAGTCGATCTCGACTGAGAGCTATGCAACTCAAGGAGGACCTTACCTTGATTCAAAAAGGAAATAGATCGATTTAGGAGTATCTCCATGCAGTAAAAGCGTTGGCTGATAAAATTGCTCTAATCGACCATCCCATCTTTGATGATGATTTAACTCTTTATATTCTTCATGGTTTGGGTTCTGATTTCAAGGAAATTGCTGCACCGATTCGTGCGAGAGAGAAATCCTTGAATTTTGAAGAACTTCATGATCTGCTAGTTGGTCATGACAGCTACCTTCGACGGCTAGAATCCACTACCCATCAACTTGTGGCATCAGCGAATTACACAAATCGCAAGAACTTTTTTGGAAATTCTTTCCAGAAGAATAAAAAACCCAGTGGTTTCTCACAAAACCTGGGTCCCTACAAAGAAAACTGGTACAATAATAAGTCATTCAGCCGGCCCAATGCAACACAAAAAGGGTATTAGCCTAAATGCCAATTTTGTGATCAAATTGGTCACACGGCCAAAACATGCCCCTGCTTGAATTCTCATGCAGTCACTGCAAACTGTACTTCCACCTCTAATGCCACAGATAATAAATGGCTCATGGACTCTGCTGCATCCCATAATATTACTGGTGATCTCAACAACCTATCAATTCACTCAGAATATGATGGCACTGATGAAGTCGTGCTCGGTGATGGTTCAGGTTTGACTGTCTCACATATAAGATCCTTAACCTTAAAATCAAAACATAAAAATTTCATTCTTAAAGACACACTTTATGTTCCAGATATCTCCAAAAACCTTATATTTGTGCACCATTTTACTGCTCAAAATAATGTCTTTATTGAATTTCTCCCGTCTTATTTTCTTGTGAAGGACACAAACTCGGGGGTGATCCTGGAAAAAGGTGCATCTGAAAATGGTGTTTACATCTTCCCGAATACACTGGCGGCAGCTCTTTTCCCTATAGTCGCCAATGTGCATGAAAAAACCTCTTTTGACGGGTGGCACAAATGGCTTGGTCATCCTTCCTCCAAAATTGTTCACAATGTTGTTCGTCAGTTTTCACTTCCATTCACAAACACTCAAAAGTCATCTCTATGTCCTTCATGTTCTATTAATAAAGCACATCAACAACCTTTTCGATCTACTAGTCTATCTAGCACTGCACCTCTTAATCTAATTTATAATGATGTTTGGGGTCCTGCTCACTGTGTTGGTTTAGATGGCTCTCGGTATTACCTTATTTTTATTGATCACTACACCAAATACATGTGGTTTTATTCTATGGAAACAAAATCAGGGGTTGTAAAAATTTTTCCGCAATTCAAAAACCTCGTGGAAAACCGGTTCCAAAGCAAAATCCAAACCATATACTCAGATAATGGGGGTGAATATATGAGTTTAAAACCTTTTCTCTCCCTTCATGGCATAAGTCATTTCACTACGGCTCCACACACACCACAACAAAATGGTGTTTCTGAGCGTCGTCATCGTCACCTAGTGGAAACTGGTCTCACATTACTGCATGATGCAAATCTTCCTTTAATATATTGGCCATATGCATTTCACATAGCGACGTACCTTATCAATCGTCAACCAACACCATTGCTTCAAAATATTTCCCTATATCAAGCTCTTTTCGATCAACAACCCAATTATCTCAAACTGCGAAAATTTAGGTGTGTGTGTTACCCTCTCACCAAACCATACAATAAACATAAGATGGAACCAAAATCCAGATCGTGTATTTTTTTAGGCTATTCCCTTACTCAAAATGCCTATCGGTGTCTTGATCCACGCACTCAGCGTGTTTACATTTCACGCCATGTTTTATTTGATGAAAATCAAATACCATTGACAGAATCTGTTTCCTCTTTACTTCCACCCACTACCTCACTTATCTCCACTGTTCCTAATTCTGTCCCAGTTACTGTATTGCCTTCTTCGCCTCTGGTGTCTTCGGTTGATGCTCCCGTCATGATCACTGCACCTCCAGGTAACCCTCTAGTCTCTAGTTCCTCTAATTTATCTTCTCAATTGGTTTTGTCTTCTACTGGTAACACCCTCACACCCACAAATGCTGACCTTCCACCCTCTATTCACCGTATCAATCCTATCCCAAGACCTAGACCCACTATTCAACCTGCAACTGAACCACAAATCACTTCTCACCACCCACAACCATCAATCTGTCGACCCCATCAGATGACCACTCGGTCTATGAATAAAATTTTTAAACTAAAACAACTGAACAATGCTACCAAACACCCCATGCCCTCTACCATTGAACCCACATGTGTCAGTCAAGCAATTGTTGAACCTCACTGGCGTGAGGCCATGTCTCATGAACTAACCGCTCTCATGCGGCATGGGACATGGGAACTAGTACCTCCTCCAAAGCACTACAATCCAGTCTGTTGTAAATGGGTTTTTAGAGTAAAACGTAAATATGATGGGACAGTGGATAGATTTAAAGCCCATTTAGTGGCTAAAGGGTATCATCAACGTCCGGGAGTGGACTATACAGAGACATTCAGTCCTGTAGTTAAGCCTGCCACGATTAGAATCATACTTTCCATTGCTGTGATAAATGGTTGGGGCTTACGCCAATTGGACATTAATAATGCTTTCTTACATGGGGCGCTTAATGAAATTGTTTATATGTTGCAACCCCCAGGTTTTAAAGATTTAAGCAAGCCTGGTCATGTCTGTCGACTTCAAAAGGCCATTTATGGTCTCAAACAAGCCCCTCGGGCATGGTATTCTGCCTTGAAAAATGCCATACTTCAGTTTGGTTTTAAGAACTCCCAAGCATATTCTTTATTATTCATTTTTCAGCATAAGTCAATTATCTACTATTTTCTGGTGTATGTGGATGACTTAGTGATTACCGGAAATAATTCAGACTTTGTGAATTCTATTGTTAAACACCTTGGCTGCAAATTTTCATTGAAGGATATGGGGTCCTTGCATTATTTCTTAGGAATGGAAGTCATACCCACTCCAGGTGGTCTTTTTCTTTCCCAGCACAAGTATATTCGTGATTTGCTCTCCAACACTAATATGCTTGGGGCAAAGGAAGTGTGTAGCCCTCTCTCCACAAGCTCTGAAACTCAATGATAGCACTGCTTCCTTTGACAGCACCGAATATAGAAGAATAATTGGCAGCCTCTAGTACTTATCTCTCACTAGACCGGATATCTCATTTGCTGTAAACAAGTTGTCTCAATTCATGCACAAGCCTACTCAGACTCACTAGGCAGCAACCAAGCGACTCCTGCGCTACTTGAAGCAGTCTTTCATGGTATTCAACTAATTAGTCATACCCATCCATTCCTTACCACTTTTTCAGATGCAGATTGGGCAGGCAACCTTGATGATCGCACATCCACGTCCGCATATATTATCTTTCTTGGCTCTAATCCTGTCTCATGGAGTTCGAAGAAACAACGTGCTGTAGCTCGATCTTCAACAAAAGCCGAATACAGAGCTCTTGCAAATGCAGCTTCAGAAACTGTTTGGATACACTCTCTCCTGTATGAACTTGGATTCAAACTCAACACCACTCCATCACTACTATGCGACAATCTTGGAGCCACACATCTTAGTCACAATCCGGTTCATCACTCCCGGATGAAACATATCCAAATTGATCTTCACTTTGTTCGCGATTTGGTTTAGTGCGGGGCTATTCACGTCAGACATGTCCACACTCAAGATCAACTTGCTGATTTGCTGACAAAACCTCTCTCCAAGCAACGCATAGAGCATTTGAGAAGCAAAATTGCTCTTACTGATGACAGCTCAATTTTGAGGGGGTGTATTAGGACAACTAATAGAGAACCGGATCCACCAGACTCCTAGCTAAGAATCATGTATATTAATGCAGCAACAATCAAGGAAAACAATTGCAAATCATTCTATATTTAACTTACTGTAATTCCTCTGTAACTCCTTACATTTAGCATATATTGTGTATAAATATAATGCTCAATAACAGTAATAAAAGTGTGGAAAATTTCTGTTAAAGAACTATGTTGTATCTCCCTCTGTTATAATTTGCTTTATTGTTAATCTGGTTATAATCACATCAATGACTCTTGTATCCTCTCTGGGAGCGTCCTTTCCTGGTAAATAGAGAGATAAAAATAAAAAAGATAAAAGAGAAATTGTAGCCCTCGACCTTACGTACCATCATAAAAACTGGACTGAAATAGTAACGAGCCGATAGATCTATTTGTTAAAATAAACAACACAAATGACAATTACTCTTGCATGCTCACTAGAGAGAGAGAGAGAGCCCCTTGAGATTATTGGTGCTGTTTGTGTAAGATAGTTGAAGATGAGGTATTTAGTAAACAATTTTGCAGCTGCACCGTAAGTCTTGGAAAAGCCGTATTTTGCTGTTTTTCATGGGGATTTTTAATAAACAGTGAAGCATCATGTAATATTTATTAAAGTGAACAATGTGAATGAATTAATTTTAATTCACTCATATTATTTATATTTACATGAATAGTTATTGTTTTATTTTATTTTTTAAAATTAATATAGTTAATTAATTTTACTTGTATTATTTACATGAACGTGAATAATAATTTTTTATTAAAAAAATAGTAGCTCTCGACCTCACATTCCATCATAAAATCGGACTGAAACAATAACAAGCTGATAGTTCCATCTGTTAAAATAAGCAAGACAAATTCCAGTTACTTTTACATACTTACTAGAGAGAGCTATATAATCAAATATGTATTTTTTCAATTTAAATTTAATTAAAATAATTTTTATAAAATAATTTTTTTCAAATTATAACTATAATAGTTATTATAATATAAGAATTTAATTTAAAATAATATTATTTTAATATATTTCTATTAAAAATACTTTTTTTAAAAAATATTTCATGTCATTATCAAATCTTGATTGATGATACCCACCTAGACTTTATAGATTTAAATTTTAAAATATCTTCAAAATTTTTTATTTTTTTCTTATAACTTCAAATGTACGAACATGATATTAATTATCATATGATTGTTTTACTTAGTTTTTGTAAAATTCTATCTTTTTTATTTATAATTTGCATTAAAAATACTCTCTGCAGTGAGATTATAGAGTGCCGATAAATGATGCAAATGAATTGTTGCAACACGTCCATTTGTAACATTAATGCTATCTGGTTTTAGACTTGTTAAAATCTTATGGCTATTTTGTTTTTAAAAAAAATACTGAATTGGTTGATAAACTGAATATTCTAAGGCATTCTAAATCGAAAATGAGAGGGGTACTTCTGCATAGATATAGAAAATGTATGCTAAATCGAAAATAAGGATCAAATCGAGGGACTAAAGCTTTATAAATCAGCACCATTATAAATAAACAACTCAAATATTCGCATTTCGCCCTAATCAACGGCTTTGAATGAAAAAAGCGAGGGATTTGCATTTGCTGCTGAAAACCATCCGCAGAAGCTCTACCAGTACCACTACCCATTCCAAGGCACTATACTCTCTCTCTCTCTCTATGTTTCATGTATATACTAGTTGGTAGTAAGTATGTAGGAGTAATTGTTACTTGTTGTGCTCATTTTAACAGATGGATCCATCGGACCGTTACTGTTTCAGTCCGATTTTACGATGGAACCCTGAGGTCGAGAACTACTTTATTAAAGCCTATGGCGCCGATCATTTCTCTATCATTTCTAAAGCTTTAACGTAAACTCTCCATTTCCCTCTCACCTTTTTTATTTTTATCTCTCTATTTACCAAGTAAGTATGCTGCCAAAGAGAATACAAGAGTCACTGATGTGATTATAGTTAAATCTGATTGTGTTTTCATGTTGTATTACTTCAATTAGGCGTCCGTCGAGTTATTCTTGTGTTCGTGTAAACACACTAAAGTCAACAAGTGATGCTGTTATTGAGAAGTTGTTGGAAATTATAAAAGAAAAGGGGTTTGATGGTGATTGTCACTGTAAGGAGGGTTCGGGACCAAATGAAAATGTAGGCAGTCCACTGGAAGAAAGCTTGAAAAATGGCCCCGTTGTTAAGTGTCAGATACCAGGTTTAGAGTATGTTTTGTTTGTTAAGGGCACCGGACCGCACATGATTGATTATGGTTATGTACCTGGTGCACCCCCAAAGGAGGTAATTGTCGGTAGAAAATGTGCCGAAGCTGTTCTCCGAGGTGCTCAGGTAAAGGGTGTTCTGTAATGTTTGTTTTAGATGTTCTGTTTGTGAATGCTTTTTAAAAATAATATTGTGGAAGTTAATAAAATTTGCTTTAGACTTGAGACTTAGTGATTCCCAGAACCGTTTTCTTTTGTTTTCTGCTGATGATTTACTTGTAGGTGTTTGTTCCTGGTGTAATGGCTTGTAGCGCTCATGTTGAAAAAGGTGATACAGTTGCAGTTTCAGCTGCTATAGAGCAACGCAATCCTAATGGTGGATGGTCAATTGGTATAACACGCGGGACTGTTCTACAAGGATTACAAACAGGCAAGACAACTTTTCTTTCATATTCACTTAAAAATTTGTTTCAGTGTTTCTGTTTTATTGCTAGGAAATAAGTATTCTTTGAAATGTACATGCTGTCTTTTGTTGTCACCAATCATCTTTGCTAAATCGTTCTTCTTACACTAGGAAGACTAATCTTTGCTAAGATTTTAAACATTAGATCAGAGAATGCTCTCTGGTGGTGCTTCTATATTTCTTCAAAGAGCAAATTAAAGTAGGAAATTTAATGTTTAAGGAGATGTAGCTGAAAACATGTCAGTGCGTCAGTGCATCTTTTGTGAAAAATCTCCGTTTTTGGGTGAAATTTTATATTGGAGGCAATAAAAGAACATACGCTATCGAATAAAGAGCCAACTTGTCTGGTGTCATTTATGGAAATACACACTCGTGTTGATGATGAGGAAATGGCTAGCTCCATGCTTATGTCATACCTTCCTTTGTTTCTCATTCTACTATAATTTGATTCTGACCAAGTTTAGTCTGTTTGAATCTCGATTTAAACCTGCAATGAAAGATATATGATCATGACCAAATTGATCATACTGAGCTTTTCTGGACATGCACGGGAAAAATTCTTGTGTGGCTCAAAATAACACTATAGAAGTACCTTTGGGGGGTGGGGTAATTTCATGGTAGCTTCTTTTTGTGTCTTGACTTTTGAGAATTTGATGGAAGTGAATCTGCCTCTCTCACCATGTAAAAGTGTTTTAGCCATATAATGATATAAAACAACAGTTTAGAATTTGAATTCTAAATAATTGTGAATTTTTTCCTGTGATCTTATAAATTGCCTACCTGGAAGCCATTATTATTATGTTTTCATGTGGATAATGATTTGATGCTCATGCCCTGAAATTTAAAATTTATCTTTTCAGTTTAGATATGATTCATCCATGGAATAACAAAAGATTGCACGAGTTGTTGAAGACATCAGTCAGCTAGTTTTTTTTTTAGTGAAGCTTAGGATACATTGTTGATCGCATTTGCATCCACTGCTGCACTGTTGGTTTACTTGATCAAATTGAATCACTTCTTGCCTTAGAATACGTGTCATGGGAAAAAAATAATCAAGAACTCTAAAAAAATGTGTTTTACATGATTGGATGCAGATACACTTGGCTTACAGCTACACTTACGCATACTTTAATTCAATTAATGAACAAAGATGCCCTGTCATGTTATAACCTTGTTGGCTTGAGTTCAATGGCTAGACTTGACATGTTTCCTCGAGTGTACATCTTTTATTCATAAATTATTTCACTATTAAAACTCTGTTCAATTATCTCTGTACCAGCTCCCTGATAGGAGGTTGACACATATTGTTATGTCACTATAGATCCATATTATTTTGAAAGAAGTGGCTTGTATGTTGGCCAAGGAACAGCAACGATGTCAAGAGCTGGCTTATTCCGTGCTTCAGAAGGAATTGCTGTGGATATGAATAATCGAGTATTTAGACTGCCTTCTTTTTATGGTACAATTCACTCCTTACACAGGCTTTATTTTCAAGCCTTTTAAGACAATTTAGTGTAACTGCTGCACTAGAAGATGATTTTCCATGGAAAATGATGTCTGTTACTTTTATGCGAGCAAATGAAATTTTCTTTCCTTTCTCTCTTTTCTTGGTTACAGATGTACTTGAGGGAGAAATATTTCTTCAGAACTTGCCAAGCATTGTCACTGCTCATGCCTTAGGTATTTCCCACCTATTATCACACTTCTGAAGTACAATTCCTGTTTTTCTCTTATCTAAATGTCTGTACAAACATGATTGTTTAATAAATAATTTTCATCTAAATGTTTGTGCAAACATGTATGATTTAGCATTTTATTAATAATTTTAATGATACTGCTGTTTTTCATGCTTAGATCCTCAAAAAGGTGAAAGGATATTGGACATGTGTGCAGCACCAGGAGGGAAGACAACTGCAATTGCAATCCTTATGAAGGATGAAGGAGAGTTGGTTGCAATTGATAGGTCTCATAATAAGGTGGGACTTTATTAGACGTCATGATAGAATGCCATTCCCATTGCATGGCTCTAGCATCATGGACCCTTGCCCTGTTGCACAACTATAACTAGGTCTCGATGCTTTATTGAATTTAGTATATAATTTAGCAAATTTTTACTTCTGTAGAATGTTCAGCACATTCTTTTTTGTAATTCCCCCCCTTTTTTTTTCTAACAAAACTCTTCTTGATCCCAAGGAAAAAAACATGGCAACATTATTTCTTGCTCCTCCTTTTAAATGCATTGCCATGATAATCTCCGATTCTCATTACATTTGATGCTATAAAAGTTTTCCTTTGAAGATTTAATATTCAATTTTCCTTCTCAACTTCGTGTTCAGGCTTTTAGGTTCTTGCTTTTATATAGGTACAGGATATTCAGAAATTGGCTGCTGAAATGAGCTTGACTTGTATTACAACTTATAAACTGGATGTTCTCAAAGCTATCCGTCAAAGAAATGAAGCAGATGATGCAAACACAAATCAAAGTTCTAACTCATTGAGGTTTGATGAGGAGAAAGCATCATCTTCTACTGCTGAAGGGTTTAATATGGACAAAACATGCAAGGATAATGGTGTGCAAATCCTGCTCTTTTTCACTGATGTAATACACCTTTTTATCGAAACAAGCAGTAAATTGATTAAAAATAAAAGGAAAGAGAGATGTTTAAGTTAGGTATTTCTAGTGTCTTGAAATTATCTTATAAATATACAGTAGTTATGCCAAAATTGCCCCAGGTAAACTTCACTCCATATTTTTCAACTTTATACTGACCCCTGCTGAGTATTTAAGAAACACAAGAACTTCTTCATTTGAAATTATGCCAGTTTTTTTTCATGGAGCTTGCTAACCAGACAGTCTGAGGTACAATTTATTGCAAATAGTCACAGTCGCATGTATTAAATGCTTTTGGTCATTTTAAGAATTCTTCTCAGTGCAAGACCTTGAATTCCATCCATGATCAGAACTTTTTTGAGGAACTTTAGGTCATTTTAAGATCTTCCATTGACAAAAATGTCTTTCCCTCTACTTACAAGCTCCTCTTTAATCTTTAATATTTTAGTTAGCAATGCAATAGAGAATGGGGGAACTTATGTTAGCAAAGCTGACATCAGGAAGGCTAAGCGAAGAATGCGGAATGGACCAGGAAGGAATCAGTGCGTTGGTGGCAGAGTTGAAAATTCAAAAGGCTTTTACCCTGATAGTTTTGATAGAGTTCTCCTCGATGCTCCCTGCTCTGCTCTTGGTTTGAGACCTAGGCTTTTTGCTGGTGAGGTAGGAGAATCTAAACTAGAACTCATTTGCCCTTTTGTTTTCTATAATATTTTCTTGTTTTGATATTTTGAGATTACTGGTAAAAAAACAACACCTGAAATAGATTTTTATTACTCTCTCATGAAGGTATTTCCCCCTTGGTTTACTACTTGTCTAATTGTTGTTTTTTCCATCAACTTATTGAGGTTTACTGTTATGTAGAAATTGATTTTGGCGTGTCTTTTTTTCCAGGAAACAATAGACTCTCTAAAAAGACATGCAACCTATCAAAGAAGAATGTTTGACCAGGCTGTTAAACTAGTTCGCCCTGGTGGTGTGATTGTGTATTCAACGTTAGTATGCATTAATTGCCTCTTTTTTTTTTGTTGTGCATTTGTTGTTATAATTAAAAAGGAATGTAAAAGAAGTTTGCCTACAGGATGATAAGGTGCATGCTTGATGCCACAAATTATGGATCCACTCAGTTAAAGGATTAGTTGTTTCAATGTTGCCCAATTAGTTGATACAATCGAGTGGGGAGAGCACTGGCAGTGTTTTTGTTTCTCTTTTTTCTAAATTCTCCTCATCCACCTTGTGGAAATGCATGTATCACTAAACATGCTTTTGATGACGTGCTAAAAGTTTGTGGCATAATGGAAAATAAAAAGAACAATCAGTATAAACAATATAAACTATGTATTCACGTTTGGGAATTCTGGCATCACGTGCTTAATTCACTCTCAATAACTTTTTTGATATATTATTTCTTACAGTACCTGTTGAGGTATACTCTTCACACCTTTTCCCTCATGTTTTGCTAGATGTACAATAAACCCTGGCGAGAATGAAGCTTTGGTTAGATATGCTTTGGATACATATAAATTCCTCTCCTTAACATCACAGGTTTCTTCTTCATTCTTACCATTAACAACAAATTTCACATCTCAAGCTTGAAATTGTGGTTATAAATGACCACTAAGTTTCTGGCCTGTGTTTTATGATACTTGAGGTCTTTCATTAACATTCTTTTTTGAAAACCTGTACTTCTTGCTGAGATAACCTTTCAAAGTTCACAGTTCAGATCTTCTTGTTTTTATATCCTTTGGATTTCCCTAAATTGTAGCTGGTCTATTTCGTGTTGCTTGAATGTGTTTGTGAGAAGGTATAGTTTGTAATTCATTTACGCAATTGTGTGAGCATGGAGTTATTTTTGCATGCAAGATGACATATTAAAGTATGATTCTTAATGGTCGCTGTCATTGCATACTTTATGGTAAATACTAACACATCCTGTGGTGTTTTCCTAGATTAAAAGTTAAAGTATGACCCGATATTATGCGAACCCAACACCCCCTTGCTCACACATACTCACGCAGCTGTTTGATTGGACGTGCACTTGAATATACTCTTATGATCTATTTCAGAATCCGAGAGTTGGAGGACCTGGCCTTGTTGGCTCTTTTGAATCTCCTGATGGACGCACAGAGTAAGTACTGCTATCCTGCATGTGACTTTTCCATTGACAAATGATTCCTTTAGATTTTCCTGCAAAGACAGGAAATATCGACCATGAATTTTCTTTTATTTACCACATGAGCCATTTTATTTGTAGGAGAATTGGGTGAAAATAGCACTGTTTTTCCTCGGCTGTGAATGCTGCTGTTATTACACATATTTGCTCTCTCAATTTATTTGTTTATTAGTCAATTTTGAGTTGCAATAAGCTTTCTGTTCGACCATTGACATTGTTGAACTTAGAAGTAACAACCGCTGCAGACTTTAAAGGTGTTTTAAGATTATTTCTATGCTAGAACTTTAGTGTGCACTCCAAATCAGTCTCTGCATTGTCATTGTAATTTTACACCATTACATTCTGTTATTGAAGTCTTCCTTTGTCTGTGTGGAACTCAATTGCTATATCAACCTTTGCTCCTTTTTTGTGAAACACATGGCATGCTGGTTCTTATTCTGACTACCAAAACTTCAAAAGAATATTCTATCCCATTTCTTTTAATCTTCCCTTTAGAATTTGTATCTTTTCTGAAGCACCAATCCTTTTCTTTGATCTTATTTGTGGCACGTCTACACAAATCACTATTGTTATAGGAAAAATGTTCATGCCGAGTAGCTGTCTATGCCTATGCAAGTCTCTGTACAAAGCCACATAAGTAATTCCTTTTTTTTTCCCATGAATAAACTGTCTCTGGTGCCTGTAACATCAGGGAGTGGTTAAGACCCGGTGAGGAGGAATTTGTTCAGAGGTTCGATCCATCGTCTTCCCTGGATACAATAGGGTTTTTCATAGCCAAGTTTTCTGTTGGCACCAAAGATGTTTGACTCCGTGAAAAGTGCAACTTCAGCAAGATGAAAACAGACTGGGCAGTGTAGTTTAAAAGAAAACGCTGCAGCTATCGAAGATGTCACCATTTTATTACTGGTTGGTGGTAAATGAAGCCCAGATACATGTCCTTCATGTAAAACGTGATGTATGGTAAATAATTCTCGAGGCAATCATTTTTCTCTCGCAAGGATTTGTTGGTCATGAAGAGTGTCGGGAACGGATGTTATTTCATGCATTGCTTTCATGTGTAGGACAATTTTGGATTAGAAATGCACGAGACCGTAGAATTCTGGAAGAAAAATGAAGAGCAGGCAAGTTGAACGTATTTACTAGTTTGCTGTTTTTTAAAACACTCCACAATTAGACCTTGCTTTTATCTTTTTTATTCTTCAGAAGAGGTGCTCATTAATAATAATACAAAGGCAATTGTGAAGGATGTTGAAAACCAGCGACTACCCTCCCACCTCCCCATATATGCGTGCAGTCTACTTGTTAAACTTGGAATTCTGAGTCTTAGGAGCGTTCGGTTTCGAATTTTATAGCAAAGTGCAAATATGCTTGAAGTACAATGTCTGAACTTGTAGATTCACTGTCTTGCATTTAGCTAATCCTGCCACAAGCTCCCATAAAAGAACTCTTCATCGGAGAGCTGTAAAGCATCTCCAATCTCACCGAACTCAACCATCCCAGCAATGTCATCTACGTACCATGGAGTTATTTCTTCATATGGGAATGCTGGATTCACTTCCATCACAGCCTCAACTTCCTGGAGAGTAGAGTTTTGCTCGAAGAAGGCCTGCATATCTACTTTCGCCTCCGAATCATTCTTCACCTCCAACGATTCTTTAATGGATGCTCCATCATCACCAACCTCAATTTTCGTCTCTTGGAGTAAGTCCCTCAGGAGGGCAGCATCATGCTCTGTGATTTCCAATTCTTCGAATTCAAAATCACCTCTAATATTGCTTAAACTGTCTGGAGAATCCATGGACGTTTTTTAGGCACAAAATGAAAGAAAAGAAAGAAAGAAGCTCAGATTGCTCGATAAAGGATAGAAGGCTATATATATACGCCTCTTTACGTCCTGGAGTCAAGGCCTGCAAGTGGGAAGCCAAACCAGTGTCCAAGCCATGTGATTGTGGATAGCTTATGGATATCTCGATGCTCTTCGACATTTTGATAGATGTACTTGGCGTGCTGAATATAGTACAACTACAAAAATACGTGTTTACAGGGACCATGAAAGACATTAGCCTTTGAAAGCAAAGCTTAGAAAGGAGGTTTTTTCTTCATTTTTTTGTAATTTAATACTCAATAAAATAAAATAATATAGTACAAAAAAATATTTAAAAAATAATATATTTAGAGAGTTGTGGATCGTATCCACAATTCTCTCTCTTGTATATGATATCAACAACTCTCTTATAAATAATATCATATGAGATTCTTTTTAATTTAAAAGATAAGTTGATATAATTTTTAATAAATAGAGAGAAGAGAGGAAAGAAAAAAATAAAAAAAATTCTAGAAATAAACCGAAACTTCAACGATAAAATTTGGATGGCTTGTGTGATTTATTTCTGTCATCATTCATGACTTACTTTAATATTATTAGATTTATCTTGTTAATATTTTTTTAATATAACTAGTTGTGTTATTATGTAAATTTAGTGTGTCTTCATGATTTTTTTTATTTGTTTTTGTTGCTGTAAATTGTGCCAGTTTATTATAAAGAAAAAGAAAGGAAAAAAAGAGAGGTGAGGGTACATGTTATTTTTCTTCTGTCAAAGTAGTCACACAATCTATAATATTGATCATTTAAGCTTATAAAATGTATATGTATTTTTTTTTTTAGATTAACGTGGGTGTTCAGGCCAGATTTCGCGCACCNAATATTGATCATTTAAGCTTATAAAATGTATATGTATTTTTTTTTTTTAGATTAACGTGGGTGTCCAGGCCAGATTTCGCGCACCACGACTAATCCCACGGGTCCTGAAGTTAACGACCATGTAAGCCACCACCTAAATGATTAATGTATATGCATTTTGATAAAGCCAAAGGGTGTTCGAAAATAAAATAAAATAAGATAAAGCACCACTACTAATCGAAATAAACCAAACTTATTTTCAGTCCCAAAGCTGGATAAACTTTAGATCGACAATAACTGGCTAGCTACCGCACAGAAAGCTTTGTACTGTTCTATCCCATCAAGCAGCCAGCCCATTGTACTTTGTCAAGAATTGCTAGCCTAGGACCACAGAGCATAACACGGCTTTCAGCAGTATCCGAATACGAGAAGCAATCCGTGTTAACCATTGCTCCACGACATTACGAAGCTTGAGCTATATTACATCTGGAATGATAGAATTTTTGTTGCCTTCTTACTTCTTATCCACGGCATATTAGAGGTGGCTGCATCACTGGTGACTTGTAGAAAACTCTCAACATGTGGATGCAGCTGTGCCGTTTGCGTGCCAAGTTGCCTCAACAGAAAGTCCGGTGACAAGTGAGGTTATTGATGGATTCATGATCTATTTATATCTTATCAGTTTTGTTTCTAAAAAAGATTAAAAAATTATTTTAATCCTATAAATAATAATATAGTATTTTAAATTATATTTAATTTAAAATAATATATATTAGATTATTATAAAATATCAACTCATGCATGAATCTTGAAAAATTACCAAGAGACTCAAATGTGGTCTTGAAAAATTTCTAAATAAATGTTGATCTAAAATCTAGGAGGTCGAGCTCAATATTATCCTAAAAATATTAAAATAACTTCTTTTTAAATCAATTAAATTAATCTATTTAACTTGTGATTTAAACCTTCAAGTTATGCTATGTTTAATAACTTTGCTGTTGCAATTTGATTAAATCTGGACTGTAACAACCCTTTCCGTAAGAGAACCCTGCGTGCATTCTTTTTAAATGCTCTATCGTGGATGTGAGCTGGAGCATCTTTTAAAGCAATTGGTATCACATGGAATTAATCTTCAGTAATCCATCCATCTTGCCTGTATTCTTGAGCTGATATTTCGAGCAAATGAACAATGGAGGGATGCTTGATTAGCTTTGCTGGCGTCTCTTTTCCTACTAAATTGTCGGTTGAGTTTCTTCTTCCCTCGGCTAATCTCACGCAGGAAGCCGAAGAGATGGGAAGCTTTCATTTTAGCCATGCTCTAGCTCCTGGCAGGCTCTCCTTGACTTTCTATATAGCCTGTAGAGGGAGTGCTTCCGCTTCCTGGAGGCCATTCAAATTATATATTGATGAGAGATGAAATTTGATTTTTTTTTTAAGTCTATTCAATTAGATATTGGAATGTGAACGTAAATGGAAACAATATAAGAAAAATAATAAACACAAGAATATATAATTCTATCTAATAACATTACTATTTTATTATAAAATCTTTTCCTGCTTCTCCAAAATATTTATAATTTCTTAAATAATCCTAAAAATACACTTGATCAAATTTAAATTTATGATAGTAGTAGTCTTGTAATTAAAATAATCAATATAATTTAAATTAATAATTTTTTCACTAAATATCTTTTATGTTCTCTATCCTCTCAGACCTCCATCTTACCAAAAAATACATATCATTATTATCATTATAATTATTTATATTATCCTTATCAACATAATTATTATCAAAATAAAAATATAAATTAATAAAAAATATAAATTTATATTTATCAAATTATAAATAAATAAGATTACTAAATATCGAATCCAGGTGGGCTTGGGTGTGAGCTCAAGCCCAAACTTAAAGGATAAATTTTGGTGTCATTTTTAAGTCTAAAGATATACTTTATGTTTTTTTTAATATTTATGTAAAAAATATTTTTTATTAATATTTGTGTAAAAAATATCATTCTTTGTCAATGCTTTTTAATACTTGTGTAATAAATATCTCTCTTCATTAATGATTGTACAAGAGATTTTATCCGTTATAAATATTATCATAATGAAACTATTTTCCAACATCTATATCTTAGAAAAAAATAGATTAAGAGATATAAATACCTTTTAAATTACTAGGTAAGAGGTTCAAGTGTTTTTACATTAAAAAGATATTATTTCAACATAAAAACACCTTAAATTTCATAATGTAAAAGCTTTTTAACCATATTCATTCTTTTTTTTCTTTGTAAATTTATTAATTTTATCATCAAAGCCTCTTTAAATACCAAAAAAAATAAAAATGTTTGCCGGTATCCAAAGACATTCTTTAAGAGAGTTTTTCTTAATATTAAAGAATGGAGTTATATTTGAATAAGCAATTAACTAATGCCATATTCCAACCATAAAAAAACCTTGTTGCATAAATATATTTGAATTTTACACTTCATCATCATGCTAGGCAAGGAACTAGGTAAAGGAATTTTAAAATTTATCTTTTTACCTTGATTTAATAGCATTATCAAAACCAAATAGACTATTAAAGCTAAACTAAATATAAAATGATTTTTTTTTTCAAAATAGAAACCAATACCTCACTAATGCAATCGCATGCCCCCTCAGCCTCCTACTCCCAGCTCTACTCACCTACTCTTTTTATCTCTCTTGCCTGCAACTCTTTAATCTATGCCTTTTCTTGCAGCTCTCTTTTTGGCATGTTTCTTCTTTTGTTACGTTAAATTATATTTTATTTTTATATGTTCAATGTTGTTTTTTTCCCCTAGGTTATGATTATATTGTTTGCTTTTGGTATAGGATTTTGATTCACCTTTTAGAGGGTTTATGAGTTTAGATAATTTTCTTTTTAATGAATTGTTTAAGATTATATTTCTCCCTAATTTTTGGCCACTATTAGTCCACATAACTCTATATCTTGTTCAATCACCATCTCACTCCACCATACACCATAATCTTTCGTTGTTACAACAACCATCATTGCTTAACAAACACCCAACATACCTTAATAATGTAAGCAATGGTTTTTTTTTTTTTAAATTCCTTGATCCATTTGATCTTTATTAGTATTGTTTTTTTTTTATTAACGTGGGTGTCCGGGCCATCTTTCGCGCACCACGACTAATCTCACGGGCCCTGAAGTTAACGACCATGTAAGCCTCCAGTGGCCATCATATGAGTAACTAAGGACTCGAATCTGAGACCACAGAGGGAGTAAACTCCTTGATCCCAAGTCCTTACCACTTGGTCACCCTAAATGGTTGATATGCTATTGTTTTTTTTTTTTTTTNTTTTTTTTAGATTAACGTGGGTGTCCGGGCCAGCTTTCGCGCACCACGACTAATCCCACGGGCTCTGAAGTTAACGACCATGTAAGCCTTCAGTGGCCATCATATGAGCAACCAAGGACTCGAACCTGAGACCACAGAGGGAGCAAACCCCTTGATCCCAAGTCCTTACCACTTGGCCACCACCTAGATGGTTGATATGCTATTGTTAATAATGTAAGCAATGGTTTTTTGATAATTTATTTGATCTTCTTGATTTGTACTGCTATCATAGTATTCTCATGTTCTATTCTAGTTCAGGGGTTGAGCCGTGATGGATTTTCCATGGATCGAGGTATGTCCTTAATTTGTATGTTCTCTGCTCCTCATGCTTAAAGATTATCTTCTATATACGGCTTGGTTTTGCATGGTTTTTCCTGATTTGTATTTTAAGGAAAACTAATCTGGAGTTCTTAGGTGATGACTTCAAAAGCCAGGAATCACATGTTCCTTGTAATGTTGTTGATTTCTCCACAGAGGTACGTACATGAGCCCTGCTAGAGTTGAGAGTATTTTATATGTCATGTAGTATTCTTTTTCTGTAAATTATGCAAATAGAAAAGGAATATACTATTTTATCCTTGTTGAAATATTCAGTGACAAAGGGCGAAATAATTTTTTTCGTAAAAAATAAGCCAGATTCATATAGATAAGTGAAGCTATAACAATATTAGCACAATATCATAATAAATAAAGATTAAAAAAGGGATTAAAATCAGCCATTTTAGACGACAATTGTACAGACAAGGATTCCATTTGGAGAAGAGTCCCAGATAGAACATGGTATAATTAATGTCTGAATCGTCATCTTGTTAATGGTTTCTCGAGTTCCCAATCCAGGCACTCACTACTATCTACTCAGAATTCGAGGCAAATATATTACTCAGAATTCGAGGCAAATATATAGCACCCGAAATAGGTAGGACAAATCAGTAAATCAAGAAATCAAGTTAGAGGATAATTAACAAGTTTTTTATAGATCTGACTTTACCTTTCTTTAATTTGATTTAAATTTTGTAGGTCTGATTTTTCTTTTCTTCAGTTTAATGCTCAGATCTTGTGATTTCTTGCTTGTTATATTTGATTTCTGAATTACAAGCAAAATAACCAAAATTGCTAATTCAATTTATTATAATATATATTATTTCAAATATAAAAATTATAATAAATTAGTAATTATATCAAAATCACGTATAAAATTAAATTCAATATGGTTTTAAAGATACTGGTAGGCGGTGGCATCATAAAATTTGTTTGTTTAATACTATCCGATGAACATTAAAAAAACGATGTAAGATTCGTGAATATCCCATGGCTACAAACAAGAATTTGTGGCTCGTTGACGTATGTTGGAGGACTTATGATAAGAGACCTCCTTGTGCTGTCGTTCTCGTTCACATGCAAGTGGCACCTCTCTTCAAGAACACTGGGAATTTTATTTTTAGGTAATATATAGATTCATCAACTTTTTCTTACAAAAAAAAAAAACAAAACTGGCAGTGGTGTTTATATTACATGCAAATGAGTAGGAAGCGAGCGCCCATATGTGGAGCTCACGTCTTCATAACTCTGCATGAAATAGTAAATGTCTCGACAAGACAAGTGAAGTCAAGGGGTGTTTCACTCCGGTCAAAACACTAATTGTTTAAAATTTGAGTTTTTTTTTTTAAATTAATATTTTTAATATATTTTTGGATTATTTTTTTACATTGATTTTAAAAATGAATTTTAAAAAATAAAAAATATTTTAATTTATTTTTAAATAAAAAACACTTTAAAATATAAGATTTATCAGACTCCTTGTTTTAAAATACAAGATTTATCAGACTCCTTGCTATAAATAATTAAAAATTATTTTAAAAAATTTCTAATAGCATACTAGAAAAACATAATTTAACATAAATTATATATAGAACTCTTCATTTCTAATTAAAAAATATTTTTTAATATTTATATAATAAATTTAATATAAAATAATAATTAACAAAAAAAAGATAGTTGACCCGTACATTTTAAGTTAAGCTGAGTAAGAGAAAAATCTCTACATGTAAAGCAACATTTATATTTTTTAAATTTTTTATTTTTAATAATAATTTATTTTTAACTCTTAAATTAAAACCATAAATTTTTAAATACTTGAAATTCCAACTCCTTTGTATTTTAAACTATTGTAATAAATTTTTAATTCTTTGACTTATTTCCTGCTTAACTGTTGCATGCTAGCCATTTATATATACTATATACTTTTACAATTAAGGTGTATTGAAAAATATAGTATTTTTTTATTTGTAAAATTTAGTATTTTTATATGTTTGCAAAAGCCTGATATTTATTTTCAATCATGGTCTATCTTTTTTTATAACTTTTTTTAAAAAAAAAAAACTTGTTAAATTCTAAAAAAATAAACTTATACTAAAAAAATATCTTTTAAAAATAATATCTGTATGCAACTTAAGTTTATCTTAACTATTGTATTAAAAAAGTAACATATAAAATTATTAGAAAGAGATAGATAATGATCAAGTAGTAAGAATTTGAGATTAAAATATTTGTTTTTTTTGTGATTTTAAGTTTGAATTCTTAATTGTTTATATAATGATTATTCAAAATTTATATAATTATTAATTTCAAAATCTAAATCCATTATATTAATTATTATTCACGTACATTATCCCTCACAGGGCTTTCTCCAAAGGGACCACATTTAGCCTAGGTATTCCAATTTCCAACTATAAGGCCAATTGCTCCACATGCTTCAGGGATAAATAAATAAATAACAACTGCGATGTAAAATTTGAAGTTCAGAATTCTGTTTAGCATAAGTAACTTACAGCATGGATCCTGAGTTATTACCGCCGTTCACCGACATATCAACAATCCACGTTGTGAATGGATGGTTCAACAAACTTGTTGAGCGTTAAAAAGCAAGTTTTCCAGAAAGACCAGCCAAGAGAGGAAGCTTCTCAAGTTCTCATGCTGAGGTTGTTTCTGAAATTCTTTAGGCTTCAAGTGTCTTCTCATATTCCTCAATCGACTTAAAGAGCTCTGAAAAATTTCCTTTCCCGAATCCTCCACATCCACTCTTCTGGTATTCCCTGCCCTTCTCATCCTTGAGCATGCACCCCACTCTCTGAATTATCTCTATAAAGATTGTTGGCCTGCCAAAACCACAACTAAATATATAAATCCCCTCGGATTTTCCTAGCCAGAGGCCTAACTAAATCTTGTTCGTGATCCAAAACTTATTTTAAAGATGCCCCATTAACATTAAGTTTCCGGCACTTTTTTTTTAAAAGGAAACAATTAGCGATCCCATAAGATCAAAGAAAACTTCATAAGATAAAATAAATGAACTCAAAACTATCCATCCTATAAAGCAATAATAAATTCACTCTATCAAAGAAGTTTTGGAAATACCTATCACCAACAGGCTTGGTGAAAATCTGAAGCAAAGTCCCTTGATCATCTCGATCAACCAAAATCCCCAATTCCTCACACTCCTTAATCTGCTCATCGCTCAATACATCCCCAGCTCTACTCTTCAAGTTCTTATAATAAGTGGGCGGTGGCGAAGGCATAAACTCAAATCCCCCAACTGCACTGCACTTCCTCATCCCCTTCAATGTCCTGAAAATATCCTCGCTCACAAGCACCACATGTTGCACTCCAACCCCTTCATTGTGCTCCAAAAAAGTCTGTATCTGACTCTTCCTTTTAGTCCCCAAAACCGGCTCGTTTATTGGCAACAGCACTATCTCTTCGTTATATGCCAAAACAACCGCATTCAATCCACTCTCGCTCTTCCCAACATCCTCCGCCGTGAACTCCGCAAACTCATGAAAACCAGTGAACTCCCCAACGTAATTCAGTGCCAGAGCCAATTCCGGCATGTTTCCAACCCCATGGTCTAATCTCCTGATCCCGTAATCCAAAGGAAACGATGATACTGTCTCGAATTTAGGCAAAAACCAACTGTCAGGGCTAGAATCGTCGTTTTCAGAATTGCTGTAGCTTACGTATCTTAAAACGACGTCCCCGTAGAGGTGAACCTCGGTGATAACGGCACCATTATCAAGGAGGAGTGGAGAGGCTGAAGGGCTTGGCGCCGTGTGCCACGCTGGTGGTGAAGGCTAGCTCGGCGTCGTCAACTTCGATGGCGATGGCGCGGACTAAGTTGCGGCAGGTTTCGTGGTTGAAGGTGGGGATGGAGGCGGTAGCGGTGTGGGAGAGGTTGACGTCCATCGAAGCTATAGAGGGAGAATACGGGGCAGTGAAGGGAAAGTCTAGGTCGCCGGAGCGAAGGAGGTAAGAGGCGTGTGTGTGCCGAGTCCCCAAGAGAAACGGCTTGCCGTATTTGTTGTGTCCGATCACCAGAATACAACGTGGTGGAAACGGTTCACTTAGAAAAGGTCGGACCGCGGGTTGGTTCTAACAAAGTTGGAGAAACCGACTAGCTTGAACTCACCTGGTGTCTCTGATGCCTCATTTTCTTTGCCCATTGTGTCGGCTCTCAATTTTTCTGGTTTACCACTATAAACTGGAAAGGGGCTTGGAATGGTATTCGCAGATGATCATGTCCTATCTAGTCAGAGAATTCTGAAACATGAGGACTGTGGATTTTATATGACGTGTCAAGTTAATCGTTCTCGGCTAGAGCTGGAGTTGACAAATGCACGACGGGTTGCAAGCGGATTTCGCGGCCAGCATGTTATCATTAAGAGTCCGTATCTTGAAAGAAAATTTTGTTTTTTTTATTTTTTTTTATATTGTATCCGCATTATCTTGCATGTAAGATTTTAAATTTGATTGTTAATGTAAGAGAAGAAAGAGTTAGTGTTATGAATGTGTTTTTTATATTAAAATATATTAATGAATGAATATATATATATATATATTAAATCAATTAAAAAAATATATGAATTGATAAATAAAAAAATTATGTTTTGATATTAAATCGTTTTTTTAATCATATTTACTTGAAAGTTGATAGAAAGAAGGGAAAGTTGGGAGAAAATAGACAGAAAGGGAAAAGGTTTGACTGATCACCTTCTTGTCATAAAAAAACATTGATCTTGTGTTAATGATTCGTCTTGGAAGATAATTTTACTTTTAACCATGATAAAAAAAAAGAAGAAGAGTAAATAAAGGCTAGTAAATATTTTTTACTAGTTTGTTTTTTATTTTTAGATTAATTAGAAGGTGTTTTGAAGCAAAAAAATATATATTTATTTAGATTTTTAAAATGTCTTTTTATTATAAAAACAAATTAAAATTTAAGTTTTTGAGAACAAAAACTCGGACCCCATCTTTCTGACAATCAAAATGTCTAGAAAATGTTCTGGAGGACCTTTGTTATATTAAAAAAAAAAACTCGAGCAAATGACTTACCATTTGCTTCTTTTTTTATGAAAAAAAGCATGGACCCCAAGCACGCCCGAAGATTTACCCAGCAACTCATAGCTTTTTAAGCCAAACAACGTCTCCTTTTTTTAAAAAAAAAATAATAATTAATTTTTAATTTATATCCCCTCTTTTTTTATTTTTTAAATGTTTACTTTAATTTTTTTAAGATTGCAATTAATATTTTGGATGGTTTTATAATTTCATAATACTTTAAAAAGATTATTGTAACTTATTTTTGTTTTTATTTTGACAAGTTTTTTTTATAGATTAATTGTATTTGTATGATATATTTATAAAAATAAAAATCATATGTACTTATCAATGAGAATAAAGCTTTCAAATAAATAGATTAAAACGTATAAAATAAAAAGGATAGCTAAGGTTACATGTACATTTAGCTTTTGTTTTTTATTAGTAGGATCAACTTTCTATTTAAGTCCGTAATTAACATTCATAATTTTTTTATATAATTTATTGATTTATATGTTTTTAATTCATTATGTTAAGAATAAACATCATCTTTATATTACTTGGTTAACAATTTAATGATACCGTAAAACATATTCATGTTAATAGCTTCTTCTTTTTTTGTGTTAGATTTTAACTTGAAATTTTATCAATAATATAGCACATGTATACGGATAAAGATGAAAAATTAATCTGAATTTAATAAATATCAACCAATTTGAATGAGTGAGTTTTTTTTTAATAATTACTTTATATAATAAGTAATATATTGTCAAAATCAACCCAAAACTCAAGATATATATATTTGTATTATATAAATATTTATGTAGAATATTTAATAGATACTTTTGTAATTCAATATAGTATATAAATATCTCAATACTGACACGATACACCCAAATAACACACACACAAGATGAAGAGCACCGATTAATTGAACCAACATGCTCGAGAAAATGCTCCCATTAAGAGATCTTAAATGACTGCAACAGCTTTATCAATAGAAGAAGACCGCAGCAGTAATTGCAGGGAAGAACAAAAAAAAAAAAAAGGGTGCTACAGCAGAGGTGAAGACGTGTTTTTTTGTTTTGCCGTGACATTTCTTTCTATTAACTTCTACCCTCTCTTTTACGAGGAGCTCGTACCCACTCCTGGGATATGCTCTTTTGATTAACTTTAATTTTAATTAAAAAAAGAAAAAAAAGGGTAAGCTATAGACAGGAACACCACTGGTTGGGTGTCCCTTCCAGTTATAATTGAATCAACTGATCTGTTTGATGGTCCACAAAAAGGGTGAAAGGGAGTTAATTTTCTTCTAGATATGGTCGAGAGAGCTTAAACCCAGATATAATATAGTAGTTTAATTCATATCCTCCAGCTGCTGTATCCACCATCGTCTTGTAAGGATTCAAAATTCAAATACAGAGTAAATAAAAAAAAAACAAATAATAGAGTAGAATTTCCAATTATATATATATATATATAATTAAACAAATCTTATAATTCTAGACTAATTTCACAAACTCACTATCCTTGAATCTAAATTAATGAACTAATTTAGATTCAAGGATGGTGAGTTTGTGAAATTAGTCTAAAATAAGGATAGAAAGATTGTGAAATTAATCTAGAATTATAAGATTTGTCTAATTATATACATATATATATATATGTCTAATTATATATATGTGTGTATATATATATGTGTGTGTATATAATTAGACAAATCTTATAATTCTAGACTAATTTCACAAGCTCATTATTCTTGAAATTCTAAATTTAGATTCAATTCTCAACCAATTTAATGTTGAATGATAAAATAAAAAAATTAATTTAAAAAATTTATCAAAGTAAAAAAATAACTAAAAAATAAAGATAAAATTTAATAGGAAAAAAATGAAGGGGGATAAATCATAAAAAAATCAAATTTAAAAATTATCTTAAATAAAATAAATAACAATAAAAAATAAAAACTAAATTTAACAAATAAAATATTATTTATTTTTTGAAATAACAAAAAGATTATTTTACTGTTCTATTTCAAGATGATCTCTGTCAAGTTGTTAAGTAAAAGATTGAGCATTTTTAGTTTTTTATGCAATTATTATTTGGATTTAAAAAAAATATAAAATTTTAATTTAATTTTCAGTTTCTCATAAACAGTTGAAAAAATAAATACTACAAAGGGATTTTACAACTACACCATGGTGGAGTGAATTTAGAAAAGAAAAGAAAAAACCCAAATAACACTATCAATTATCTTTTAAGTTTACAATGTTTAATTATTTAACCTAGATTGATGATCATTTAATTGATTTAAATTAAAGAAAAAGACAATATTTATCACAAAGAAAGTCATCGAAAATTGAATCCGATGTCTGAATATTAAGAATTTGTTTTGCCTCCTATTTTTTTTTAATTTTTACTTGTTTTGCATTAGTTAAAAACACCATGTAAGTGATTGGTAGAGATTTTAATGCTCCATTGTCCATTGCTTAATAGTTATGTTTTTCATAATAATTTTCATTCAAACAAGGCAACAACAATACCTGTAAAAAATTATTAAATTTCAGTCCTGTTTGTTTTTTGGAAAACAGTTTCCGGAAAACTAATTTCCAAACTTTTCTGTGTTTGTTTGTCATTAGAAAAGTTAGTCAATGGAAAACACTTTTCGGTCAGCAAAAAACACTTTTCAATCAACGGAAAACACTTTCCGGTCAATGAAAAACACTTTCCGGTCAACGGAAAACACTTTCTGATCAACGAAAATATTTTTTAGTAAAAAAAAAAAATTGACTTGGTTTTCAGAAAAATATTTTTCTTTTGCTGTGTTTGTTTTCCGGAAAATGGTTTCCAGGAAAACACTTTCCAAACTTTCTTGTGTTTGTTTGCTGTTAGGAAAGTTGGTAAACGAAAAACACTTTCCAGTCAAAGAAAAATTTGGCTTGATTTTCAGGAAAGTATTTTCCTGAAAAACTTGGGAGGAAAACACTTTCTGGAAGTTGTGAAAAGTTTAAAAATGTCATTATTTGCTGATTATATCAAATTTGATCCTCAAACTTTTGATTGCTGTATATATTTTGTTTTGAATATTTATTTTTCAATTTCATTTCTTAAAATTTATTTTTTATATTTACTTTGGTCTTTATTTTTATAATTGTTATTTGCTTTTCTCCTATTATTTTTTTATTGAAATTTTTTTCTATCAAATTTGGTCCTTATTCTTTTGATTGTTATTTATTTTATTTGAAATACTTTATGAAATGTTAATTATTATTATTTTAATTTCTTCATCTTTTTTTTTAAGATTTGATCTTTATTGTTTTGATTATTATTTATTTTATTTGAGATAATTTATGATTTTTTTAATTTCATTATTACTCAACTTTTTAATTTGTAAGATTTATTTCTTATTATTTTAATAAGCTTAAAAAAATAAATTAATAAATTATTTTCCAGTTCATTTTCCATAACATAACCAAACACTGGAAAGTGTTTTCCTGTTTATTTTTCATAACACTGCCAAACATCAAAAAATACTTTACTTTTAAGGAATTCGCTTTCCCGTAATTCACTTTTCTCGGAATTCACTTTGTAAAAGAAAATAATTTTTCTGCAAACAAACGGGGCCTTCATGATATATAATTCAATTAGTTACATTTTAAATTTATTTTTTATAGGTTATCAATTTAAATTTTATAAAATTCAGGATTATTGAAAACTTAAATAATCATTAACTTTAAAATTTATGAGATTAATCGAAATATACACAAGTCAGCACAAATGCCTATATTAATAATAAAAAATTTAAATGAATTCAATCCATACATACTGCACCACATAATAATTTATAACCAAATAATTTATGAATATTATAATGCAAAGAGCCATGCATATTTTAAACTATCTTTTTCTTTCTTTACTTTGTTTTGTTGTCAAAATTGAGGTGTTGACTTAGTCTTGTTTATCTAATGAATTTTGATTTGAGTCGGTAATTAACAAGAAAAATGCGATAAGCTCCGGGTATAAAATTAAACCAAGTCAGAGAAAACCTACAATTATTCTCCTCATGGACGTGCTAATGCTATCTGGACACTGTGATCCTCCTAGTTAGAAATTAATTGATTTCATTTATTTACTTTGTCAGGAAAAACCTTGCATATGTTCATGGACGTGCTATCAAAAGATACAGGTCTACCAAACTATCCGTTGATTTAACATTTCAAATTGCCCGGTAATTGATTTGATTTCTTGGTTCGTTGGAAAAATATTGCCAAAAACAAAACCAGGTCACTAACAGGTTTCGGCTTCGGTTGATTTAACGTTGTAAATACCCTATTAATTGATTTTATTTTTCGGTGTTTTGGGAAAACGCTGCCATGAAAAAAGAAAAAAAAGTTTCTAAAAAGACCACTTGCTGGTCTGGTTTTTATTTTTGAACAGCTGCAAACCTGGGCATGGCCTGGCACTTGAATCCCGGGTTAATCTGTGAGACCAAACCGGGTATAATAAGTCGGCAACAATGGTGATGTAAGGATACTTGTACGAAAAGTCTTGAACAATTCGCGCTTGACAAGGAAACTAAGTAAGGAAAAGGCCGAAAAAAAAGCGTCACCTGCGAGTCAAGTAGAGAAACCTAACAGCCCTCTCTCTACGTAAAACTTTTGTCGTTATCATTTTTATATTCCGAGGTGTCTTCTGTTCTAAACATCGAAAAAACCCATTTCTCCGATTTCTTCTTCAATTTCACTTATCTTACTGCCAATCGTCGATCTATAATTGCACCCACCATGGCCTCCAACGGAGCTTCTATGGTCAGTCCAGACTCCAGTCCCTCTCTCTTTTTAATAATACATTAATGAAATTCGCGACAATTGTTTTAATGTGTTTTCATCAATGATGACGGTGATGAGTGATCTTTAATTATGATTAATTGCAGCAGCAACAGAGACCTGCAGTGGGCACAAAGAATAGTTTGGAGAAGATCAAGCGGCAATTAGCGTCCGGCTCTGGTAGGAATTTGTTGCAGGGCCCACTTCTTAAGCGATCTGAAACTGTACGGCAATTCCCACTTCTTGAATCGTTTAAATTTCGGAAATTTTCTTTTCAAGTTTATACCCAAGAGTTGCAGCCTGGTTTTAACAGTACCTTATTATAGCTATGACTGAATTCTTTGGCTGTTGAATTATAAATAAACTATGACATTTTCGGGTCTTTAAGAGTTGCCAAGTTATTGATTAGTTTGCTTCAATTTTGCGTTATTAGCTGAGGAAATGGAATGAGCGATGGGTAATTTTAGACCCAACTACTGGGAAAATGGAATACAAGTGAGTCAACGTTGCGCTTTTTTTCACTTTTCGCCTGTAATGTTTCGATCCTTCAACTTGTGCTGGTTTTCTTGTGCTTTAGAACTAGGAGAAATGAGCCAGCTGTGAAAGGGACGATTCTCTTCGATGCAAATAGCACCATCGCAGTTTCTCCTGTAAACTTCAAGTAAGATTGGTGTTTTTTTAAAATCTATTAAGGTTCCTTTGCGTATTTTCAGAAATTATTTTCATAATTAATTAATTTGAATGATTATTAACACTGTTGTTTCTTTTGGTGTGTTTTAGTGGGCTCCCAAAGTACGATGGATGCTGTTTTTGTATCCTTAGTTAGCCAACCTGTTTGAATTTTCTTCAGTTGAAAGCATTGTAGTGTAGGTGAATTCGAATTTGGTGAAGTTGCTTGCTTAACTATAATTTAGACATTGGTACTCCCCAGAAAAAAGATTACTTCCTCTGTGCAGAGACTCCTGGTGCAGCTAGAGCTTGGGTAGCAACTTTACAGTAAGTTTTGCCTTTGGAATATGGACTTTTCAATGAGCTGAAGGATATTTTTCTGTTCCCGTACTTTCCTATGATTATAGATGGTATTCTCTTACGTAGATTTGTTGATTATTTATGTAAAGTTTGAAATGTTGTTCTAGAAAACTAGAAAGCAATAACATTCTATTGGTCCATGTACTAGTTTACATGAATGCAGCATTCTAGGAGTCTGTGCCTTTTCCATGAAGATGATCTACATTGTGAACTAAATTTTCACAAGCCTTATGTTGGTTAGAGATTTTGGAATTAAGTATACACTTTTTAAATCATTTTTTTCCCTCCCAACAGTATACCATTTGTTTGAACAGCACCTTGGGGATGACCATCTATTATATCTGTTGGAGCTTCTAAGAAAAGATATATGTAATAAATGAGCAAGTTCAATAGAAAGTAAAGGTGACACCAGTCAAATATATGTTCATGAAGAAATCATTTAAGATAGTCTCATAATGTGAATCTGTCTGAGGTTCCATGGAGATCTATTGAATAAAAAGTGCAAGGTAGAAGAGGCAAAAAATGGCAAACATATGGTGTGTCTTCAAGCAGCAAGGGAAAGAAAATAGTATTTTAGAATCATATGGCTCATATGGTCTTGGATAGGGTAGAAATAAGGATAATTCTTGTTGCCTACTCCTGCTAGCATTGATAATCTTGTGGATGATTTGTTTGGTCCTCTATGACATTGGAGTAACTTTCAAATTTGTGTTTCTCCTTTAAAGTACTTCACATAGGCTGTATATTGAAGTCATTCCCTGTTCAAGTGCTGCCCTAAAAGTTAAACAATCAGCTCAAAAATCTTCCTGCCAACACTGGCAACATAGTTGAAAGATTTAGAATCTAAGAGGCAAGTTTCTCTAAAGCATGGGAATATAACAGTACCTCTTTTTCTTCATTTACGTTCCTTTCTCTACCTGTAATAATTTCTTTTAGTTGGTCTATGTTTTTGTTAATGATGTTCAGTAACTAATTTACTTTGGCCAATCTTACAAGGATCATATGAGATCATTTTTTTTTACTTTATTTGGGTTGATGTTGAAAATTGCATTAATAGTAGTTTTTTCCCTTCTTTTTTTTTATTTTTTTTGGCTTGCTGATAACCAGTGCTACTCAGTTGGTTCTAAAGGCTCATAAAGAGGCTGTGGACTCCTTAAGTGGAAATGGTTCTGCAAAATTAGGAACAGTTGCCACTGTAGTTGCTGCAGCCAATTCAACAGCGCTGGAATGCTCTAAAGAAATTGAAGCAGCCATGCAGATTTCTTTGAGAAATGCTTTAGGAATGATGAATAATAGGACAACTGATGGTCCAATGGATGACAAGACAATCCTGAAGGTATATAATTTCCAAAATTTCTCTTCTTCTTTTGTTGGTATATCACAATTTTTGTCCAGATTAAGGGAAACATACTCAGTATGCTTTATAGATATTCAAAATTGGTTGCCTTTTGTTATTTTTCGGAACTTAAGCTATAGTGCCCCATTGCATTGTTTACCACTTGATGTTTACATTTAGAAGATGTGTCAAATTTCATGCCCTTTACCCTCTATCGACTGCAAATTCTGAGCTATGTGCTCCGAGCTTGTGTAAATGCATGAAGAAGTACTTCTCAGTTCAGAGCATGTGTGCACAAGCTTGCTTATGAGAATTATGCACTCAATTTTTTTCTTTAATAGTTAAATTGAAATAGCTATTTGATGTGGAACAAAAGAGATTTAAAGATGAAGTAATACGTTAAGAAGAAGAGGCCTAAGAAATAGAAAAAAAGCTGAAGAAGAAAAAGAATAGGGGTTGGAAAGTTGCAACTCTACAAATTTTTATTCAATTCATCAAATCTGGCTAACGTTTAGAAAAATAAGATATAAATGCGAAAACCCTAACTAGAACAGATAATGGGCTTTATAGGCCATTAAATAAAATATCCAAAAATAACTAAATTAAGCCCAATAAATAAACCTAAATAAAATTCAATAACACGAGAGTTGTCCTATTCTTCATCATCATAGATCATATAAAAGTGTGAATCATGTCTCGGGTATGATGTCCCCAACTTTTCCAGGGTTGGAAGAACTTTATCTCATTGAGTATAGTTCATGGCGGCTCCAATAACACTTTCGAAGATAAGGATCAAGCTGTTGTGATATCTCTTTGGTAATTCAATTATAATCTGAATCTAGTCATCTATCTCATATACTAGGATTCATTGAAGTTCATCATCCATAGTAAAAACAACTTGTTCATCCAAAGTAATATTAATATGTTCATTTTGTGCCAAAGATAATGATAACAGGGCAAGAGTCTCAAAAGGATCATTAGAGATAGACTGTTGTGTTTTATATATATATTGAGGTTCTTTATATAAAAAGTAGAGCTAATATCAAAGTTTAGTCTCACTTTGTAATTTATGACTAGTTTTCAAAGGATATCTTTCATTGACAGACTTGTTCCCCTGCTTTATATTGTTCCATTGGTCTAAGAGTCTATTTCTATAAGAATGAGGTAGGTATTTCTCTTATAATTCTTGTTTCATTTTGGTCCAATCAGTTACGAGAGGTTGACCTCTTATCTATAAACAATCAACATCTCCTCAATAAAGTTGGGCTATCAATGAGCATTATCTTAGCAAATTTAACTCTTTTATTATCAGACAAGTTATGCCACACAGAATTGATTCATGTTATAAATCCACATATCAATGACCTAAGGATTATGATGATTGTCAAAGATGGAAGCTTCTATTTTGTTGGCTCGCGACTTGCTCATCAAGGTCATCATATGTAGAGTAACCTAAATGATAGTTATATTGGTGATGCTCATGGTAAACTTATTATTATTGTAATTTTTAGGTGCTTTATTCGAGAACTCTCTAGGGTTTCAACTCTTTTAGACATGTTGGTCATCTGAGTTTAGAGTTCCCTTTAAATGGCCTTGGGAGTTTCACTAAGGGTTAATCCACATTAAGTGTAAGACTTAAGGTTTGACACTAGATGATCAAGATAAAAATGCATGCAACACTAACTTAGAAATGGAATTGAGATCATTTATGATTTCTAGAAGTGAAATCACAATACAAAAATAAAGGTAATTCCATTTTTGTTTTTAATGTGGAGATTAATCAAGAATAGAAAACACCAAAGAAATTTTAAGCATGTACTATTAGACCGTTAAGTGTAAATGATTAATCAAATAAAAATCACAACTTTTCACTAATTTCGATAAGCTCCACAATTAATAAAAAAGTCCAATGACAAAATTTGAATGACAATATATAAATGGGCAAATATATAAGGGTGTAATGCAAGGAGAGGTTTTTTCAGGCATAAAGGGTCACTCATAATTTGAATAACTAGTGTAATACCAATACAATAAAATTCAACGTATTAAAAGGTAAATTTATTTACTGACTAGATTGCTTGGTGGGAAGATGTTGGAAGGTACTATTGTTGACATGGCAAAAAATGCTGACATGGCAATGATGGCTGACATGACAATGCAGTGTGATGTTATTGATGTGCATTGACATGGTAGTGCGTTGACATGTCACTGATGCGGTGTTGTGATGGCGTGGCATAGACGTGGCAGTTTGATGACATAGCTGAGCGAGGGTCACTTTTTTTATTCAGATTTAGGTTGTAAACAGACAAATTAGTTTTTTTTCCTTCAAATGTTGATGATTCTACACAATTTCTAGGGCTTAGGAATTATGTTGAATTTTGAGGATTTTCACAAGCTCTAAAAGATTGATTAGTAATAACAATTAAAAGCCTAAGCTTTGATTCCAAGGTTGATACGGGACAAAGAAGATTTGAAGATGTAGTAATAAGCTAAGAAAAAACAGCCAAAGAAAAAGCTGAAGAAGAGAAAGAATAGGGATTGAGAAGTTGCAACTCTACAAATTTTTATTCAATTAATTAAAACTGTCTAACATTTAGAAAAATAAGATATAAATACTGCAAACTAGAACAAATAATTGGGTTTATATCCCACCAAATAAAATATCCAATAATAAGTAAATTAAGTCAATAAATAAACCTAAATAAAACAATAACTAAATTAAGCCAATAAATAAACCTAAATAAAATCCAATAATACAAAAGTTGAGCTATCTTCCATCATCATAGATCGTACGAATGTGTGAATCATGTCTTGGATTTGATGTCCTCATCATACTAGCTAAACAACATACTGTTTTAACACTTGCTTACTCCTGCAAACAAGAAGTTGTTTTCAAAGTCTTGAACATTTTTACCCTAATATTATTGAGTGTTTCACAAATTTCATGTTAGGGATTATAATAAATAGTAATTTTTCTTTAAAAGTCGTAGTGGCTGGCTTTGTTATGGTCTTACATGGAAATTTGTGCCTAGAGAACCCAACTACGCGTCCTTTTCTTTTGAGAATCAACTAACTATCCTTGCACTATATATAAACTACATGCTGTGCAACACCTGCCTAGGCTAGGTTGGCATGTTTCCAACCTGTGGCTTCCTGATGCCAAGCATTAAGTTTATTTGACTATTCATTCCACATGGACTTGGTTTCTGAAGTGAGAATATTTTACAGGAGACGCTGAGAGTCAAGGATGAGGAATTACAGAATCTGGCTCGAGATATTCGTGCTCGTGACTCAATAATAAAAGACATAGCAGATAAACTATCTGAGACAGCTGAAGCTGCAGCATCTTCTGCTCATGCTATGGATGAACAGAGAAGAATTGTTTGTGCTGAAATTGAGCGGTTATCAAAAGCTTCAGAAAAGCAGCTGGAGTCATCCATGTTGAAGGTACTAGTAATCTTGCCTTTTTCAATGGTTCATTCTATAGTCCAAAGGCTATATATAAATATATATATATATATATATATTTGTTAACAAAAGCAAATCCCTCTTCAAGACCATATTCTCTCTTTCGAGATGCAGTTTGATTAATGTGTTTATCATTGCCAAATGAGAGCTAATGCCTACGTACAATTTAGGATGTCAGTTTCAGTTTGTTTATGTGAGCTTTCATTTATGGATGTGTGTAGTTAAAAGAGTATGAAGAAAAGGTTGTGACTTTGAGTAAGGAAAGAGATCAACTGATCAGGCAGAGAGACTCTGCCATCCAGGAGGCAAATTTATGGCGTTCTGAGATTGCAAAAGCCAGAGAGCGTGCTCTGATATTGGAAGGAGCTGTTGTTAGAGCAGAGGAGAAGGCAAGAGTTGCAGAAGCAGATGCTGAAGCTAGAATAAAGGAGGCTGCACAGAGAGAGGCAGCTGCTGTGAAGGAGAAGGAAGAGCTTCTAGCATACGTGAATATGTTACAGGCACAACTTCAAAGGTTTGACATCTGATCCCTTCTCACTCAATAGAAAGATTTCTGCCCCTTTTTTCATTTTTTGATGTTTTGAAATCATCTTATATTAGCCTTTAGGAGACATAAATCTGTATATTTCACTCTTGGATTTTGTGATTGTACTGCTTCTGCTAATGTACGTCTATTGTTTCTTTTCTGCATTTTGTCATCAGCATTTTCAGCCCATGAAAGGGGAAATTAAAAAAAATATTGTACTTGAAACTTGCTAAGACAAAATTGATATACCATTCCCTCAACAGGCAGCACAAAGATACAAAGCAAGTTTTCAAGGAGAAAATGGAGACTCCAAATGTTGTTGACAGCACTCTTCCCCTGACTAAGCATGTAGACTTGTCAGATGAGAATGTTGATAAAGCTTGTCTTAGTGTTTCTAGAGCTGTCCCAGCTGCTGGGGAGAATGTTGTGCACATGGCAGTGGATCAAAGTAACCCCGGGCCTGTTGAAGATGCTGAATGGAGCGATATTCAGGCAACAGAGTCAACAATAGCTGATGTCAGAGAAGTTGGACCGGAGATAGATGGAAGCAGCCTGGATATTCCTGTTGTTAGGGCACCTGTAAATAATCATCATGAGCAAGGAGCCAGCACCTATCATCAGCCGTGATGTTTATTAATCTTGCATGTTCTACAGCGGACAGCAATCATTAAAGGTAGGGAATGGCATGCTATTTGAAATCAATTAACAGTAAAATCCTAACACTTCTCGAGGTATGTCTTTCATCAGCTGGCTGGTTGGACGCCATTGCTTGTTATATCATCCTGTCCCTTCAATGAAGGATACATCCAGAGCTTTCCTGGAATGTATTTGAGAGCTTCAAAATAGTCCATCTATGATACGCGTGTACAGAGCGCTGTTCTGAAATCTGAACCTTCTTGTCCCACCCATATATTTTCCAGTCATCATTATTGTGATTGACTTTGGATCTTTGTTAAAGAATACAGCTGGCCATTCTTCAATGTCTTTGAGGGCATAACAAGATTCCCCTTTTTATGTTTGTGTAAAGAGCTTGCGAGTTCTGATTGTTAAATGCACTTTTTTCTTAAAGACTGACCTCTTTCGTTGCTTGATTGGGTTTTTGTCGATTTTACATGCGTTGTTACCCAAAGATTTCCCTCATTAAATGAATCGTTTAACGATGCACATCCAGTCGCACCAGGTGCAGTTTCTTTGCTAGTTTAGCTAAGAAAATGTGGATCTAGTTGAACTATGCACTAAAAGCCTTGGAGTTGGCGCTGCAATTTGTTACAAGCTTGATAGTGTCGTAAATGAGAAGGCGGGTAATAACAATAATTTTTTTTTGGGTAAATTGCAAGAACAATCTCCCTCCCTCTTCTTTCTCTAACTCTCAATCTCGATTTCTCGACCACCAACTATTTTTGTTAAGGTCAAACCTTAGTAAATTGATATCAGAGCCATGAATTCAAGGCTATTGCAGGAGGAAACAAAAATAATAGTGGAAAACAACAAAGTCAGCTTTGGAAGTGCACGGTGGACAATTGGATGAGAGAATACAAGTTCTTCATCAAGAATTGTAGGATTCATGGAATTAAAATAAGAGGCAAGGGCAGGAGCAGGCTAAATGGAATGAGCAACTCCATACACAAATGGAAACTTTGATGGCTACGTACCCATTCAAACATTCAAGGATGGAAGGGAATCAGAGAAGGAAAGAAGGAACCATGCTAATACAAGAGGCGTGGTTTGTCTACAAATGAATCATAATCAAGATGACAATGCTAGAATCAATGAAGGCCATAATGGTGTATACAATGTGGCTTTACCTGAAATATAGCTAACTAAATTTCATGGAGATAATCCACGGGATGGATTATAAAACGTAAAAAATATTTCAAGTTATGTTTCACCGCAGTTCATCATTGGATCGAAATATCTTCACCTTACTTAGAATGGAAAATAGAAGTTTGGTTTGAAGGCTTTTTGATTGGAGATCATGACCTCGCTAATTGGGTGGAGTTTGTTCGATCCATTTGTACAAGACTTGGCAGCAAGGACAATGTAATGGAAGAACTCAACAAGTTGATGCAAGAGAAAGAGGTATAAAAGTACGTTGAAAGGTCTGGGGAGCTCAGATCTTTAATGAGCATCTTGAATCCTTCACTACTATAATTATACTTTATATCAAGCTGTATCAATGGTCTCGAAGATGATATCAAACTAACATTGAAGATATTAAAGCTTGCAACATTGATACAAGCATTTGATTAACTAACGTTGCAATAGAAGTCTAAACATGCTTAGTGAGGAAGGATATAATGTTACCCAAAATATCTCCTCCTTTCAATAATGGAAAACCACCGAGTAACTCATCTTTCAAAACTCCTTATAATGCAAGAACTAATTTTACAGTTGAAGGAAGACGATTGCATGGAACCTTACACGAACAAAAGAGAAAATTAGGATAATATTATAAATATTGGGAGAAATTTATATTAGGCCATCAACGTAATAAGAACTTCAATATGATGAATGGTGTGGAATTAGGTGAGGATTTTGTAGAAGTAGATGAGGGAAATAATAATAAAATTATGGCTCAAGAAGATTATGGCTTATCTCTTTACATATTGGCTAATACTTATGCTCATAATACAAGGAAATTAACAAAACCGGAACCTTATAATTCTTGTTAATAGTGATAAAACCCATAGCTTCATGGATAAACATGTGGTTATAGAGATCAAGAAAAGAGCTACCAAAGTTTGAAGGTAAGGGCACTATATTGGTTACTGTGGAGAAGTGCCATAACCCAATTTTTGAACAAATAATAAAAATTAAATGGGGTTAAGACAACAAATTTTGAAGCTTAGGGATTCAATTTGAGAGTTAATTGACCAATTTTGAAAGAATTAAAAGTTAAAGATTTAATTAAAGGTCAAATTGGACAATCCACAAATTAAGGACTGTTTTGTCAATAGTGTTCTAATTTAGAGGTTTAATTGAAATTAATCAAAAAAGGACAAAATTAAAAGATTTAATTAAGGACCAAATTGAATAATCCAGGAATTAAGGACTGTTTTGTAAACAGTGTACCAATTTAGGGACTTAATGGAAATGAATCAAAAGGGGCAAAATTAAAAGATTTAACTAAAAAGGGGCAAAGTTAAAAGAAATTTTTAATTGCTCAGGGGTCCAATTGTTGAATTTCCAGAGTTCAGGGGTCAAAGTGAAAATGTGTCCTTTGCCGAACGTCGTCGTTGCTGGGTGGAGAGTCGTGTGATGTTCTTCATTCTGATTCAACTGGAGACCTGAAAATCTGCAACAGATTCAATTGTGGATCACGATCCTTGCCCACGATCTTGCTTGTTGAAGATACCGTCCTGCAAAGGCAGGACTACTGAGGAGTAAGTTGGGGTCTCTATAAATGGAGGAAAAAAACCTAGCACGAAGGAGGGGAGACCAAAAAAAAAACAGAGCAGGAACAGAGGCAGAACAGCACCGGAACCCAGAAAAACAAAGAAAAAACCAAAACCAAGAAAACACAAACCACACAGAGCAAAAAAAACCGTAGACCCAAATTCGAACCCCTGCACTGTCCTCTGTTATTCATCAGACGGACGAGGGGGGGGGGCGAGCAGGAAGATTGGAATAAAAAGAGAAAGGGACGGAGGAAAATCAACCCAAAGAAACAGACATATCGACTCAGCTTCTTCATCTCAAGAACAGGGAAATCAAAAGAAAAAAGGAAGACAGTGGGCACAGAAGGGAGAGAGAGGAAAGCAGTCAAGTGAGAATAACGGCCACCAGCTTTGCAACCTTCTGCGTCGTCTCCAGAAATAGGTGTGCCTAATTCTCCTTTCATTATCTGTGTTCAGTAATATATTTGAACAGAGCGAAGGTAATTTAATTACCTTCGCACTGTTGATGCACATGTGAAATTGCTTCACGCGTGCATCAATCATCTGCCCAGTTGGTCACCGGCTTGAGCCAGTGACTGGGCTGGGCTGGGCCTGCCCAGCCCAAAATAAAAAATATAAAAAAATGAAAAAAAGGTTCTGAATGTAGAAATAAAAAAAAAAATTGTTGTTTTTATTCATTAATACTAGAGTCAGAATAAAAATACTGATTTAAATTTATTTCATTGAACTTTGTTTAATTATGTAAAAATAAAAAAAATAAGCATGCAAAAAATAAAATAAAATAAAGTAAATTTATAAGTTTATTTACTTACGCCAGAGTCAGGAATAAAGGTACTAATTTATTTTATTTTATTATATTTTCTTTTACCTGGTTACATAAAAAATATATATGCATAAAAAATAAATTTATTTGATCTTTTTATTCACTGACACCAGAGTCAAGAATATAAAAATACTAATTTAAATTTATTTATTTATTTTTTTGTGATGCATAAAAAAATAAATTGATTTTATTTGTTTATTCACTGATACCTGAGTAAAAAAAATGATTTAAATTTATTTATTTTAATATCTGTGTAATATTTATCAACGCCAGAGTTGGAAATATCCGTAGTTGAATATTTATTGGTGCTAGAGTCAGGAATATTACACACAAACAATCATAATTTAAACCAACAAAAAAAATGTTAGCAATTAATGATAAAGATTAGCAATGCAGCTTGCCTTAGACAAGACGTTTAAGGAGTGATAATATCTTTCTTTTTACGTAACCAGTCTCGGATCATAGAATCTCTATTGATCAGTTAGGGTTCCTAGTAACCGTAATACTAGATGACAACTCCTTAAACAAAAAAATCTCCATTAAAGAACATGATTGCCAAAACTCCGTTCTTTCCAAAGATTTTATAATTTTTAAGGTCACCGCGATGTCAGGTGCGACAAAAAGTATATAGTATATAGCCAGTTCATTATAGATAAGATAGTAGCTTAGATATTTTTAAATTATTTTTGTAAGTTTCATGGTTATTAACAATTATTGTAATTCACATTGACAAGGAGTTTATCAATTTAGTTGTTAGGTGTTAAGTTGTTTATGAGCTCCACTTATCATTTTTAATTTGATGGATAGTCTAAACAAGTACATTACTGTTTGGAAACATATTCGAAGTATCAAAGTATACGTCTATAAATAATTCTAAATATTGGTGTTCATGGTTGGTTTTAGGACAATAATGATTAATTCTAACTGCCATTCCAATATCAAAATAAGCATTTTTCATGTTATATATGTTTATCCACATTCAACTAAAGCAATATGTGACTAGAGAATACTATTATGACATGAGTTGAAGAAATATTGCAGAAAAGAGAACAAATGAATCATAATTTACAAAGACAGTTAGATATTTTCATAGTTACAATCATATAGACGGGCAACTATGGGTTTTAAAAAGAATGTACAAACAAACCCGTAACAATTTGATTCTTATAAGTCATTTAAAATATTAGAGTTGCGGCATATAAACTTTTATAACTAGAAATAGCTAACATCCACCCAATATTTCATGTTTCCTTATTAAAGAAGAAATTGGAAGTAATAAAAAACATAAGATAATAAAAACAACAATGTATAAGAAATGGACTAAGAATTCAATTTAACGATTTGATAAACTTGAATTTAATTTAATTATTCTTATATTTTAATATTTTATATCAACTTCTTAAGTTTGTAAAATATTAATAATAAAAATAAAGTACCAGTATATTACTATAAGAGTGATTTAAGCAGCTTATTTTATCTTATCTAGGGTTTCAAATGATGTATAAATAAGAAAAATTGATAAATAATATTTGTCTATATCTTAAACTTTGTTTTTAAAAAAATCTTCCTTTTATGAACTAATAATTTTGTTAATATTGGTGTCTTGTTCAATAAAGAGTTTGAAACGCACATGGTTTTAAACCTTGTTGGAATGGAGATAAAATTTTAAATTGTGAAAATTTTAAGTTGATTGGGTTTTTATGGCTATACCTTCGACGGATAGAGTAATTAGGCTTGACTATTTATTTGTAGAGTGAAAGAATGACTTTCATGAGCTCTATTGTAAAAACAAGTCCAAATCTTTTTAAGTAATACTTAATTTAATAAATATAGTAGAATAGGATTATGTTAAACAAAAAAATAATGTAAGGAGTAGAAGAAAAATATGTAAAGAGGGGAGTAGGAACAAGGTAAGAGCAATGTGGCTCTATGACCCAGTATGCTCTACTATTGTAATTCTATGTTTTTGTTATGAATGAATTGTTTACCTAATAACTATTGATATTTATAAACCTTGGTTATGTTATTTTATCTCAAATAAAGTGATATAATAATAATAAAATAATTATTTTTTCTTACATGCAACCTTTTAAAAAGACATGATAGCAGCAAACAATCATTAACAAAAAAATATAAATATTATACTAATAATTTATGTATAAATTAAAAGAAAAATAATGTTATACTGACTTGCTAAGAGCTCTTCATTTTGTATTATGGTATGTGTTAATGGCTAAACTTATCATGGATTAAGTGATTATTAAAAAGATTAGGGGCCGTGGACAAGATTGTTAGCCTATGACAAATTTGTTTGGGCTTGATCTGAATGGACATGTTAGCTCATTTGAGTTGTCATATAAACTGGTAATTACTGATCTATTTGAGTTTATGTGAAACTAAATTTGAAAATAAACTAAATAAAACAAGAATAAAATTTTAATTGATGTGTGTACTAGCATGCGTGACAATAATGCATGTTATTCACTTCAAACTTTGATAATAATTTTTTTTATGTTATTAAATTTTTTTTGTTGAGACTTTCTTGAGTGTATTGTATATGTGTTGATTGAAGCTAAGTGTGCATTTAACATTTCTTTTTACCTTTTTTTTTGAAAAAAACTCTTTTCTATCTTGGATTATATGTCCATTTTTTTGCTAATGACCAACCAAGTTGATTTTTTTTCCTATCAATGAGAAAAGGAAATAACCATCTAAAAATATTTTTTTTCAATTGAGTTATTCAATACAATTGAAAAATTCACCTAATCATGCGAATACATGAAAATGAAAGTCTAATTTAAAATAATATATATAAGAAAATGAAAATTGCATTCATCAAAGTTCGATAGATTGACCTTTATATAGGAGTCCCGCAGATTAACCCTTACATATTACTTCTGAAAAGGAGATAGGTGAGAAAATTAATGCATGGATTTGGACCATACGTTCCGCGTGTTTATCAAACCAATCACTTTATCAAAACTAAAAGCGGCACTAAATAATAACCATAATTTTCACACATGATTTGCTTCAAGATTTGAGTTTTAGATTTTATTAAATTGAGTCAATTTTTTAAAATTAAAATGATATTGTTTTAATAAAAAATAAAAATCAACGAGCTATAACTAGGTTTTTAATTGAATTTTGCTGGGTCATTTGAGTCACATCAGGTTTTTTTATCTCCTATTTTTTCTTCAACTCGGTATGATTTCAGTCCCGGATCGATCGGATCCTGGATCAATCCTCTAGATTAAACCGGGTTTTATAATAATAATAAAAAAAAATTCAATATTAAAGGATATAACTTAACTAGTTAGATTATAAATTTAGTTTTTATAAATTATTAATTCAAGTTTTATAAATTTTATTAGAAGTTTATTTAATTATTAACCGATAATGGGATTCCTTGGTTTTTCGAGGTTAAACTTACAAAAAAAAAAAAAGTAAAAAATTTAATACTAAGCCATCGTATGCTTACTAGAGTTTCTAAATCCCTAATCATAGGAAACAAAAGTACATATATCTACCATCTACATTCGTCATAAACTTGAGCTGGATCGATGGCTAGATCAACCACTGTTCTTAGGTCATCCCAGTTTCCATTAACGAAGAAATCATCTCCAACACCTGTGTTCCGAAAGCCCTGGTACGCTGCAGTAAATGGAGCTTCAGTTACTGAATCATACTGACCACCCATAAAAAGGTGATTCCTTTCATGGTCAATTTGGTCTCTGGTGACAGGCTTCAGTTCATTTCTTTGAACAAATGAGTCTCCAAAACTTGCATCCTGCTCAGTACTGGTTTCAGATTCAAAGCTGCATGTTTTTGAATTTGAATCACAATTAATGGGGTTTTGTTCAGTTGCTGGTATAACTGCAGCTACGAACTTTCTGTAGGATGGGATTCGTTTCAGAATTCGACAGAGTGTCCAAATCTCCTGCACGGCCACGAAAAGAGTCAGCTGAAGAAATTTGAATTTTCCTTCTTTGGCAACTGAAATAAATACTCCATGCATTTCGAACTATTGAAGACATCGGTGTTCCCTATTGACTCCAGGTTCCCTTCTGAGGTGTCTTCCACGGTTTGACTTCCAAAAAAGAAGAGCACGAAATTCGAAAAACAAAACCCTTAAATTTTGGTGTCCTTAGCCATTACCATCCTGAGTGCACTGGCCATCATCTCATTAATTAATTTCATTGATTTATATATTTCAGCAGTGGGAACGAGTGAGTCTCACACGTGAAATTATATTTAACTTATGTATTCAACATTCTTATTTTAGGTAATTAGTATTTTTATGCATAAAAAATTATAATTTAAATATTGAAAGCAATAAAAAATATAAAATAGAGCAGAAAATAATATATTCATCTATCAAATATCTCAAACTAAAAACTTAAATTGATAAATAAAGTTCTAGTAATAGTTTTCTCAAATTACATTCCTTCTCTCTAATTACATTTCTTCAAGTATGTTAATTAGAATAAAAATGATATGATTTGAATTCATAATTATTTAATTAATAAAACTCTACTACTATACTAAAAAATCTTTATAACTTTATATGTATATATATCCTGTGAAAATGCATCACATTAACTACAGATAACGAAGTTAATAATTAATTAGAACTCCCTTAATCTTTAGGGGGAGTTTTCTGTGGCAGCATGCAAAAATGGTGAGAAAACTTACAGCTTCTTGCGCAATGTTCCTAGCGTTAAGGGGATTTGTAGTCTTCCCGTTTGGTGGAAGGCGAAATTCATGCATCATCCAATCAGTTTTTGTGCCTTTCCCAGCACTTCCCCGGTAGTAGACCAAGCATTTCTTGAGACCGATGCACTCATGTGTTTCTTTGTCTGAATATATGGGCTTGTCAATACCAGTGGCCTTCCAAAACCCAGATCGTGTCACCCTATTAGGTCTTACGCTGTTCCTGTACTTTCTCCCTCTTAAGCAGAAGAAATACCACTCTTTGTCCTCTGCAGTGCTAACTTAACAAGAATAAGAAAACAGAAAGTTAGAGGCAAAGCCAATGATATTATCAGAAAGTAGGTGAATTGAAATATGCATATATCTGCTCATTTAAATCACAGTTTTACGCTAAAATCTGAAAGCAGATTCTGATCATGGAGGGAAACAGTGCAAGATTTAGATACTTGTATTTTTTTAATTACATTTTTATATACCTGCTAATACAGGAGGAAATTATTATTAGAATTATGAGCTAACAACAAGGCAATATCGCGATTTTAGCACCTTCTCTGCCTGTCTTCTAGTGTCCTTTTTGGCAACATTTTCACCTCATTCCTCAATTATTTTTTGCAATTACAAATGAACGTCTTGTTAGGTTGGTTGCCATTAATGTGCAACAACCATTTGGTATTGCACCAAACATGTGCATTCATATAAGATGTCAAAGGTTGGCAGCCACCATTGTTGAAGAAGAGTTGGAGTTGGCAGCCACCTTTGTTGAAGAAAAGCCTTCATAAATGTCTATAAATAGAGGTATATGTTAGAGAGCAAAATGAGAGAAGAGAATTGTGAGAATGTAAAGAAAGTAGAGAGGAAGAGAGAGCTGCAATGACAGCAAAGAGAAGGTTGAGAGTAGAGTAGAATGAAGTTATCATTCTCCTCCATGTATTTGTTTTGTATTCTTTCTCTATCTCTAAATATATTGACTTTTCCCGTGGATGTAGGCGGTTTTGCCGAACCACGTTAAATATTGTGTCAGTGTGTTTCGCCTCCTATGAGCAAGTATCAGAACATCACCGGTCGAATTCCCCAACACGTCTGGATAACTAAACATAATTAATGATTCATATCCGACCACATGGCTGGATATCGACTGATATCCGGTAGAGCGGCAGGAGCGAGTTGCTGCCATATATCCGATATCAACAAATCCACCATGGGAACCTTTTTATGCTGCAGTTTCTGATTCTTGTTGCTTCTTCTTGTCAAGATGGACAAGCTTATGTTTTAAACATTAGAAAAAAGGAAGATATAATGGATCAGTTTGAGATGACTGTAGTGACTCTAAGGTTTTTATGATCCCTCGATAAGATATCCTTCAATACCATACATCATAGAAAGATTAAAAAGACAGCAAATAGAGAACTTTTGAGGTAGGGTTGGATTGCCTTGCAAAAAGCAGACCTTACACCCTTTCTCTTCTATGTACTAACCACGGATAAATATCTCAATAAACAAACAAAATGATTTCAAAATATCTAATTGCTTAACCAGATATCGTTCCTTTCAGTCAGAGAACCATTGAGATCATGCTGAAGTTTCGCAGCTTGACACACCTGAAGTACTATATTTTAGGTATGTGCTGTTTTCTTACACAGTAACCCTGCTTATATACATATGTGTCATCTCAAGATAACATAACATGCCTCTAATCAGAAGATTGATTTCGGATACCCAAAGAAAAGCTCTAGTTTTATGCACAAAACACAGATGTGATTGCTCACAAGTGAAAAATGAAAGAAGAGTTCGGTGGTTTCTCTGCAGCCAATTAAAACGAGAGAGTCATAAAAGGTGATGACCTACGTATATAGCTGTGCTTTTATAGGTGATGGAGGAGCATATCTAGATAAACAGTATACACGTAAAAGAGCACATCTTACTTGGAAGATCCCATGGATCGTATTTGTAGATATCAATCTGTTTGATGAGTTCAATACCAATTCGTTTCTTTTCCACCTTCCGCCGCAGATAGAACCCAACAAGCTCTTCATCTGTGGGGTGAAATCGGAAACCCGGAAGTATCACTTCCTCATCCTTATCATAATTATCAGAACCAATACAGCCACTCATCTTTTTCACGGCCTCCATCTCTCTCTCTCTCTTTCTATTTCTTCACTCTTACACCATATATAATGATATTTAGCGCAGTGGTGTTCAAGTATATATATATATACATAAACTGTGTTGTTCGATGAATGCTTGCGTCGTGTGCTTAGTGTGGTCAAGGCCATGACTTTGATTATAAATTAAGGGTACATAGCTAATAAGGGCAAATGATCAGTCTTGGAAGAAGTCAGCTAATAAATCGTCAGCTGTTGATGATTCCCCATAGAAACATGTTACTGGTAACCGTTGTAGAGAATCTGTGGTGCAAAAATTAGCAAGTGGCATGGACTTTTCTGGAAAGTTTGCGGTCTCATCAGATATTGAACCAATAAAAGTCTAACTGAAAGAGATACCCTTTGACTATGGAAAGTTGGGTTCCGAATTTACTCTCTGTATTTAGGAAAATTTCAACCAAGCCATCTCATTGATTTGGAAAGCATATATTTAATTTCATTACACACACACACATATATATTATAGCACTATTGCTGCTAAAAAAAACCACCGCAAAAGATATATAGTAACGGTGATTATGAGAGGCTACTATAGTGTGTGTGTGTGTGTATTATTTTATTTATTTAAATAATTTTTCTAAATAAATAAATAATATTAAAAGTTAATTTTGTGGCCGTGTTCGATGTTAGAGATTGGAGTAGGCTGTGAAGTCAATTTTCAACCATAGGCACAAGCGATGACTTCTACCCTTTCTTTTCCCCGTTTCAATTTAATTTTGTGGGCCTGCTTCATGTGGTTTTTTACGGACTATACCGATTATATCATTTCATGTCACTGCATCAACTAACAATTTTTATTTTGACGGTCAGGATATTTTCATAGATAGCTTTTATCATTAAAACTAAGTTATTTTTCCGATTTGATTTAAAGAATTGACTAAGTAGCCGTAATTATGATAACGCAATTCACTGCACTTATTAATCAAAATTCATGCACGTTGTAATTAGTTCTTTTACAATCGGCAGCTTATTCCATCAAGCAAAACTATTGAAGGCATTGCTTGATTTTTATTTTTTTTATTATTAATAAGGTTATATCTGGATTAATTTTCTAAGTTTTAAAATTAATTATCATATAATTTTTTAATAATTTTAAAATTTATAATTTTTAAACTGATAAATTTTAAAAAACAAATATAAAATTTAACTAATTAAGTTATATGATATTGATTAAACTGTAAGAGTATAGGAAGAAACTTGGATTTGTATCAAAGAGTGGCAGCTATCTTTTCTTGATAGCTCGAATGCTCGGTATCCCTTCCGACAATGATCAAAAATATACTAGGGATTGTTTTATAATTAAAACAGAGGTTCTAAGAAAAAATTAGACTATATATTAAAAAGAAAGGATGAGATACAAAAACCCTAATCATAATTTTGATTTTTAAACCAAGTTTTTAATGGTGCTTATCGTAACTCTTTTAAGACTTAAATTGGGTGATATAGATAAGTATTTAATTAGATGTTCATTTATAATCTTACTAATTTATAAATTAGAAATTTCTTATCATCACTTTCATTTGGATTTGAATATAAAGATATATGTTTTTAAAGATACACGTTTTCAAAGTTTTTAATATATAATTTATATTATTATTTAACATATATATTCTCTCCAGTAAAAATTTATTAAAATTAAAATTTCAATAAATTCAAATTATTTTATGCAATTAAATAGCTCAAAGTACAAGCTTAAATTATACATAAAATTTTAAACTATTATTTATATTATTCTATATAACAAAGTGTCTTGTAAAAGTGAGAAATGGAATGATTTCTTTTTTCTTCTGTAATGAAAATTACTAATAAAGTTCAATCTTAGTAGAATCAATAAAAAGAATCAGTGCATGAAAATTAAAAACCTTAATCGACAATGAATCAGGGAGTCAAAGACTGCTCCTATATGTATGTGATCGTAAACCCTACAATTCCGAGATGGATCGAGCTGCACTGCACTGGCACTGTGAACTCTAGAAACTAGATGGTTAAAATATTAAAATAGATTATTTATAGATTCATTTTTTTACCCATTAAACATTTTCAATATTTCTTCTCGAAAAAATCAAAATATTAATATTAAATACATTAAGATACAATTGATTAGTTAAAATAACTTTTTTTTCAATGAAAATTCCATGTATTTTGAATTATTTTGCATTCAAATTGTTATATTTTCCAACAGAAGGAAAAACTTCTCTTAATTATCAAATATATCCCTCTACTGAACCAAACTTGTTATATCAATATAAACGTGGTCTACTTCATTGCGGACTGAGATACTCTCAACATCAGTACCGGTGGCATTATTCTGCATATAAAACAAGTAATCAACAGTAATAATCATAAATGTCATTGATTTATCATCAGCAGCCTCTTCGTTTACCAGCCCTCGAATTGCCAATAGTATTCAACACATTCACTTCAGGTGAAAAACGAATGTGTACGGCGGTTTCCATGTTTTGAATTTATTCGGCGGTTTTCATTTTTGTATTCGTGGATGTTTGGTGATGTAATAAAGATTATTTTTTAAAATATTTTTTATTTGAAAATATATTAAAATAATATATTTTTTTATTTTTAAAATTTATTTTTGACATTGTATATTAAAGAAATTTAAAAAAATAATTTTTTTTCAAAGATGATTTTGAAATGTAAAAATAAATATGTTTTTTAAATATTAAATAAATAAATAAAGACGATGTAGTTTTGTTTAAAAAATTAATAAGTTATATTGAGTTTTGATTGGCTGTTGGAAAATTTGTTGGAATTAATTACATTAATTTTTTTAATTTAATTTCAACTTGAATTAA
>SRLM01000251.1:559724-688667 GCA_015708895.1 Populus ilicifolia | reverse complement strand
CTCTCTCTCTCTCTCTCTCTATATATATATATATATATATATATATATATAAACCCAAAAATACCCTTATAAAACCTAACTTCCCTTGGCCAGCCAAAGAAAAAACTCATCTTCCCTGGACACATTTTAAATCTTATTTTCCTTACATATATTGGATGTATAAAAATTCTCTAATAACTTATTATATGTTTATATTGATGTTAATATTATATAAGAAATACTATATAAAAGTTCTCTAATAATTTTTTTAAAGGCCTATTGTATTTCTATTCATATAAGTACATGTATTAAAGATATCTTTTTTTATTAATATATATATAAGTGATATTTTGTGTGTGTGTATATATATTATCAAGACAATATTATACTTTAATATTTATTTTTTATAAAAAAGACTAGCTATAAATAAACTGTGGATATTTTATACAAAAGATTCAGAATCTCTATTCTCTACTTTATATTTATTTCTGGAGCATATTAATGTAGTATTATTGAATTTTCTCTAAATAATCATTAACTTAATTATTAAATAGTTTATAAATTCACCCATAGAAATCTTTTGCTAGACACATGTCTCTAACCATCATGACTAGAAAAAATAAATTAGATTATCAAAATTAAAAAATTAACTAATTATTCAAACATAAATTTTACAACTAAATTACTTGAATTTTTTTACAACATTGTCACATTCTAAACATCAATATATATTCAAATAATAGAAAATTTCGTCCCACGGTGGTCAATATTTTAATTTCGTTGTTCGAGAATAAACAGAAATTATCAAGGGAGGCTAGCCGGCCAGCCTTCTCGGTGGCTCATCCCTAAATCTTTGGATGCTGTCAAATTTTTTACCCCATCAATATTTCAAGTTTCAAATCATCGTAGGTGCATGAAACTAGCCTCAGCATAATGGAATATTGTTTAAAGAAATTAAGCAACTTAACCCTCTTACAATATTTACATGTTGATTTTTACCATTTTCTCCCCAGCGATCCAAAATATCTCAACTATATGGTTAGAAAATCAAAATACTCATGATACACATGATCCTGTAATAATTACGATGCATATCCGCTCAATAAATCTTATAATTTATCTCCACATTTTCCTCGATTTATTTTTATAATTTTAAAAAGATAATATATATAAATTATGTATTTCATAGTCTCAGTATTGTCTTTTATAGCAGCGCTAAAAGATATTTAAATAATTAGTTACTCTAATTTTTATGACAGATATTATATTTATTTATGTAAAAAGAAATCAAGAACACTACTTTGGATGCCACCTATGGAATCTCTCAAATAAACAGACACAAATTAATTAAGCTTTCCATCGGTGGGTGAGAGTATTTTGGCACTGCACAGCAAACAAGAATTTAATAAGAGGGCTTCGGCACGAATATTGAACTCAGTCATGAAAAGCATCTACTCGTTATCCTTTCGGCAGCTGAATTGGTTGACCTGGTAGCCTGGTTATTGAAGAAAAGCTAGGCAGCCAAATATCTCTGAAATACGAGTGAGTCAACTATGACGAGCGTACTAAAATTGATCCGTCAAAAAAAGTATGGAACGGACCGAGTCACTCGGTGAGTGACTATTATCCTTAATTCCAAGGCAAATAATTAATTAAGTCATTTATTTATGCATTTATCCTCACGCTAGTTTGGATGTCTACCAAACATTTAATCACATTGATGTTGTGGTGTATTCAAAATAATTTAATAATCCTTTTAAACTTTCTCAATTTAAATAATTCGGCATAGCATGGATTTAAAAAAATAAAAATTAATATGGTTTAGAAATAGTAATGTGTGCTCAGAAAATAGAGAGAGAATGCCATCAAATTTATGTTATAATCCACTAAGCAAATTAATTTGATGAACTATTGTCTTTGAGATTTAATTCAAGTATTATTTTAAATTAAATTAAATTAAAATTGATTTGATTAATTTTTTTAATGATGATTTTATAAGTTAATTCAGATTTATAAACTGGTCAAAATTTAGTTTATATTTTTAAAGAAAATAAATCATATTAAATTAATTTTAAAAAATCCATCCAATTTATGACATGTGTTTTAGTTCAAATCATGTTTAATAACTTTTCAACAAACCTACCTCTTAAACTACCCACAAGGATGCCATCATAATTGAATGCAAGTCAAACTCGTGATTTGAAGTCGAGAGAGAAAAAATAAAATCAAACGAGTCTAGTCTCCCTCCATCACTGCAAACATTAGCTGACGTGATTGGGCTTCTATTATTGTTTGCCCAATTCTTATAAATAAAATATCAACCTTATTTTGCCCCCCTTTCTTTTAAGCCGACTGTGACTACGTGAGCTAATTGATATCCCTGAGCCGAGCCGTCATACAAATCGAAACTAAATTTACTTTTTAAATGGGTTAAAAAAATTATTTATATTTATCAAAAATTAAATTTTCTTAGTATTATTTGGGATTATCAAAATTTCTCAACGCTATCAAGCTTACAAAAAAAAATTATGATTCAAATATATGGTTAAGATATTTATAAATAAATAAAAATTAATCAAATAAAATAGATTTACTGAACACAACAAATTAAAGAAGTTGACTTGATGATTAGCAAAGCTCAATGTAGCTTGAATGTGACAAGCATATTAGGCCAAAAGAGGTTGGACTTGATAATCAGCTAAACCTAACATAACATTAGTTTACAAAATATGATAAGCTTTAGAAGCTTGGATTTGATAGTCAGCTAAGTCCAATAAAATAGAGGTCTGAAAAATATGTTAAACCCAAAGCATTTTGATTCAGCTATCACATAATCTTTCCCTTTAATGAAAACAACAAGATTTACAGGGGTATAAATATTTCCTTAACTATTTAGGTAAGGATTCATAATTTTTAATCTTATAAGATAAACTTTTATAGATTTCATAATATTAACCAACTCATAACTCAAGAACAAAAATTTTTATTCTTTAAATTTAAGAATTTTTTAACATAGTTATTGTCTTTCTCCTATGTACCTACTTTATCATTGAAGGATCTTTAAGTTTCTTTTATTGAGATTGTCTATGCAAATATTCAAATACTTAAATATATTAAGTAACCACTATCCAAAACAATAAATAACATGTTATTTACACATGTTAGACTTTGAAACATCATCAGTGATGGCATATCTAGGAACACTTATAAAAAGTTATATATAGTTTTATTATTTAATTATTTTTTTCTAATTATTATTATCAATGACAGATAATCAGGATACTTTTAGAATATGATGAATTATTAATATCTTTGTCACAACAAATACTCTAGTTCCTGCACAACCAATCCTTCAATAACTTATGGACCAAATACAATTCTTCACTTAAGTAGTGCTGGGAAATCAACAATCGAGAGAAAACCCATCTTAATATATCATAACTCCTCCCCAACAAGTTGCTACATCTCTCCACTCACCTCTACTATATCAGGCTTGCTTAGTTTTTGTATATGATTACCCTATCTAGAATAATATAAACAAAATGATATGATAGAGGGTTTTCAATCTTAAAGGTCATCGAGTCATTCCACGAAGTATACATGCCTTTATGATGTTTTAGCAAGAAATAGTTTTTCTAAGCATCAATATAAGTAGTGAAATAAAGAGGTTATTCGTTTATCATGTTATCTCACACCAGAGACTTCAAGTTCCTTTGAATCTAATAGGCGTAGGAGTGGCAAATAGCTAGAAGAACACCCATCCAAAAGGATGTATAGACTCCTTATTAGATTAGAGATTCTTATATATCAAGACATGTGCTGAACACTTACATATCCAGAGACTATATCTCCACTAAAATAATTATAGATAACCATGATAGACTTACAAATTTTAGAGAACATATATAAAATGTGTAGTAGTCTAGAGCTAGTCATTTAGGACAGTTACACTATATACAAGATCATCCCTAAGACTTTCAAAGGTTTAGTCAGAGCCTGATATAGTAACCTAGAATCACGATCAGTCGTTAGCTTCAATAACCTTTGTGCCAAGCTGGAGGCACGTTTTAGTACAATTATTTCACTAAAAAAGAGCTCCACTGAACTCTTTGAAATCACCCAAGTGGAGAATGAGTCCAAAAAGACATACCTTAAGAGATTCAAAGAAGAAAGTTGTTGCAAACCTTATCCTTATCCGGGTCGAAGAGGAGATTGTCATTTATAACCATTTGAGAGTGTCCTTTAGACAGTCTTAGTTGTCCCTTTAAGTTTAAATCCTCATGAAGAATGTCATCATCCCTTCTTACAGTAAAAAAGGTTTAACACCATCTTTCTTAGATCTATAACCAATGCTTATTGCTGGAGATCTTTGATAAGTGGTTTTAGTTTCAGGTCTAAAACTGAAATAATCTTCAGGAGATATATTTCCTTTCCTTTTTTTTAGAAGTTATAATGGTATAAGGAATAAGATATTGAAATAGGGTTTACGTAAATGCAAGAGAAGAAAATACAATTTACCTAGCCAAAGAAATTCCTCATACTATAAAATTGATCTTTTATTGTGAAAAATTAAAAATTTATAAGCTAATAAATACTGAAAAAAAAGGTTTTGTAAAAGTAATATAAGAAAAAAAAAGATATAAATGAATATCAGATGACATCTCATCTATAACCATATAAGGGTTAGAAGGCTGCAATATTTATTACACGTTATCGGGTGGTCTTCCTAAAATATTTTTACTTTATTTTCCTATAAAATCTTTTAGATTAATCAACAACGCTTATTCGTAAAGAAAGAAAAGACATGTACTGACCAATTATCTCTCTAAAAATTTCTTAAGTCTTTAATGCAAGATTACATATTAAAGGCTTGGAGGGGCAATCGATGATTAATGATATTTGATTAAGATTTTTATAAATAGAATAAATCTCAACCAAATAAAATGAGTTTGACAAACACACTACACTCGAAGAACTTGAACTTGACTATCGACCAAGCCCAATGTAGCTTGGGTTTGACAAACAAGTCAGATCTAAAGGATTTGAGCTTGCTAGTCAACCAAACCTAATATAGCAAGAGTCTGGCAAACACATCAGATTCAAAAAACTTGGACTTGAAAGGCAGTCAAATTCAAAATAGTATGGGTTTGCCAAACATGCCATATCCAAAGAACGTGGGCTTGACAGTCAGCAAAACCCAGGGTGGTGTAAGTCTAGAAAACATGACAAAACTAAAGCATTTAATCAACTATTACTAATTTTTAAGACTATATGTTTGATCCTAGACAATCCCCTAAAATAAAAATATTGAAGGTATGATAAATTAACATATCTCTCTATCTAGAATAATAATCTATATTGATGATGTAATCTTCCTACACTTATAGGTATATACAATGTTCTTAAAAGACCTATCATGCTTATTATCTTGTTAATATAGATAAGAAATTTTTTTTTTCATTAATGCTGCTTATTATCTTATTAATATAGATAAGAAATATTTGTTTTTCATTAATGTTGTTGAAAGTAGAGGACTTTCCAGTTCTTTTCTTATTTGAAAACGAGAAGGTTTAGTAGGTATAAATACCTCTTGAACCATTCAGATAAGTATTCATAACTTTTTATCTAGTAAGATAATTTTTTTATAGATTTTAAAGCATTAATCCACTTAAAATTCAAGAACAAATATTTTTATTTTTTAAACATAATTTTTTTTAAAATATTATATATATATATATAGACACACACTAATTTTATCATTATAGTATCTTTTAAATAGAACCGTCTTTCCAAGTATTGTCCAAGTTAATCGCATCTTGAGTTGACTTCGAGAGTGTAGTCTAGGAGCAATGCCTTTTCTTCGTATCATAAATCGACAGGAAAATGAAATTTTCAGTGAAACAAGTTTATAAATTTATAGTACACAATCTTCGGGGCTGTTTGGGAAGGTAGGTTGAACCTGTGCTTCTAAAAAAATTTATTAAAATTTAATATAATTTATATGTTTTCGATCATTTTGACGTGTTAATATTAAAAATAATTTTTTAAAAATAAAAAAAATATTATTAATATATATTTCAACATAAAAAATTATTTAAAAAATAATTACCCAACGTACTCTTCAACTTGTTCAACGAAATGCGACTCAAATGCGTAAAAACCAATCACAATCGAGTACGATGATACCTTCGACGTTTTTTGTTTAATTTGGAAGGACAGGTATCAGGAATAGTTCACTTGAGATGATGCTAGCTTATCGGAAGCAGGCGTCCATGGAAGCCAGCCCAAAAATAAATCACAAGAACTCCAACAAAGATTTATTTATTTGTGAAAGTACATGACAACATCATCGCTTTAAAATAAGTTAGAATTAGAGCCGTTTGTTTTTTCAGTTTCAAATAAAAGCATTTAAAAGAATTTAATTATTTTTTTATTTCAAATTATTATTATTACCTGTGTTTTCAACATCTCCACCCTCTGTTCTAAGATTTGAATATAATCCCTTTTTAGTAGAAGTTCCAGATATTGATTATTAGATATCCTTTAAAATTGAGTCTCAGATATTTAAGATGCGGTAACATGTCATTATGGTAGTTATTAGCTCAATATTTACATTTTATATTTATACTGTACAAAAATGCTATCTTATTATTAATTATGTCTTAAACATTTTAATTTACTATTTTTCAGACATAATTAGTATTAAATAAAATATCATTCGCTTATTCATTTGTTATTAAAAAACCGTTCGATATTATGTTTGGGATGAAAAAAATCAAATTAATTTTTTTATTGTTGTTTTAAGATTTTGATATATTAATGTGAAATCAAAATCTATAAAAATCTATTTTTAATTAAAAAGTATTTTTCAAACTCAACAATTTCACCGAACTTTTAGAATATAAAGTAATAGAAAATTTAGTATAAATTAACACTAAAATTACTCTTTGGAATAAGTTTAGACTTATTTTTATGTCTTGAAAAAATAAGACAGGCAGGAATCAGATGTAAATTGGAGGTTTTAGAAGCGTCACTAACAATGGATGGGGAGGGGCATTATCTGATTAGAATTATGCTGGGAGAAAATTTGTTAAAACCAAAAGGTTACACGCTTGATTGATAATAAAGCCGTACATTATGGGCTAGGTTAGGCTTCCCCGACTTCCAAAATATCATCTGTAATTATCATCAGCTTATCACACTCACAACCCCTCCGCTCTTTTTCCATCGCGCCACCGCCCCTGAAGGCATCAGTTCACAACCTGCTGCAACGACAATCTCAGATCGCCACCGCCCGTCACCACGCCATCATACGGATAGTGATCATCTCAGCGCCGCCATCTTCCAACGGCAACAACCCTCACGCTACCCTCGCTAACTCCACCGTCAACGATTAGGGGAGAAAGGTTTTAGATTTTGAAGTGATAGAAGGCAACTGGAGATAAAAGGATCCCAAATCCTTAACTTATCAAAGTCTCACGGGTATCATTTCTTTCCTTTATGCTTTACTTGTTTGCTAAATGTCCATGCTTCACTGGTCGGGTGCTTGAAAATGCATACTAATGAATGTTACTACTATAACCTTTTGGAGATTATTATCATGTATCTCTGAGTGTTCATACCGTTAAAATTGACACACAAAAAAAGGAACTCTGCTTGAGGTTGATATACGGAGATGAGTCTGCTGAGGTTCAAGGCTATGTGCTAATTGGTGTGAGGGTCTTGTGCCGGATGCTTGAATTTTTGGGGTGGAAATACTTAAGTTGAAGCTTGAAACTTGGAGTTAAGAATAATTTAGGCTAGAAGTTGTTGTTTTGTTTTTGTTCACATATGACCTGGTTTTGATTTTTCATTGTTTTGCCTCGTCTATTTTGATAATTGGTGGAGATAGGAAGCATGCTTGTTTGTGTGTTCGGTTTCTTTCTTTTTTTTTGTGGTAAAAATCTTTGGGGTAAATCGATGTTAGCCAATGATGATGCCAAATGGGAGTTAGGCGTTTGAGCAAGTTTCAATTGCTTGTTTTGTTTCATGGATTGGGGTGATTTTAATTTGATGATCTGTGCTGAAATTTTAAGTACTTGAGATAGATCATGAATAAAATTTCAGGTTTGATTTATAGTGATATTGCATAGTTTTTTGAGAGTTTTTGTGATGTAACATGGGTTTTCTCAAAGGCTCAATACCTGAGGCTGGCATTGATCTCGCCAGGGCAGGTTCACGCATTTTTTGGATCATGAATAAAATGTGGGCTTCACTTGTATTTTCGTGATTTTGAGACTTTTTTAGCTAAAGATCGGCTTTTTGATTGATTTCTGAACAAAATAGGTGCTGATTGAGCTTGATTAAAAAATTGCTTGTTTTCGCTTGTAAAACAAATGTGGTTCCTATGCATTTTGAAAATGAAAGTGGAATGCTAATGTGCTTTTCTTGAGTTCTAAAGAATGAAACTGAGGTCTGTATATTGATGCATTTCTGATTCATAAAAATGTTAACGTGAATTGTATGGTTGCCACTCACGGATTTATGGAGATAGGAGTGTGAGATTACTAGTAGATGACAAAAAAAAATAAAATAAAATGGTTGTGGATTATATATATATATATATATATATATATANATATATAACAAAAGACTCTAATAGTTAGATTAAAATCCACTCTCCTCAGTAGCGTTTTATCAAACATCTTGAACCAAACATAACTCCTCATTTATGATGATTAATATGCCGTGTGAAGGAAGGGAAATTGGAGTTCATGCGAAACTTTATGATGATTAAGCATATTTCGAGTTCCAGGTCGAGGCAGGAATTAAATTATAAATGAAACCTCTTAAACTTTCTTCTAAACTTCCTGCTGTAATGGTGTTAAAACCCAATCTCGTGCGTCACAGAAATATTTCAAATGGAGACACAGAAAAGTCAACCAGAAAAACAGCAGTCACCTGCATCCGTGGATCCTGCTGTAACTTCATGTCGTAAAAAGAAGAGGGATGATGCAACTTTTTTGGAGGATGTGAAGGATCACATCGATGAGTTCATCCATGCGTCTATGGATGAGCACAAGTCTTGTTTTACGAAGACAATCAAGAAGGTTTGTTCCCACTTTTAAGTTAAATGTTTAATTGCTAATTGCCAAGTACTAAACTGACAAATTTGTTCTGTAAATCTCCGAGTGCGTGTTAACTGGTTACTGGCTGGGTTTATTTTCAGATGTTTGGATTGTCAAAGACTGTTGCTGAGAGGAGTTCTGATGCAAAGGAAGTCGAAAGTTCTCTGCCTCTTCGAACTATAGTGGCAGAGTAGAATGTCTTCACCCTTACTGTAAATTTGTAATAGCTCATGATGCTAGTTTGAGTTATGGCTTAGTTTGTCATAAAAGAGTTGCGACATCAGTATTTAGTGCAGCTTGTTAATTTCACATTACTCTCTCGATTCTTATTAGATATATCACCGTTTCGCTCTAAAATCATGGGAGTTTTACTTTACAGTTCTGGGAGCCTAACCTGAAGCTTGAGCCCTGATGGTCAAGCAAGATCATTTCTGACCACGATACCTTCTCAGTTTAATGTTTACCTCCTACCATGATAATTATGGATATGTGACTCAGCTGTAAGTGGCAGTCTAATTGAGCTGGGCTTGTACTTCGGGCTACCTAGAATTACAAGTCGCTCCGAATAGAGCCCGTGCACAGGCAAGCAAAACGGACGCTGCCACCAAAATGGGAAAAAATCAGGCAAAGGTTTGAGGAAAAATGAATAGGGAACAAAAGAATACTAGTGAAATATCGAATACTCAACGGCCACAGTTGTTAGAACTGGGGAGGAGCAATGTTGGCTGTGAAATGTGTAATCAGCATTCAGAAGAAAGGGATCATCTATATCATTCACTACTGCTGAGCTTTCTGGCATTGATAGACCTGTGGGGGATTGGTGTATGCCAATAAGAGGAATATGAAGGGGAGGAAAGGAAGAAGATTATTCGGTCTGTCGAGCAGAGGTAAGGTACAAAAATTCTCCAGGAAGCAAAGGACAGAACATGTTTCTGAGCTTTGTGAAAAAATGTGGAACTCTGATTAGTTTCTTCGGACAGCCCACAATTGGATACAAAATAGTATTTCATCACAGTGAGAGAATACTATCACTGAGTTGTCGTTGATAAACATAACAATCAGTTCATTAAATAAAAAAACAAATTAAAAATAAGAAGAAGAAGACAACTAAAAATCAGAAGATTGATGAATAGAGGAGCATAAAAAATGAAGATAAAAAGGAAGAGAAGAGAATTAATAAACCTTCAGATGTGTAATCATCACAAGGCTCGAAAGGGAGTCGATAACGAGTAATTGCAGAGAGAGGCATGAAGATGAAAGACGAGCAGTAAACGAGTTTCGATTCAGATTGAAAACTAATATATAATTTAAACAAGGGACATCATGATTATCCCCCTCAGGCTTTCGTTTCCACATGTTTCTCTTTTTGCCGCTTCCAGTCTTTCTCCTACATATCCTCTCTCTGGCACAACACTGCGGTCGCTCCCTTTCTTAGCTATCAGGTAGGTAAGACGGCGCCCGTCTTATATCGTTAGGGTTTTGGGATTCTCGGTTTTCTCCTCATCTTTTAATGTTTACCCCCAACATCGACGGGATTGGTACTTGGTGGACCGTTGAATTTACTGATTTCCGACCACAATGACAAGTGTGCACCGACACTTTTAGGACCGTTGGATTTTCAAAGGTCCAAAATAACCATATCACTGCTTTATCTGTCTTATCTTTTTGCCCTTCTCTCTGTAGTTCTTACCTTCCATTCTCTTGACCTCCCAAACTTTCACTTTCATACCAGTTGTCTTTCTAATTGTCAGATTTTTTTTATTCATTTTTTTTTCATAAATCATTCGAACACCCAAAACATTACTCATTTATCTCCCTCTAAGTTCAAAACCTCACACCACATCTATCTCCCTCTTTCTTCATCTTGGGTTTCAATGATTCATAACCTAGAAATTGTTTACAACCCGTTGCAATCCACGCCATCCGCAAGGTAATCTATGTTCTTCTTTTTTTTAATTCCAAAATTCTTTCCATTCTTCTTCTTCTTTTCTAAATGTCTGCATATTGTTTTGTTTTAGGAACTCCAGATATAACACTGTTCTCTTCTGGTAAGCACAAAGAAATCTCGATTCTCTCTGTTTTGGTATACCCTAGACCACAGGACTAGTGATATTTTAATTTAATTTTGTTTACATGTTTTGAAGTTCTACTACACATGGTAAAGAAATTTGAAGTCATGTTCCTGTTTATGTTCATATGACATGGTCACAATACATGTCCATATTTGCATTTCAATTTCATGTTATACAGTGACATTTTGGTATATATTGCAAGCAATAAGCAGTTCAATTTCAATAATAACATTAACATTTTTTCAGCTAATGGCCATAAATTTTATGTTATACAACAATCTATCACGTTAATCATATGTTGGCTGGAAAAATTATTTCATATAAAGCACATATGCTTAAACATGTGTGTTGTTACATATATGTTATTATCCATTTTTAGAATCCCACATAAACATGTAAAGAAGAAAAAAGAGAAAAAAAATTTGAAAAATGTTGAAAATATATATATTAGTGAGGAGAACATGGAGAATGCCTAAAAAATACAAAAAAAAAGATAAAAGTATATAAAATTGAAAAATTTAACAATTCAATTTTGACTAATAAAGGCCTTGTTGGATGGAAAAATTCAATCTAATGAGAAAAAAAATAAAATTAGATGTTTAAGGACTCAATTGAAATTTTTAAAGTTTAATTAAATTTATTAAGGGTTTATTGCAAGAAAAAATAAGTTTTGAAGTCAATTTAGACTTTAGTTAGAACAAATTAAAGTTTGGGATCGAATTGTAATTTTAAATATTCAATTTGGTTAAATCAAGAGCTTAATTATATAAATATTAAAGTTTGATAGGCAATTAAAAACTTGATTGAATAAATCTAAAACTAAGTACCAACACCAAAAAGGAGCATGAATGCATGGTTTGAATTTGATAAATTAAGAGCCAAATTAAAAATAATTAGAAGTTTGATTGTCATTTGATGGTCAAAATGCCCAAATAAAAAAAACAAGGACCACGATGAAAAATGTGCTAAACTTTAAGGTTAATAATTGAGTTTTGATAGAGAAAAAATCACATGAATTAGACATTTAAGAGAAAATTATAAGTGTAATTAAAAACAATTGGAAGAACATGGACTAAATTGAATTTTGTTAAATCTAAAATTAAAAAAAAATCATAATTTTAGGGTTTAACCTAGATGATGTGTCGTATGGCCATTGTTTAGCTTCTTCTTCGGCAGTTTTGGTTGATTGAGTAGGCACCTTCCAGCTAATAAATGTGGCGTTTATAATTATTTTTAGAGCTGTAACCACTATCATTCAATTAAGAAACACTATTTTTACAAATATTAGTTACTCCTATGAAATTTTTACATTCCATTTTCTTCAAAGAACTCAAAAATATTTTGTCCTCGATCAGCTAGTACTGCATTTTTATATTCAGGTTGATTGAGTTGACACTTTTAAATGAACGAATATGGAGTTATATATCACCAAATTGAATAAATTTGGAAACAAATAAAAAGGTATGTACCCTCTTTATAAACTTTGGATGGTCTTAAACAAGGATGATATTAGAGTTTTTGATGAAGTTCAAAAATAGTAATTTAATCATCGATGGTTGTGACACCTATTTTGTAAAATTACTAATCTTTTTTGTATGTTCACACTTTAAGCATTCTCAATGATTTCTTATCAAAGGTTGATCATGTTTCTTTTAAGATCAAAAGGCAAAAAATAAACTATTTGGTACCTAAATTTAGGAAAACCACTGGAATCTTCAAAATCAAGTTTGTTGCAAAACCACCATTATAAAATCAGCATAGGTACAAAGCTCACAACGATGAACATATAAAAAAAATTCTCTCATTTTGATTTAAGAGCCAAGTTTTGATGAAAAAGGATCAATATTCAGGTTGATTGAGTTGACACTTTTAAATGAACGAATATGGAGTTATATATCACCAAATTGAATAAATTTGGAAACAAATAAAAAGGTATGTACCCTCTTTATAAACTTTGGATGGTCTTAAGCAAGGATGATATTAGAGTTTTTGATGAAGTTCAAAAATAGTAATTTAATCATCGATGGCTATGACACCTATTTTGTAAAATTACTAATCTTTTTTGTATGTTCACACTTTAAGCATTCTCAATGATTTCTTATTAAAGGTTGATCATGTTTCTTTTAAGATCAAAAGACAAAAAATAAACTATTTGGTACCTAAATTTAGGAAAACCACTGGAATCTTCAAAATCAAGTTTGTTGCAAAACCACCATTATAAAATCAGCATAGGTACAAAGCTCACAACGATGAACATATAAAAAAAATTCTCTCATTTTGTTTCAAGAGCCAAGTTTTGATGAAAAAGGATCAATATCTGATTAAATTTATTAAAATCCTAGTTTGAAACACTATAAATACCCCTTGGAATATCAAGGTAAAGGGGAAGAAAGGAGAGAAAAAGGTGAGGAAATGATTGATAAAGAAACTCTAAAATGTGAAGGAAAAGTACAAGGATTTTCTTAACTTTAAGAGAAAGTAATGGTATGGAAAATAAGAAACCAAAGAGCAACAATCATTGTTTGAACTTAAAAGGTAAAAAAATTCATTTATCTTAGTAGATAATGTTCATGAGACACATCTCTAGCATGTTCTTTCATGTTTTATGGTGTTTTTAAACATTTGTTGCATTATATTATTTTTAGCTTTGATTTTGATTACTGCATCGAATGTTATTTTTTTTATTTGTTTAATCCCATTTGGAGTTTTATGTTGATGTTGCTAAATGTTTAGAATATGCTTGGATGTTTAGATTAAATGAAGTAAAGTGATTTGAAAATTTGATAGTAAGGTTATTGATGTTTTTTCTAGTTTGTTTGTGTGTGTTCTTGGTTCTTGGGCATGATTTAGGTTCCAAATGTGTAAAGAATCAGTTTTGAATTAAAATTTGTTGTTTTTATAGGCTATTTTAAGTTGGCAATTTTGAAGTTTGAAACCTCTAGCATGAATTTGATGTTTTGATGATATTCATTAATTTTTTTATTCAAACATGTTTGATTATTGCTGTATAGCTTGTTAGATTGAAGAAAACATGTTTTAGAAGTAAAAAAATGCTTGTTTTGGAGGCTTAATAGCGTACTAGGTTTCTAACCTATTTATGGGTTATTAGGTAGTGTTCTTCTTAATTTATTAAGAGCATCAAGAAATTTTAGTTTAATTCTTTGAACTAAATCATTTAGACAACTTAATTGATCAATAATCTAGAGTTTATTTGTATCAATAACAAGTTTTGGAGAGTTTTAATCCTAATATTTTGGTTTTGAATCGAAACTTATTTTAACAAAATCTTGTTAATTCTTTAATAATTAAAGTGAATGAATATTTGATTATTAATCATTTCATGATTTCCCACGTGGCCTTGGTTCTATTGTATATGATATGGGTTGGGTTTCACATTGTTGGGTTTAAGTTTGAATGTTCTTCGTGTTTTCCATGTTCCTTTCAAGAATATTATTGTAACTATGTGATTTTAACTTGTTTTGTTTCATTTATTTGCATATGTATCTTCACATTATATTTTTAGCTAATAATCTTAAGTTAGCTTGCACTTATAATGTCTAATTTAGTATTTTAATTTCAGAGTTTTGATTTTGGACCTACACTTTTCTATAACCAAGTTGTGAAGATTTACTGATAATAAAAGTGAATAAACTCATAATTCTAGATCCTTTAATGATGTGTTTTTTTTTCGTGTTTGATTTGATTTGATCAAGATATTTTGAGTTTTTGTGTTCATTCTATTTTTTACTTTGTTTTTTCTTTTTAGATTGTTTTCGAGTTAAACTTAAATATTTGGTTCAATTTATGGTTGAACCCAGGATTCTAAATCAACCTGATGGGGTAAAAATTAAGTCAAGTGGGTAAGGCCTTATTTAGCTAGTAATGTTTTTACTAATGGTTTTTTTGGTTTAGGGGTGTGTTTGGCAAACATGCTTTAAGACTGTTTTGGGCAGTTTTATTACAAGAAAAAAAGAGTTTTTATCATATAAAACTTAAAAAAATAATAAATAAATAAATAATACTTTTTTTCCTTGCATTTGACCAAAAATCCTTAAAATTATTCGAGTATTTTAAAAAAAATACCTAAAATACTTTGGGGCATTTAAAAAAAGAAGATATTACATGAAATTTATAACAAGTTTGTAAAATTTCAATGGATTTGGCTTATATTTAAAAAATATTAAAAATTTATTTTTAGTAAGAAAATATTATTCACCGATAAAAAAATCTAAAAATAGTTAATATCTAAAATATTATTTGTAATGATAATTTATTATTAATCATTTTAATAAATTGATATAAAACTTGAATGGGGTTATTATTTAAAATATTATTAGGAATAATACAACTTATTCACTTATAATATAAGGATAAAAATATTGCAAATTTTATTTATTGCAAATTTTATTTGAAATATTATTTGGTGGGATACAATAGCAAAAAAATTCAAGTTCACCTTGAAAGAAGTTACAATGATAATTGAAAATATTTTACTATTCTAGACTAAATCCTTAACTTAAAAAATCAGGATTTGTTTTTTTATAGCAAATATTATAAATAGAAACATCATAAGGCCATTGTAAACAAAAAGAAAAACAATGCTAATATTTTTTATAAAAATTAATTCTATTTAATTATTTTTGATCCTGCCAAATCAATTAAATTATTAAATATTAATTTGTGAGTTACTGAGTTTTTCTAGATTAATATGTTTTATTTAAATTAATTTTTATTATTATTGTTGATCCAACCAGGTCAATTGAATTAATTAAAAATTCAATAAGATCAACCAAACTTTGTACAGTCAATAACTTGTTCAATTTAAATAGAAGCTCTCCCCAAGTCAGATTGAAAGTTTCTTGTTTTCCTTGTAATCACGCTAAGTCAAGTCAGTTTAACAACCATGGTGATTCCACATACGAGGAAAAAAGCTGGCAGCGATTCCAAAATCTTCGCAGACTTATAATCCAATAGACCAATAATACTAATAGTCATTACCAATGTACATTACAAGCAGTTTGAGTTGATGACGAGACTATCAAGATTCAAGTAATTTCCAAACCAGTTGGATTGTTCAGCATCGCAATACAAACCAAGGATGGTGTAGACAGTGACTCAGATTTGAGAACTACTTTGGCATTCACAATATATCAGTTGCTAGCCATAATCAGATTGCAGCTAGACAAAACTACCAGTCAGACACCACGCATCAGAACGAAACAACTGACTTGGCTTGTGTTGAAGGTTGCAACCGAGATAGAGCAGTGTCGCTTTCATCGCTTTCGTCAAAAACAATGGGTCTCCCGCTGATTGGCTTCCTGTTGACCAGACAACCAATCAGAATTTATATGATGAAAAAGGATACATGCTCTAAAATCTCGAATCATATTTAACCAAGTATTAACAGCAACTGCTTGAATGACTTCATTTGACTAACCCCATAAAAGCTGCTAGATTTTTAGTCCATCCTTGATGAAATTGGTTTCTTCCCTAATTCCTCCTTGTTTTAAGTTCCCAATTGGGAAGGTACAAACATCAGTACTCAGCAGTAATTAGTGGATTAAATTTCTGGTTTTTTTCCTTATAGGAGGGAGCGGGTACAAGGCAAATCTTACTCAAATATGCAAGATAACCAAATTATGGGACTTCATAATCCATATGCGGAACAGATTCAGATCAGTTTTCTATTGGGGAGGAAGTTGTTTTGGGTGGAAACAAAGCTAGCTCGTAATAAAACTTGCCTCCTTTGTAGAAAGAAGAGGTTCCGGATTGGGAATAGACATAAAGTCACTCCATGACCAACAAATAGTCAAAAACATAGATGGGAACCACAGGGCCATAAAAGAAGGAAGCTACCTTTGTGAGATGACACTCTCTTCAGACAATGCCTTCTCTAACCTCTCCTCAAATGGTGTTGCATGCCAGCTTACTTTCTGATCCTGTATACAAAACGATGGTTCCTTGAATGCATCTACTATCAATGCAAGAATGAATACAGTTGTATGACGTACCTCCTTATACTTGTTTGTCGAATTTGGAATCCCCTTTCCATCCCACCACTTTGGGGAGATTTGAGAAGGTTCATTTTCATTCCAGTGCGCAGCAACCATTCCAATGATAGGCCTGTCCACAGGAGTTCTACCAAAACGAAAATTTTTGCTAGAAGCAGTGACGGTATTTGGTTTATCTTCACCAAGTGTGGACTGTAGAGGTTTGAACCAAGAAGACAAGCTCTCTTCTACCTTCAAATCTTTCCCAGAGGAAGATTCTTTCACTCCCCTTTCCGGTTTAGGAGTTGCACTTTCAGACTGTTCTAGGGATTCTCTCGGCTCACCTGACAGTCGACGTGAGTTGAAATCATCAACCGGGTTCAGGACTGAATAAACATGTTGGGACCTGATCCTAGTATTTCCATTAGCCAAACTTTCTACGTTTGCTGGGAAAACAGTGCCGGGTGTTTGCATGTCGTCCAAAAGTTTTAAAGGGGTTGGTTTAGGAGAAGGCTTTGAAACACTCAGATTCCCTAGAGATTCATATTTCCCAGGAACTTGGCAACTATTTTCAGATGAAGACTCTTTGGAGGAAGATGTATCAAAATCACATTCGAAGCGAACAGACTTGTTCCTGCCCTGAACATTCGAAGCTGAAAACCAAGGAGGACTAGCAACAAAATCATCATTCTCATTTGCTTGAACCTTGATCACTCTTTCATGACTCCCTGACTCACTATCTTCACTGGTGTGCACATTTGTTACACAGCTACTGAAAAGAAGACATGGAATGTTAGCCAACCAAAAACTTTCATCGATGAGTTCTTCTAAAGTTATACAAACAATTAAGGAACAAATTGCATGACTTGATGAGACTCCAATAGATCTCATCGTGCCCGGAAACAAAATGGTAATAAAATATAATCGTTAGGTTTAGATCCTTTAACAGGGCAGAAGCGTTACTTCTTAAGACCTTCAGAAAGGGGTTAAACAATAGGATTGCCAAACAGTTTTCAAACTAATTGCATGGCGATATTCTAAAGCTTGAAAAATGAGACAGACGAAAATTATTTTCCAGGTCACATGTACCCACAGAGAATCTAAACGAGTGTCAGTCGTTTGACAACTCATGGAAGTTAGAAGTGCAACCTGCTAGGTGTCTGCTCAGAAGAAACCGAACCCTTTCCCCACTCTTCACAAAGTTTAACCGGAGTAAGAGGCTGATCTGTTTGATTATCCAATTGAATATTCTTGATCGATGTGTTGGGAAGCCATGAATGAAATTTTGAATGTTCTGAATCTTTATCAAGAGCAGGTGAACCATTAAACTTTCCGCAAGCTTTCCGAATTTCAATTGGAGTTTCTGTCAATGTTCCACAAGCTTTAAGAAATTTAGCCTGCAGAGAGAAGTAAACAGCCAAAAAAATTAAATTAACTGATGGAATCTATCAATTGAATGATTGAGGATGATTCAATTAATTGAAGTACGCAAGAGGGAAAGATAAATCCAGAAAAAACAATATATTACGAGATCAAGAGGGAAAGATAAATCCAGAAAAAACAATATATTACGAGATCAATTCTTCCTTTAGATATTTTAACATTAATGACTGTTTCAGGAAGATATATATAGATGTAAACTGTGTCATCGTCATCTCATGGGATCTACCATAGAATGTCCACCTCTAAAAGGTCAAACCATACGCCCACCTATAGTCTTCTAAGCGGTCCAACCATCTACGACCATACGACATCAGAAATCATTCTTGATTTTAACTTGCTTGTTCATTTAACTTGTAATAGAAGTATAATGCTGGGAATGATAATTCGGAAGTGACAAAAGAGGCATTTTAGAAAAGGTAAAAAAGTTCTGGTTGAAGATTATGCAACAATCGTTAAATCCCAATTCAAATTCAATCCACATAACATAAACTAAATTGCCTTCGAAAAATTAATTTAGATCCTAACAGTTGAATTTAACTTGGATTGATAGTTCAATCTATCAAAATTCTAACTAATCGGAAGAGGAGAATGATTCCAAGCAGCTGTAGTAGACAAAAAGCTCTTCACAGTATTGTTTTCCAAACCTATTCATGATCTGATCCTTTTCTTCGTAACTACTATCTAGTGGTGAAACCCCTACGATTCAGAACAACCTTTCGGTCTAAGAAATGCAATGCTGTAACACAAACATCACAATAGCATGCACCCCCATCAAAAATCAATGGAAAGCTAAATAAATGTTGAAAACTAGAGCTTGGATTAAGCAAACTACAGCTTGGAAGTAGCAAGAATACAACAAACATTTTGCAAATTTGTAAAACTGTGAGAATTGCAAAGAAACTTGATTTTCCCTTTTCAAGCGACTCATTAATAAATACATACCTCATCCCTAAGTCCTTTTTTGATATGTGGAGATGCTAAACAAGGATTCTCAACGTCGCCACTCAAAGATTCTTCTTTCTCTTTCAAAGGGAAACAAATGCAATTAAAAACAATTTAGAAACCAGAAAAAAAATAATCTGCAAAAGTTAGAGCGAAACTCAACTAAAGAAAAGAAAAAAAACAACTATTTACCTTCAGACAAAAATAGAGACGATAAACGATTTTTAGATACCCTAGCTTCCTGCTTCCCATAAAACAAAAAACTCAGTTTCGAGAAACAGAGAAAGGGAACTTTTCCGTTTCCCAAAAAAAAAAAACATATATTAAAGCAGCCTTTTCTACTTCTTTTCAGTTATTTTGCTTCATTTTCTAGCCAGCCAAACAGATATCAAACTAAAAAAAACGCAGAAACTCCTCAAAATCAGACTAAGAAGGAATGGTGCGAATCACGATTCGCTTACTTTCTTAAAACTCAGTTTCGTTTCCAGTTAAAACATCAAATTATGAGCAATCAAACAGAAAATGGAAGAAAAGAAAGAATACAGGAGCAGGTTTGGATCGAAGAGAATCTGAGGAGATGGCTTGAGGTCGAGACCGATTGGATCGATCTTCTTTAGGACGCAAGCAGGTAAAGAAACAACCCATAGCTCTTGATAAAAAAAAACGATTTATCAAGAAACCGCAAAACCGATCTCAAAATCAAATCCAATTACACGCTTCAGCAATGCACACATCACATGCCACTGTTCTCTATATATCTATCTTCTTCTTCTTCTTTTCTATATTTATGCAAAAACCCCTTTGGTTTTATTTATTTATCTGTTCTTTCTTTCTTGTGCTGTTTAATCAGCGTGTATGAGAGAGAGAGAGAGAGTTGCTGGGTCGTTTTTGAATTTTGAAACCAATCAAACGAGGGAAAGATTTTGCACCCTTAAATTGAAAACGTTTCGAGTGCTTCCGTACTTGAGGGGTAAGCAAATAATGACGCTACTCGCTTTTCGATCATGACACGTTGGTGGATTAAGATATTTTGGTCGATGCAATTACGGGGGTGTCCCTGAAAGGGATTCCTTATACGGAAGAAGAGCGAGTCTTATCAGTAAGGTAGAGTCAAGGGGTATGATTTCATGAATGGCAATGTGTGTTGTTGCAGGTTTAATTCCTGTTGAGGAATAACGTCTATTTTAGACTCTTGATTAAATTATATGAGATTCATTTTTCAAAGATTTTAATTTTAATTTGTTTTTTTTTTTGTGGTCAGGTCCATCTTGAAATGTTGTGCCATTGTTTTCAAGAAAGCAAAGCAACAGCTAAATATCAGACCTCAGGCCCAGATTTACCATGTCCCGGCCTAACTTTTGAGGAGGATTCCCGAGGGATTTGAACTCCATTATTACCATTTCTCATTCCCTTTCACTAGCCTCTCTGCGACTCTCCGGCAATCAAACGCCGAGAGTTGCTCAATCAGGGAGAAGAAGCTCCTTCGAGGATTAGGAGTTTCGAGTGTCTCCACTGTAAAGTAGCCGAGAGTCGCCCTCCATATTTTGAACCCGCCACTTGTTGCCATCCCCCTCCATGGCTCTGGTCAAACAAACTCCAGCCAAAACCACCACAAAAGGATAAGCTAAAACATCATTTTCAACACACAATAGAATAGATTAAGCCATTAACGGGTTATAAGTTTTACGGAGCACCAAGTATCTCTGTCTCTTACTCATGAAAGGTCTATTACTAAAGAGGAAGAAAAGAAACTTTACCCCCACCTCTCTTGCCAACAATTCACTTGCTCCAGTGATCGAGGCATAGTTTACATCAACTTTCACATTGTCTTTTTCTAAAAAATTAACCAAAAAAAAAAACTTTCTAATTCTTAACCATCATGCTTGTTCGAAGCTAATTTTAAAAAATTAATTTAATTTAAAATTTTAAATTGTTAGATAAGATAGGTTTTTATTTTTTAATATATTTTTTTAAATAAAAGTTTTTAAGTTTAAAACTTATATAAATTTACATTACATTATGTTTAATTGTTATTAAATAAATAAAATTATGCTTAATTGTTATTAAATAAATAAAAATGAAGAAATTCAAATTTATAACTGCTTAGCTATTAAAATTCTTCTATCATATTAAAAATATCAATTGAATTTAAAAATTTAAATTTTAAAATATAATTTATATTATTTTTGATAACTAAAACTATCAATCCTTCCCTGACCAAAAAGCAGGTGCCAATATTGATGGCGAATCCCTTAATCCAAGACCTGAGACTATCCCTAATCAAGCCACCTGCACCAGCCATTCCTGGATCTCCTTTACCACAACCATCCACATTTAGCTTCAGCCATTCCAGCGAAGGCCACTTGCAACAGACCATGCCCCTAGTCTTGTTCCGGTTCAAACCGACATCCCTCACTTCATCTGCGTTGTCTATCTCCCGTGTTAAGCTTTTTATAGTATATGAAGGGTTGGAATTTAATAACGATTCTCCTCCAAAGATTTTACGGTTTCTCCATTTCCAAATATGCTATACTGCAACAAAATCAAATATTAATGCCCATGAAAACCCCTTCACCATTACAAACATTGTCAAAAAGGTTATTAATTAACCACGAGATCGACCCAGCATCAAAGAAATGTTTTCTGGTCCTCGAATTGAGCAAAACATTCCACATAACCTTAGGTAAACTGCAGTCCTTAATTGAACACATGAAGCATATATTCCTCTTTCAAAGGACAATGGTGACAGTGTTGATCATCAGTTGAATCCCTACACCATTTATTCTCATTTGTCATGAGCTATCACCCAAAGAAAAGCTCTGATTCTTCCTGGTCCATTTCAAAACCATATCAAGGTCCAAATAAGATCGTTGTTTTATAACCTCCCTTGTCATGCTCATATGCTCGGTAAACTTTTGGTTAGAATTTTTTAAAATATTAAAATGTTAACTCGGACATAAAATGAGTTAAATTAAGTTTAAAGAATTATATTAAATGAGAAGGGTGGAATTGAATGAAGTGAAAAGTATGTATAGCACTGGATTAAAAAAAGGAGAAAAACCAATTGGAAAATTATGGGGACGGTTAATATGTACAATTGACAAGAAAACAAATTATTTATACCCTCTCTCTATTTTGGCGACATCAAGGTTAAGAGAAAAGGAGTTGGTGTTTTGATTATATCCTCTAAAATTCTTGATAAAACACGCTAAAAAAGTTAGATTAAGAGACCAAAAGGGAGTTTAAAGTATCTAAGCTAGAAATCTAGAAACTTTCTTAAGTTTTAAAAGCTTAAAAGGGAAGGTTTTGAAATGTTGAAGGAGAGGGAAGAAAAGGTGAAGAAAGCTTGGTTTCTTTTGCAATTTCTCTTTGATATCTTGTGATTGGAAGGTGAGAATATTTTTAGTCATGATTGATTATGGTTTTGGCATGAATTGAGACTTAGTAAGTTATGTAATATGGAATATTGAGTTTTATATTAGTTTGCTTGTTAAAATGCTTTGTTTTTAGAATTGTGTTATTCAATATGAAAAACTAATGGGTTGATGTGTTAATTATGGAAAAACTTGAAGAAGAATGTATGCCTCCTTTGTGGTGGGTTTTTGCCAAAAGGGAAATGACTTGGAAATTGATTATTTATGATGATATTCGTGGAATGTATTATAAATATGAAAATGATTATGAAAATTATGAATCTTCAAGAGTTGGATTATTTTTGTTTGATGGTGGTGAATTCTTCCTTAATTAAGAATTGTATTATTTCAAATTATTACTTGTTGAATTATTGTATTGTGTTGAAATTATTATTTGTTGAAGAATTTGGATAAAATTGGTTTAGTTGATTAAAAGGAGGATTGTGTTTGATGGTGATATAATGTATATGGAATGGAAATTTTTGTTTTGAATGGTAAGGAGATGAACAAAAATACTAATTGTTTGTCAAATATATAGATTAAAAATATAAATTTTTCTTATCTAAGTTCCAAATGAGATTAATACTTGAAAATAATAAAATTTAAAATAAATTTCTTCATGAAAGTTATATCCCAGGACATTAGTTTTCAAATAGTACTAACCTTATTTAATTTAAAGTTACAAAACTCCATATATGGATTAAAAACTGAAAAAAAAATTAAACTGAATTTTATTAGATAAATTATATAAAAAACTATAATTGGTAATTTTGGGTGCATTAATACTAAAACTAGGTTTTTTTTTCTTTAATTAAAGTTGTAGCTTCATATTTTAACTTTCAAGACAAACAAAGCCCAAAACCTAATTCTATAACTTCAGTTATCATTAAAATATTAAATAGTATTCTTGAGTAATTAAATTAAATTAGATGTAATTAATTTAACTTTTACTTCGTCTAGAATTGTTGTCGATATAAGACTTAAATGATAAAAGTTATAAAAATAAAAGGTGTGTATGTAATATAAGAAGTCTTTCTTGTTAATAAAATTAAAAATGTGAATTGAACGAGAAAGTGAAATAAAATTATCAATACAAGTTTAATAATAAATGATATTAAATTGTGAGTAAATGAAATGATGATTAAATTGTAAGTAAATGAAATTCAACTATATTATTGGAAATGAGAGAAATAAATTGATAGTTCACAGTGATGATATATTGTGTTTAATCATGTTACGTCAAAGAATAAAATGATTATGTGCAAAATTAAATTGCATTTCTATTTAATATGATACTAAATAGTTTAAATTGAATTATATTAACCATGTTTCTATTTAATATGGTACTAAATAGTTTTAACGTGTTTCAATTTAATATGGTACTAAATATCTTTAACGTGTTTTTAATATAGTTTCTAGAATCTTTACAAATTTATAAAAAAAAAACTGTCTCTAATTAGTGAAATTTAATAGTTAATAGTTGAAATTTATTTTGAAGAGTGAACAACTTTTACCGTTATAATTATGTTTTAAACATTTCAAAATATTAAAATCAATTTATTTTTATTTAGAATTTAAATAAGTGGAAGGTGTTCCATAACGAACTTGATTTTTATATGAATTTATTTATTTATTTATTTAAAAAATGGTTTTCTAAAAATAGTTGTAGCTAATAATTTTTGACACCTCCACTTTAATTATGCTTAGAATACTTCTTTACTTGAAATAAAAATGTCTTAGTATTTTTTGGTCAAATTTTATAGTGTTATTATTTTTAGACCACAATTGTCATTTGTTTTGAATAATTATTTTTTTTGTGTTTAATTGTTTAAAAATAGATATTTAGTAAATGAAATAGAAAGATGTAATAACATGATTCTAGTGTTAGGTGATTTTTAAAGAGAATTTTAGGATCATTTAAGCTAGTCATATATTTAAGTTTTGATTGAATATGAATTGAAAACAAACTCATGTATTGCATTGAATATTAATGGACATGTAATTTATAATGATTACAATTGTTAGGTTGTTAGGAGTTTTTGATTGTCTCTAAGATTAATCTTTAATTTGTGTATCAAGTAAGTAATTGTTCATCTCTTAGATTACTTATTTTGAGTTGGAAAATGTATATTTATATACTAAATGAGTTTTTCTTACTAAAATATTTATTGTTTTGTAAATTAGATGGATCATTAATTTGTAAAAAATGTTAAGTATTTTATGAAAGTATGTTTATGATTGAAAAATGTTTCAAATATGATTTTGATTTTTTTTATAAATTCATTCCTGAATTAATTATAAATTTGATTTCTTATGCCTTAGACATGAATTTTAGGGATTAAATATTTGAATTTGACAGCATCTATTTAGAATTTGATATAAATATAAATAATTGCTATTATGGTTAGAGTAATTGCAATTACTTAAGTATAAATTTAACTTTTGAATATAAATATGCTAACCAGAATTATTTTAGTTTATGAATGATTTATAAATATACCTTTTGACTTTTAAATATTTGAAAGTACTAATATGTTGTTATAACAAATGAACTAATTTCATATTATATATATTAATAAATTTTGACATATTTATCCTAGTTAGAAAAATAAATTGCTATTTATTGAGTGTGTGATACCCACCCTCTATTTATTTATTTTTTTCATATAGCTTGGAAGATTTTTAAAATGTCAAGTGAGTTTATAATTGATTTTAATATTTTAATAATAAGATTAATTTATGATATTAGAATTGTAGTAGATTTGTATTTGTCTTACATATAAGTCAGGTTATTTAATGTAATATACTTTATATTGAATTTAATTAAGTTAAAAATTAAAATATTTTTTTAAGATAATATATATTATATCGAGTGTAATTTCTTAGTTCGGAGATAAGATGTCTCGTATTATTATAAGACATGCGGCGTTATCACGTGTAAAGTGTATCTTCATGATTTTTTGGATGGAGGCGTACGTGACAAATTTCCTCGAACAAGAGGATCCAACTGCCGAACCATCAGTCGATCATGCTCGGCGATAGAAAGAGTGTCCTCTAGCATATTCCGTTCCAGGGCTACAAAACGGACAGCAAGAGAAAGTATTCTCGAAGAAGATTATGACACTCGAGGCTGGCTTCGATGCACGACGATGAATGTGTAGCGTGAATTGTTAGCAAGGTGTTGAAGAGTGTGCTCTTTCCTATTTTTTAAAGTATTTTTATTTAAAAATATTTTTAATTATAAGAATTTAATTTTTTAAATAAATGTCTTGGGAACAAAATTCCGACACGTTTCCAACTGATTAGCCACGTGTTGGGAAAATATAATCAATTCTTTCCTAACCTTATAGCTGAAGTTAGCCTTTGAAATCGACGAATTACAGTGCCTTTATGTTGGCTAGGGCAGATGTTATTATTTTGCTTATGAAACAAAAAATGCGGTTGGGAATTGTGGTGACAGAGAAAAGCACTGAAAGCGCCAGCAACGGCTGAGCGTATAGCAACGCAATCCGCAATCACGTTGTTTTAAAATCAATCAAGAAGTACAATCATTCCAAAAATAATATTCCAAATGGTATTATTTTGATAAAGAAATTGCAAGTTCCCTACAAATAAAATCTTTGGCATAAATATAATTTATTTGAAATCAATTTTCATTCCTATGAAACAGTGGCTAGCCAACCATGCATCGTCAGTCTTCACTGATGTGTACTTGTGTAAGCGAGAAAAGCCACAAAATCACTGGGTACAATATTCTAACCTTAAACGACCACACGCAGGTTGCCTGCATCCTGTCGTAAGCTAATTTTATGAAAATAGGATTGTCGAGAAAATCTCATATTATTTAAAGTTCTAGAATTTCACAAAGAACTCTTGAAAAGTACCAATCTAGTAACTATGAATTACCAAGAAAGAAGATGAGCAGAGGCTGAATGATGTTTCTTGGATTAAGTTTTAGAAATTAAAATTTTTTTAATTTGGGATACGATAAAGTTTTAATTTAGTTATTATTTTTTTTAGTTATTATTTTTTTAATCATAACACATGTAACTTTAATTAACATAAAAAATTTTAATTTCATATAATTTTATCCTTATTAACTCAATTATTAACTCCTATGTTGACTATCTTTTTTTTTTATTTTGATCCTTAGTTTTGAATTTGTGTATTTTAACTCTTGATTGACAAACAAACTTTTAATTTCTTTAATTTGTCTTTTAATTTTATCAATTTTACCTCTTACATTCATGTGTCTTTTCTAATTTTATTTTTAGTTTTGGATTTTTTAAATTAAATCCCTAATCACCCTCAAACTTCAATATTTATACAATTAAGCTTTTAATTTGACCAAATTAACTCTAGAGAATTGAAATTCAACCTTCAAACTTTATTTTTTTTCAATTAAAGTCTAAATCGACCTTAAAAATTAATTTTTCTTCTAGTTAAGCCCTTGATAAATTCAATTAAACCTTGATAAATTCCAATTGAGTCCTTAAATATCCAATATTGACTTTTCTTCCTTAATTAGATTTTCTTTGCCAATAAAACTTTCAATAGTTGAAAAAATGCTGCCATTTTTTATATTTTGATATCTCTCAATCAATTTTTGGCAATTTGCTAGTGTTTTGGTATATTTTTTTTATTGATATATTTTTTTATTTTCTTTCATTTTTTAATATTTTTTTATATGGGGCCCTAAAAACAAGTAACAATAAAAATTATTTTAAAATTAAGTGTTTCCATGGTTTCCAAGATATTCATGTGATCATTCACAACAAAAACAATAATAAATAATGTTTTGTTTGAGAATTAAATGTCATAAGGTGGTCACATGTAATTGGGATGAAGGGAACACTCAATTTTTAAGTTAGGATTGAAAATTTGGAGGTTTCGTGTTTTAACTACAAAGATAAGGTGAAAAAAGAGTTCAGGAATACAGAGGGCATCTATTTTTCTATCATATAACCTGAGAGCTCACGGATCTTCCAATTAAATTTTTTTTTTAAAGTGAGTTGAAAGAGGACAAAAAAACATAGGAAGAGAGATAATAATATTTCGGATTTGAATCGGCAAGGCATCTTCCTGTTACAAAGCTCAGTCCAAGAATTCTGTAATTAAAAAAAATAAAATAGAGCCACTTCAAACGCTGGCGTACTGATGCCAAACGCATAGAGGTCAAAGTCAAACTCAGCGGGCGTTTGAAGTGATCATGGTACGTGCTAGTTGTGTGGTTACCTAGTCATGCAATCAATAAAAAGAGGTTGAGGCATTCTACGACTTGACCTATGACCCAGCGAAAGAAGTTTGTCTCTTTTCACTACACTGGGTTCGAGCTCTGGCGTGCACACCTGTCATCCTTGCGGTGCCTTACATGTCTATTGGGTTTGCAGGGTATTTAGTGGGCTGTGGGGATTAGTCATGGTGCGCGTAAGCTNCCCCACGTAAATAAAAAAATAAAAAAAATAAAAATAAAAATAAAAATAAAAAGAGGTTGAGAGTCACTTGCTGACGGTGTACAGATCTCTAAAGCTGTAATAGTCCGGAGACAGAACATCAAGAATAATTGCCTTAAACAGTATTAATAGCGACGATATTTTGAGTCGGCGACATAAATCACAACATCCATTTTTGTAAAGATCCGCAGTACAGTATATGAAAATACAGCAACAATTATTTTTTAAAATATTTTTTATTTAAAAATATATTAAAATAATATTTTTTTTATTTTTTCAAAAATTATTTAAATAAAAAAAATTAATTTTTTTCAAAATACTTTTAAAAAACAAAAAGAAGCATTTATTAATGCGCACACCGCATCAAAACTGGTGAATTAGAGGGCAAATTGCTCCAATCGTCCACTTGCCTCTCTTCACGTCAAGAAGCTTGCTATCAGACCCACATGATCACTTGCCCCCTCCTCTTTCAAATATGTGGCTACAGTTGTCATGATAATGGCACGCACATTGTCCCCCCCCCATCTTGATTGGCTATCTTTCTTGTTAAGCAGTCTCTTCTATGCAAATCTTGCATTCTTAATCTAGAAATAACATGATTAGATTGTTGATTAGCCTTTAATTTGTTCAGTGACGTGGATGACAACAGCTGATGCTGTCAAATGCAGCCTCTTACATAACTAAATAAGTTAAGGTTTATTTAGAATTTAGAAGCATGCATGCACAAGACCCGATGAGATGCAAGGGAAGAAGGGTAATTCGATCTATTTCTGTCTTTAATTCTTTTATAGGCTAATTATAAGATCAGTGTTTTTTACCATAATGGATTTGCTTTGTGAACACGATGACATTGCAATAGTTATTATTTGGATTAAAAAATTATGAAAATATGCATATATTTAATGAATATCCCATCCATCTTTCTATAGTTGAATAATAAAGCTTTGTTGAAGATTATGGTCCTGTTCACATTGTAGTCTACCCGTGTTTTTTAAATTTTTTATTTTTTAATAATTTTAAATTATTTTAATGCGATGATATTAAAATTGAGCTCCGCCGTAGAGATCTGTTGTATGTTACACGTGGCGGGCTACTACAATATTGTGTGCTCTGAAGGGTAAGCGTGTGTATCCTAAGGTATATCAACAACATCACCAATTGACTGGGTGGCGAGCATCTCGATCTCAAATAAGGCTTTTTGTTTAGAACACTAGAGAAAGAAAGTGGCGAGTTTCCGGGCCCAGGTGAGCTAGTGGCCATAACGCGTTGAGCCTAATACTATTTTTCCACTATAAATGACCAAGAACGAGGAGCAATGGCCACGTCAGCGAGCGGCACAACGACAAGAAGAAGTCCTTGATATGGTAGGCACAAGTTTTCGAGCCTTTTTTTTTTTTATAAAAAAGTTTGGTTGTTATTAGTTTTTAAATATTTTTTATATTAAAATATATATTTATTTTTTAAAAATTATTTTTGATATGAATACATTAAAATAATTTAAAATATTAAAAATATATTAATTTAAAATTAATAAAAAATAATTTTCTTTTAAATTTTCTCAAAAATATTTTTAAAACACAGAAACAAAAATTTTTTTTTTTCCAATCAACCATATTCTTTTAGAAAAATAACACGGAAGTTACGGGTTGCTTGTTAAAATATTATTTATTTATTAACATGGATATGGATAACATGCACCTGTTTAATTAATTTTATTAATTTTAAAATTAATAATTATATAATTTTTTAATAAATTTAAAAAGACTTAAACTTATAATCATTGTAAAATAAATTAGAGTTTGTTATTTGTTTATAAATGTTATATAATAATATAAATTATATTTTGAGATCCATTTAAAACTATTAGGTTAAGATAATTTCTTGATATGATATCAAAATCTTGATAATCAAATAGTCTTGAATTTAAATTTTATTATCCCTGTTTATTTGATAAAAATTAAACATAAAGTAATGTGAGCCTAGATAAAAATCTAAATTTTTTTTTACTTAAAAATAATATAAATTATATTCTACAACCTTAATATATTAAATTAAAATATTCCTTAAAACCATCTTTATTTTATAAGGGCGGTGGACCAGGGCTGAGTCCATGCAAATAACAAATGGGAGGAGAGACTGTCAGGCATTTACCCCATTGTTAATTGAGATTTAGTGGACTCATGACTGGATATAAAATATAAGAAAGAGGTTGTCTGATTTTGCTACAGTTGCTTATATTAGAGTTTACATTCCAGGAAGACCGCAGAGAGAAGAGGTAAAACAATTGATAAAAAAGAAGAAGAAAGAGAGGGTAGAGCAGCGGTCAATCAACGTGAAAGGCAGATTATTCAAACCTACTAATACTAAAACTTCAAATGGAAGGGAATGGATGCCCAACTTTATCAGAAGGGCTACTTGATTCAGCTTCAAATCTTTGACAATTAAGCAACTTGCAATTATTCAATTCTGGTACGTAGTGATCACATGCCACTTGAATATTCTCCCATGTTAATTTTCCAAGTCTCGTGCTTGAAGGAGAAGAACCTATCTCTATTTTCCAGGTCTTTTATTTAAAAAACTTGTTTTGCATATGATTATGATTCCCTATAATTGTTTCGTTCATCTTCAACATCTGACTACGTTACTAATTTGACAAAAAGGTTATTATATTTCGAGACTCAAAGGATGATAATTCTTCCATCAGTATTGAAACAGTACAAATATCTTTATAATAAAAAGAAAAAAGAAAGAAAAATATATGTTCTTGGATCGAGTCTTGCGGGTTTTTTGCATTTGAATAGGTGTATCCATAAAAAAATATTTTCTAAAAATCTCTCCAATAAATCCAAGCTTATTCGAATCCGCCTACTAACTGAGACCAATTCTCTCATAGGGTTATGCAAAGGTTTTTTTTTTCTTTTCTAGCAAGTGCTCAACAAGCGTTGTGATTTATTACCAAAAACATTGAAGTCCCAGATAAATAGATGACTTCTAATTGGTTCAAATCTCGGAAAGTCCAGTGCAAGAGAGTTAAACAAATGGTGTCCACACAATCCCATGTGTGAGGGGGTGGTGGGGGGTCGCATATTCCTAGGGATTGGCTTCGTGATAGAGTGTCCTATCTCTTCTGGTAACAAGTGATGAAGATCCTTGCAACACCTCACGATAATAACAAGTGGAAAGCCATGTAAGAAATCAAAAAAATTACTGGTCACCCGTCAGCCAACCCATGAAAGCAAAGAAATAAAACCTCTTCCACTCGTACTTGTGCTCCTCCCTCTAAGAAAACTCTCACTACAGAACACCAGCCAACAGGCCTTGAAAAACCAGTTCAACAAAAACATAACCAGAACCCAGAAAAAGAAAAGAAAACAAACCTAACAAGTGAATTGTAAACCACTGTGTATAGAGTTATATATTGAGATGGCTGGTGTTCTGCTTTGGGTGATTTGTCCAACAGAGAATGCTAGTTTTGCTACATCGAGCCTGTCAAGTTTAGTCCCCAAGAGTGGCGCGCAAGTAGGAAGGTACTCTAAAGTGTGTTCAAGACTCAAATTCTCTACAGGGTTTTTTGCTGCTGCCTCCCTTTCAGGCGTAGTGGCAAACCCACCAAGATCTTCAGAGGAGAAGGTGTATGAGGTGGTTCTAAAGCAAGCTGCTTTGGTGAAAGAGCAGAAAAAAGAGAGAATCCCAGATGTTATAGCAGGAAATGATCAAGCTGAGAGTATGACTCGTGGGGATCTGCTAAATGGGGCATTTAACAGGTGTGGTGATGTCTGTGCTGAGTATGCCAAGACCTTTTACCTGGGTATTTGCTCTCTTTCTCCTTCTTGTTTGTGTTTACTACAACACTTCATAGTTATCAGAGGATTTGGTTATTGCTTTACCATTAAGTTGTGGTCTTAAAGATGAAGTTAACTTGTCCTAGGAATATAAATATTCTTGTTAAAGTTGCTGTCTGCAGTTAGAACCCGAGCTTCTCAAAACTTTGAAGTTAGCACATGAGCAAGGAATCAATTAACGATTATAATATCACCGTTTTTATTTATTTAATTACTTATCTTCCAGATCCTTTTTCTTACAGTGAACTTTCTATTTCCTTGTAGCCACTACTTGCTAAGAGATAATGGAAGGAAAAGAAAGAAAAGATAAATTGCTTTTGTTTTCTTCCGTGTCCCTTTCTTTTACTGTAGAAACTATTGAAAAGGCTAATGACATATAAAATAAAAAAAATTGAAAAAAATACTGACCGGATTGGTTTAGCGGTGAAAAAAGTCAAACTCTTTTCACTTCATTTGAGTTCGAGTCCTGATATGCATGTTTGTTATCCTCACGGTATCTTACATGTCTATTGAATTTGTAAGGTATTCACTGTACCGTGGGAATTAGTTATAGTGCGCGCAAATTGCCCGATATCCCATGTAAATTAAAAAAAAATTTAAAAAAAAGCTACATAGAGTCACCAAATTGTTGTGGTTTTATACTAGAGATAGTGATTTCAAGTTTTAACACACAGGATTCTACTACATATGTGCAACTAAAAGTGAGCGTTGTCACTGTAAATATGTGAAAATGCTCTTAACTCATATCAGCTACAACTTTAGTCGCTTTTTTCTACTTCTGTTTCAATGAATATATATATATATATTCTCTCATGTTCATGTTATGTCCCGTCATATTTTTTTTTAAATGAATTTGTATCATCACATATTCACTTTTATCATGTTTTGTAATAGTTCTTAAATCTAAAGTACTGTGAAATAAGTCATATATATAAAAAAAAGAGATGAAGTCAAATATGGGATTAAATTTTCTAATTTAGACATGGTTTGAATTGTATTTATTCATTTGCACTGATTCCGAATGAATTGATCCTGGGAAAAGTCGAATTGTATGAGCTTTTATTTTTATGTTGATTATTATAATCTAATTTCTTCCCTGTAATATCCAATTTCAGGCACATTACTTATGACTCCAGAGCGGCGAAGAGCTGTCTGGGCAATTTATGGTGTGTACGCTTTGGCTTTCTTTCAACTTTCCAGTTCAATTTGTTCCATTGCATTTATGCTCCCTGCAAACCAGTTCATTTTGGCTTTCTGTATTTGAGATGGGTATGACCTGCATACATTACGGGTCACTTGGACATTCCAGGATGTGGATGAGCCCTGCCTGTAGATGACCCCAATTGTGTTTTTCATATCACTATCAAGAAATGTATACATTTGCAAAAAAAGGAAAAAAGAAAAAAAAGTGATGTTTCTCCCATTATTATTCCATCACCATGTGTAAGCCATTGCAGAATTCTTGGCTTGCAACCATATTGGCTGCAAAACACTTTGAAGTAAAAATCCTGGAAAATGCTGAAAAAACTAATCTATTAACTTTTTGGTGTCTGTTCTGAAGTGTGGTGCAGGAGGACTGATGAGCTTGTGGATGGACCGAATGCTTCACATATCACACCCAAAGCTCTTGACAGATGGGAGCAGAGGTTGAATGATCTTTTTGAAGGTCGCCCATATGATATGTATGATGCAGCTCTATCTATTACCGTCTCAAAGTACCCTGTTGATATACAGGTAATACTTAAATCGCAATGCTAAATACTCTAGTAAATACCCAGCATGCTTCACTTTTATGTTGACCGAACTATCTATTTGTTCAAGAAATTATTAGCCAATTGATCGAAATCTCTCCTTGGACAGCCCTTCAAGGACATGATAAAAGGAATGAGAATGGACTTGAAAAAGTCGAGATATAAGGACTTTGATGAGCTTTACCTGTACTGCTATTACGTTGCTGGGACAGTAGGGCTAATGAGCGTTCCAGTAATGGGAATAGCACCGGAATCAAAGGCTTCAACAGAAAGTGTATACAATGCAGCTTTAGCCCTTGGGATAGCTAATCAACTCACCAACATACTCAGAGATGTTGGAGAAGAGTAAGCTTAATTATAATCTGAATTCAAATTACTAAGTTGATTTCTTATTAAGAAAAGAGTGAACATCTTATAAAAATGTTGGCTGGTTGGTTATTGTCAGTGCCAGGAGGGGAAGAATATATCTCCCACAAGATGAGCTCGCTCAAGCTGGCTTGTCTGATGAAGACATATTTAAAGGCAAAGTGACAGACAAATGGAGGAGTTTCATGAAGGGACAAATAAAGCGTGCAAGAATGTTCTTCGACGAGGCTGAGAAGGGTGTCGCAGAGCTCAATGCTGCTAGCAGATGGCCGGTATGGGCATCTTTGTTGCTATATAAGCAGATATTGGATGCTATTGAAGTAAACGACTATGATAACTTTACAAAGAGAGCTTATGTGGGAAAAGCAAAGAAATTTGCATCGTTGCCTGTAGCCTATGGTAGAGCGCTCATGCTTGGCTCTTCTAAATTCGCCGAGCCAGCAAGGAGTTGATCATTTCAATTTTGTGCCTTGGAATTTACATGGGGTATATCAACCCCCTCCAACAACAACCCCCCACCCCAAAAAAAATAAATAAATAAATTTAAGAGTCTCAAAGTCTGTAAATTCCCAGCTTATTTCAAAAGTGAAATTAATAAAAATTCATAAGTGGGTGTCATTATATATATATATCACAAGAGCAAGAGCAAGAAAAAGATCAATTTCCCCTGAAATCGCAAAATTTCCACCTCAGATCAAACTAGTTGCCTCTTACTGCTCTATCACCACCAACAACCGCTCATATCCATGTCCAGAACACAATTTGTATATCACGTGTACATGCATAATTTCTATTAATTTGAATTGGGTTCATCTTGTTGCTATTTTAATGGGCTAGAGCGCGTATTTCAGTCCAACAGTCTGTACCCAATTTAAACAGGCTTTGTGATAATTCACTCCAGATTCTTGATCTAATCCTGACTTCACGTCAGCTCCTAGATCATTTTTTTCGTCCCCACTTAACAGGGTTCATGTTTGAACTTTGAACACTGAAGCAATTTGATCAGAGATTGGATCCAGAGTGGGTGCAGGCCATCGATAGGCCTTCATGTACCATCTGATTAAAAAGAAATAAAACTCTTTCACTATTCATTAAGAAACATGTTACCGGGAAACAATTTGTCTTTACAAAAAAAACTGACTAATCATGCAGTTGGGTGTAAAGATATTTTCTCTATGAAATACATTCGGCACTGCATACTTGACTGAGGGAAAAATGGTACGTAAATTTCTTTCTACCATGTCATTTCTTGATTTGTTTTAATCCTAATCGAGTTGCTGGTTTGTTAATTGTTTTTCGTTGACATTATATTTTTTAAAGTTTTTTATTTTATTTTTAATATTAAATTATTAGACATTAAGTTTAACAATTTATTTTTGTTTATTTAGCAAGTTTTTTTGGTCGCATGTCCCGGATTCTCGTTTTAGTTAATTTAATCAAGATTTTTTTGAATTATTCACTTAAATATATTTTGTTAACATTAAAAAAAAATTATTCTAGCTCGCCGTGCACCTATATAGCCCAGTCCATATTTTGTCTCGGACCCGTTTTCTTTTTGTTTCTTCTTTCTGGATGAATCATTGGCCATTAGAGGGCAGATACCTTGCACCTGCAAATTTTATGTTACAAACCCTTTTCACTCTCTTATATAACACTTCACTTTCTCGTATATTATACCCACCGAGGGACAATGACAGGAGAACAAACCGACGATGAAATTTTTTTTACGTTGTTGAAATCTTCTACTCTACCCGATGGCCTTCTGCTGTTGCACAGGAGGAGGAGTCATCTCAAGCAATTAAAGTAGGGGCTAAAGAATTGAGCAATAGGTCCTCATTCGTTTCTCCCACAGCCAGAAGCATTTAGATTCCGTACGTTTCATTAATTCTTGATGTGATTATTTGATTTCGTGGTCAAACTATAAATGTCTCCATCTCCATGTGACATTGATTAAAATTTGACTTCATATTCCCTTGTATGAATTCATATCTCCTCATGAACTCTTTTCTGGGTTTGCTTCCAGCATTGAAAAAGCCTGCTTACTCTATCCAAAAAAATTCAACGAAATTTGCGCAAGGACCATTAATGCTGGGCAATACGAACTTTGGTTGCTTGTTGGGCAAAGACCAGTTGCTTTCAGCCATTAATTTTGAAGGATGCAAAAAATGCCGGCTCTAAATGATGGAAAACTACTTTTGCAATTTGGATGCGGATTTCTTCTCTCTCTTTCTGTGGTGTTAAGGAATTTGGGTGAATTATTCCTCTTTGAAAAGTTTTGTGAGCCACAACCGTCCCTTGGAAAGAGAGGGTTCACAATTAAGCGAGCAACCCATCCGTCGTCTTTCCTTGCTTGAGCATGTTTTTGGTGTCATTTCTCAGCTATATTAACTTGCGAATTGGTGCACCACAGCTACCAACATGTCGAGCTACAAGATAATACCCACCGCTGGCTTCTAAGTCAACAACTCACTCTCCAGCTATCAATTGTGTACTCTGAGTTGTACCTAATTATGATGGAGTTTTCTCGCCATCTTCATCCATGATGCTGCCAAACTTTTCTCTATCACTCCCGTTTTGACGATCAATAAATCAATTGAGCTGTTTAGCTCATCAATCATGTGGCGATACAATTTTTTTTATATACTATTAAAAAATTGATAAATAAAAATAAAAATAATGATGTATTTTTTCCTTTGATATATTATAATAAAATTTACTAATAAATTTTTTTTATCACTAAATCCCTCAATAACCACCCATGAGAATATATTATTGATATTAAGCAAGAAAAGAATTACAGTCGGAATATAAAGAATACCATGCAAGTTTTTATAGGTAGCTACAAACATAATTAGATCATCTGTATGTCAGTATTTTTACAAAAAAATTCCATCCATATATATTGATATATATATTGATGACATTACAAATGATATTATAATAAGATTTATAAAGATAAATTGTATATTGACGTGATATTAATACCAATAAAATTGCCAATAGAGTTATCACTAAAATAATTATATTAGTCAATCTGTTAATAATATTTAATTTATAACCTGACGCATGATCCTTTTCTCCCCCTTTTCCATTTCTATTTTTTACTTGTAAAATATTTCTATACAACAAAAGAGGTTCCTTCTCTTTCAATCTCAACACAACTCAACTCCCCATAACCTTTTCAACTACCATAATATTCGGTTTATCAGCATTTATGTTCTAATTTAAATTTTATTGAGGATTCTCCACCTCAAAAAAACAAATCTATTTTTTTTAATTTGAACACAATTTTAAACTGCTAATTTTTTTGGCATATTTTTGTAGTATGTGTATTTTGTATAGGTATTTATTTGTTTTTATATGTTTTTTCAAACAAACTTATATGGATTTATTTGAAAAAACTAAGGTGCGCGTTTTTATAGGTTTTCCAATGGAATGCAAATACTAGTATGCTAGTAATTAATACATTTCTGAATGACTGTTTACCATAATTCCAACATAATTATAAAAGAAATTAAAAAATCTAGAGGGGTTTTGTGAAATTTTTAATGCAAATCAAAAATTTTAAAGAGACTTTATAGACAAAATCACCAACAAAATATTTAAAAATAATAATATTTAATAGTCCACCAGTAATTCCATATGGAAAACCTAACATAAAAGCTCCTTAAGTGTGGCACATCTTTATTTTTTTTCTTTTAACTTAAAATCATATTGTTTTTTACATAATTCTCTCCTCACTAATTTGCTATTCTATTTTGTCTCTTTAACATTAAGGCTCGAAATCAAACTTTCTTTCTCTCAATACAATCAACAACTATTTGCGAGTAAATTTTTTGAAATATTTTCTTTTTATTTTTCTTCCTTTCTAAGGTTTTTTAACAATGTGTTTTTTTTTTTTTTGCTTTTTGTTTTGTATCACACCTAGTTCAACTCCAAAATTAAGCATGTCATTAAGGCAAGAATTTTTCATTAAATGTTTTGTATTACATTTTTTTGTCTATATTTTTGTTTAATTATATCTTCTTTATAATTTTATGAAGTAATAGTTGTGTTGAATTTTAATTATTATTACAATATTTTTTCATTATTTTATTGAAATTTAGTTATTATTTTTAAATTTTTTTGTTTAATTTCAATTAAATGTACCGATTAAATTTTTATTGAATTTCCTAATTATTTTGTATTGTATTCCATTTAGAACAATTTTATTTTTTTTTTATCAATTTAGGATCATAAGCATTACCACTTAGAAATAATTATGTTCCATTGCAATTTTTATTCATTTTTTTCATTATTTAATTGAATTTTAGCTATTTTCTTTGTTTAGTTTTGTTGTTATTTTCTTTGTCAGTGAAATTATTAAATCCATTATAGTGTTATGAAACAACATTCTCTAGTTATGGATACATGTGTTGATAATGATCATAGAATGAAGTGTCTTTTATATATATACATTTAATTGGTATTGGTTGTACTTTACATATTTATGAATTTGTCAAAAAACTTTAAATAAAAATTGAGTTTTTCATAGCTGCATTCTTGACTGGGCTTTAACTTGGGAATGTCCCTGAAAAAAATCCCTCATTGAAATGAAGAACTTTCTGATGCTTAAGTTTAAAAAAATAAAAGAAAAAAATTATGCATAGAAAAATAAAAATAAAATAAAATTATAAAGAATGCATATGTAACATTCCACATTAAAAGAAGAGTGTCCAAAGTCAAAATATATTAATGCAATTGGTACCTAACCTTGTAATAGATGTTTTAGGGCTTGTAGGCTACTAGGAACAAAACAGTGAGGCATGAAAGTTGGGTGAGGCTGAATCATAACGGATAATATTTTGCAAGAGGGAGTGAGTCGGGCCTTACATATGGTATTAAAGTCGAGGACAACTTGTTCTTAAGATGGAGGGATTGTAACATCCCAGATCGAAAGAAGAGTGTTTAGAGCTAGGATATATTAAGGCAGTTGATACCTAACCTTGGAGGACATGTTTCGGGACCGTTGCCAGGAACAAATCCGTAAGGCAAGAAAGCCGGGTTGGGCTAAGGTATAACAGATAATATTCTGCAAGGGGGAGTGAGCCTGACCTTACAACATATCTATACGTAGCTTGCATATAGTTTGGATTCCTTACCTCTACTTGCTTAGTGGTCAGGTGTATTTATCCATCTAATCTACTTTTTAGAGAAGGAAACTATTTTTAGAAAGTTAAGTCATTAGGTATTGTATCATGCTTTCCATTAGTGATATTCATGATAATATTTTTCTAAAAAGTTAGTATTTGTTATGTCATGCATGTCATTGATGGAAATGTAAATGATGTACAATGCCATTAATAATGCCAAAAAAAATTATGTGTGCATAAAAAAATTATATATCAGTCATGAAAAAAAATAAAATGTATAGAAGCATATATCAGTGTAAAAAGAGAATGAGAAATAATGAGGGATAAAAGGTGTGCGAGGGAGAAAATATGTGTGTAAAGGAAAGTAATGTGAGAATAAAAATGAGGTGAGAGAGAAAGTCTAACCATTTAGGTTGTTTATGACCTAAACAACCAAACCACTCGATATATGAGTTGCTTATGCCAAACAAATGGGTTATGTTGCTAATTTAGCTATTTTTAGTGGTCTATCATGATGTTTATTATTTTATCTTGTCAAAATTTTTTTGATTGCACTAATAAAGATACTTTCTTTCTTATTTTTTCTCATTTTCTCTCTCCTTCATTGTCTTTTATGTCCCCTCATTTTGTTTGTTCTTTTCTTCTCCTGCCTTGCATAGACACACATATAAAAATGCTAGACAAACACAAGTACACACACATTAAAAAAAAATATAGTGTACATGAACACATATAGAGAAATATAAACAAAAACATAATATAATTTTTTTGTTTTTGAATAATTTCATGTATCATCATTGACCCCCACTCTTTGAATTTGTGTGGCAATTTTAAATAATTATGCACTTAAAAACATTTGCAAGGTACATTATTGTGGAGACATTTATGTAAAGAGGCATTGCATATATTTTTTTATAGTCACAGAGCTTGTAGAATTTTTTTTTCATGGAGACACGAATGGATTTTTTTCACAGGTGACTTGGTGATGTCCATAGAGACATAAAGATTTGCATGGAGACTCTCGATGAAGACATGAAGATTTACTTTGTGACTTTTATTGAGGATATTAAAATGTTCATGAAGAGTTGGAGATATCATATAAACTTTTGTTAGAGATATAGAGAAATATTATTTTTTTATTAAAAATTAAAAAAACTTAATGCAAAATAGGGTGCAATATCTGAAAATCATTTGGTTTTAGACAGCTTATCAAATATGCAGGCCTCCTTCCTTTTTTTATGGTTTTTTCTCACAAACTACTAGAGGTAACCTTTAGAAATCAATTTTTCTATCTAATGTTTTAGCATGTAACATTCCTTAGTATCATGCCTATGGTGAAAAGGATAAAATTTATTAGAGTCTTTCATGTTCGCACTACTTTTCATGGGAGAGGGTATTTTACAAAATCTTTTTCCTTAATGGTAACAAATACCTTAGTTTGTGTGGTAATGAGTGACATGGTTTGAGATAAGAAAATGTTAAATGATCTTGAATGTGCTTTTTAATGCTCTTTTGGTTGCTTTGGTAGGAGATTTATGATGTTAAAATGACTTTACTATTTAAAAATATGAATAGCCATGTCCAATAACTCTTGTCTTTTCTACTCAGATATGATTTTTTATTGCCTATTTTACATTGATATAAGTTCTTTCATGGAGAATATACAGGTATTTCTATGATAAGTAGTTATAGATTCCACTAACTAGTAATTGAATGGAAATAGATTTGAGTAAATCCTCCATATTGAGCATTTGTTTCATTAAATCTTTAAAAGTATGCTTCGGTGCTTTCATACTTTTTGGATAATGATGAACAACTTCCTCGTGCGTTGTTTTGTTAGAATAATGGTAATGAAATGATGAAATTAAACTTGCGATTATAATACCATACCGGAGTAGTCCCGCAGAAGATTATTAGGAGACTATTGTACATGGCATCACTTTTTTATATCACAAGTTCTACGATGTTTCTAACATTTCAAATGTGATTTTTGAGATCTATAAGACTATTATAGTTGTCTAGATTAATCTTTATAGAGACATATTCCTTATAAAGGTAAGTGTGTAATACTCTATGACAAAGTGAAGAGTTTTCTACCTAGTGGAAATGGTGTACTTTCTTTTTCTTAGGAGTTGGTATAATCTCATGCCCAAGTCTTTTATGATTAAGAGCATGCGAGTGAGATTTAGAATATGAAGATTGATAAAGATAAACTATTCCTTGTTATGGAGTTTGGTAGTCATTAAAAGTATTTTGGTAGGAACTAAAATGAGAATGAACTAGTTTTTATTCATTTTTTCACATACCATGCCATTAATGAAATCATGAAAAAACTTCAAACAATAACTATATTTTCTATCAATACATTAATGGGTTGGGTTGTAACTAGTACTAACCTTGGTATGTTCTCGAAAAACCAATCTTTTATTGGGACATGAGATCTTCTAATGCTTAAGTTATTGAATATAGAAGGATGGAATAATGTATACAAAAATAAAAATAAAATGAAGTATTAGTGAAATGTATATTTATGTATAGATTGTATATAAATTGGGATAGCCTACCTCTACTCACCTAGTGACTAGGTGCATTCATACGCCTAATTTATCTTATTGAGGAGGAAAATATTCCTAGAAAGTTGAGAGTTATTAGGTGATGTGCCGCGTTTTCTATTGATAATGTCAGTGGCAATATTTTTATAGAAAATTGTTGTTTATTGTGCCATGTACAATATTAAAAGCACAAATAGATAATGCCATTGAAGGTGCAAAAAAGTTTATGTGTGCATAAAGAATTTATGTGCCAGTAATGGAAAATGAAAAATGTTTAGAGTGTTCAAAAGAAAAATTAGAGAAAGAAAAGGGAATAAAATGCATGTGTGAGAGAGAAAGTGAAAAGGTAAGGGGGAGAGAGAAAGAGCCATTTGAACTGAATAAAAAATATCTAGTTTTTTGGGATCCAATAGCCAAAATCCTAAATAGCTAAAAAATCTAGTCATTTAGATTATTCTTGCTCTAAATCATTAAATTATTTGCATAAATCATTAAATTATTTGCATGTGTATTGCACGCTCCAGGCAAGCTGGGCATTACCATTTTTAAGTGTGTGTATAGATTAATATAATAATTTTTAATAATATTTATAAATTTATCATGTCAAAAATTTTTCAATGATATAAAAGATATCATTATCATTGCTTCGGTGCAATCCTGATAATCCATTCTTTTCTTTTTTTCTCTCTTCTTCCTTGTCTTTTGCGCCCACTCATTTCTTTATTTGTTTTTTTTTATTCTCCCCTTTCCCTACACCACACTGAATTGTAGATAGAAATGCAGCACCAACGGGTAAGTCTCCTAGCCGTCATTTTGGGCCTAGAAATTGTTTTTAAATTACTGCATCATCACATCCCAATAATATTAAGTTGTAAACTGTTTATAGTATGGTCATTAAGTTTCAATAAATTAAAAGTAGAATCCCAAGAACACATACATCCAACCATAGTAATCACGTTCCAAGAAAGCACGAATAATAAACTGTGGATTTTTTTTTGATAAATCTTTAAGACCTTATTGATGAAGAAATCATAGACTTTTTTGGATCAAAGACCATTTTTTTCTGTAATAAAAAAAATTCATGTATCCTATTTTCTAAACACTTCTTTCTCATCAAAAGAAAAGCTTTTATATAAGTATTAAATGAATAATGAACAACAAAATAATATTTTAATTTAAAAAATTAAAACAAAACTAACATAAATTATTACTTAGCTGGTGGGGCCCCAACCACAGAAAAAAAAATAAAAAAATTAATAATATCCCCCTTAAGATATCTTAACAGTAAAATTTAAATCTTAGAGTTAAAACTAGTGAAATTTAGATTTTGGGTCCCTCTAGAAAAATCTTCCTAGATTTTGCCTCTAAAAAATAATTCATGACCATGCCCCTGTTACCACGGATGTAAAATCTAACTGGGTTTAATAATTCAACATGTACTTGAGTTGTCATAACATTTGGTATTTTTTTATGCTTTAAAAGTAGGTTTAAAAAAAATTAATTTTTTATTTTTTATTTACTTCAAATTAATATATTTTTTATTTTTTAAAATTATTTTGGTGTGTTGATGTCAAAAATTATTTTTAAAAAATAAAAAATTATTAACATGTATTTTAACATGAAAAGTTATTTGAAAAACAACAGCAACCACATTTTTAAATAAACTCTTTAATCATTTGACAAAATATATCAAAATTTAAAGAGAATAAAAATAAGAAGCTATAATTTAATTAAAATATTTTTCTTACCGTCTTTCAAAAATTTAATAAAGGGGTAAATATAATTAATATCAAGGTTAACTGGCACAAGTTTGGTTGGAAATGTGCTATTCTTTAACTATCGGATCAACTGATTAATTAAGATTATCATCTCTTGTTATGGTGTAATAAAATTAGTGTCCTCTTAATTCATGTTGTGGCAAACAAATATTGTAGATGATGGAAACCTACCCACCTCACTTGAAAAATAAGTTCCTCCAATTATCTCAGCAAACTTTACACGTGTGTGTAAATCATGCTTTATTTTCTTTTGTTCATACAATTTCTCTCTGGCCTACAAAAGCTTCCAAGTCGAAGCTTTAGAAATTCAGGCTAGCTTTGATTGAGTGGTAGAAATATGCTTTTTCAAAAGAGTATGACAACTAAATTTGTCTCACTGCACGCCTGAGGTTGGCATCTTTTCAAGCATAAAATTAATTGCGGCACACAGAAATGCACGATCAAGAAATGAGGAGGCGCATCATTTGAAGAATGAAAACATTCTCGATCAACAATGATCGACGAGGAAAGAAATGTGAATTCTCATCATCATGTTTCATGATGTTTATTAATTACAAGACCTGTACTATATGCCAAAAGGGTTTAAAATTCCAAGTGAATTTGATCAAACCATAAGAGGGAAAGACAAAGAAAGACTCCAAACACTTATATATTAACCACAATCATCCGAAGTAGGATAAAAAAAATAAAAATATTAACTACTATATATAAATATATAATACAGGGGCAGATACCAAGTTGTGTGTCCTAATATTACCCAAATAAATAAATAAATAAAAAGTTGTGTATCCTAAAGGGATAACTGGATAAGGAGAAGAAATACGAAGAATTCAAGAGAGAGAGGAGCTTTCAAAGATTCCAACAATAGACTAAAAATAAGTGAATTAGCTAGATTATGACACCCAACTGTGGTATCTGCATCAGCTGTGGTGACTGCATTTATCTACAGTATTTAACAATGTTATCGAGTGAATTGATGAAATAAAACTTACCTCCGTCACTTTCAAGGAATGAGAATTTTCCACTTCTTGAATGTCTTTATGTGCATAAGTGGCCATTTGGCCAAAAGTTAAAGCAATCTTCCAAAGCATACACACATATATAATTTGTAGCCATATAATATAAATGTAAAGGCAGGAAAACGTGACAGATATTGTTTCCTCTCTGTTTGCAGATTTAGATCCAGTTTGGTGTGATTTACGTGCATGGGAGCTGCACCCACCCGCATCTATAAATCCAGCGGTCAAAGTCTGGCAACAAGAGAGCCCGCATGTGGATTCCAAGGACGGTTCATTGCATGCCATGGATCTTCAGTGTACTGGAATATTTACAACCATATGAAGAACCAGCTTTCAAGAAATTAATTCTAGGGGTTAGCTAGCTGCTCCTTTTTTTTCTTGCATATTGAAATTGGAGAGAGGGTGGTGTTGAACACGGCAGCCATGAGAGGAATCAGATGGGTCCAAAAGTAGGCACCGTCTTTTATTGACACATGAAGTTGATAGGCTAGGGTCATGGTCTTGACTTTACTTGCTGCTCTGCCCGTATTGAGGGTTTCGTTCTTTCTTTGTTTCTTTTTTATATCCAAAAGGCACCATGTTCTCAAAGGGAAAAGGAGGAAAATTCCTAGAGCATGTCCTAGGTTATGACCACATGCATGAGCTTGTGATAATACAAAAAACTAATCATTGAATATATATATATATATATATAGAAACTCTAAATGTGCTGTCTTACTAAATCATGCATTCACATTCTTTCTTAAATCTTAATATCTTCTATAAAAAACGTGTGGCATTTTCAAAGAAATCTGAGATTATTTTTATGCCTTGTCAATTTTCTTTTCTTTCTTTATATTTTCTTTGAATTAATATATTTTTCTTTAGAATTTTACCGGAAAGAAATTTCTTTGAATTTTGTGGTACGGGAGTATTTAATGTAGGCTGTGCTTGGATGTTTAACTTAATTTAGGTTGGGGATTTTGTATTTTGAAGCTTGTACGAGACGTTAGGTTTAAATTAATTATGTATTTAGGTTGGGAATTAAGTTTTAACATAATTTGGGTATTAGCTCGAGTGGACTGGACTCCATTTTTGTCAGCTCTCTCTTGGCACTTTTCATCATTATTTTTACTTTCTATGAGGTTTTGATTTATTAATTTAACGAAAGAGAATTAGAGAAACTGAAGTCTTTGGCTTTAGCAAATCATTTAGGTAGGATGACTTTTAATTTTTGTTGACTTTCTACTCTTATTCATCCAGTGTAGTTCCATGGATTGGGACTCTTAAAAAATCCCGCATCCTGATCACAGAATGAACAGCCGACTCCAGTTGGTCGACCACAATGTGGATCATTTGATAAATTAGTTGCTAAAAGCTGAACACTGCAATTACTATGATTCATTTAAGGTTATATACGACTGTTTCTCCTAGATTCCACATATATATAAAGAAATTAATCGTTGAAATCTGGAAGGAAAAGGATGGTACGTTTTGTTTACTTGTGTAAGAAGAAATTATATATGATATATAGCATACGTGTTTTCCGGTTCTTCAATCTTTTAGTAGTTAATTAGTTCAATCTTTTTATATTACCCAAAAAAAAAAAAAAGAATCTTGGCGAGGGGTGTGGGGGCTCAGCTTACCAAATTATCTTGAGTTTACTACTACTAATAAATAAAGAGAAAACATGTTTGAACAGGAACTTAATTAGATGCTTAAAAAAGTCTTTGGTCTTAGACTGACAAACTTATGTTTTTTGTTTTAAATCTTGTGTGGTTGCAAGGCAGATATGCGTTCACATTTCAAGGGTAGACGTTATCCGCCTACATAATTGTATATATCAGATAGTCTTCTGTAAAAAAAANGTCTTCTGAAAAAAAAAAAAAAAAAGACATTCTGAATCATATAGAAGCTATAGCCAGCCATGAAAACATCACGGAAAAATGGAGTAAGGCAATACAACAAATCTGAACATCCACGTCTCCGGTGGACTCCTGAGCTCCATGAACATTTTGTTGATGCTGTTGAACGCCTCGGTGGAAAATACAGTAAGTTCTTCTGGTCTGCAGTGTCTCTAAGGCTTCTTAAAGCCATGAAGACGACACTACTTAATCTTCTTAAAATACAATTGCAAGGGAAGATCAAAGGGTACTTTGCACCATTTTGATTCTAAACAGACCATATAAAGACCATTTAAATTATGCTCAACCTTTTTTTATGGTGCCCTAAAAACTGAGAAAACTGAATCTGGCACAATCATGCATATACAGTTAAGCATCGATCTGTACTTTTTCTCCAGTGTTCGCTGATAAGTTTATTGATGATTTTGCACAGAAGCAACACCTAGGCGAATTCTACAGATGATGGGCATGAAAGAACTGAAGATTGCTCATATCAAAAGCCATCTTCAGGTATGACTCTCTCATTTCAGCTCAAAGGAACTAAATTACTAGCAGATCATTAAACAGGAAGACCTTCTAAGTGGAAGAATTACAGGAATAATCACATCAGATTTGGAATTAATGTAGACATTTTATATATGTTTCTACGTGCTTGCAATATTGCATATGGTGGCTTGCGATGCTAGCTATAATTGAGGTCCACATCCCAGCGACATGATTAAAATTAAGGATGGTCCTTCTGCTATCATAAAGGCAAACCTAGCAAACTATTTCTTTAATTTGGATAAAGCAATCACAATTCTCTTTCTGTTTCTTTCCTTTTTTTTTTTCTTTGAATTAATCAGATTTCATTAAAAAACTGAATTAAACCTTAGACCTAATTCGATGGTATATGTTCACTGCAAAAACAGATTCGCCAAGCACCAATATACAGTTAATATCCTTTACTAAGACACTGTTATTTGTCTTTAAAAAAATAAAATTCTGGTCAATGTTTTTGGACATTGGTCCCATAGAATGTTTAACTTAATTTTAGAATTAAAATGAATTAATTAAACTTATATACTACATATGGAATATTTATATAGTACGTGTATATTTAAAGCTAGCTAGGTTTTTATATCATTGAAGAAGATCTAGGGAATCTATACTCCTCACGCCTGTTCCATGTTCAGACAAAGGAACTGGGCAAGGTAAAACTCCTAGGAATCTAATTCAAATTAATGGAGATACACATGATGATGAATATGAGAACCCTAAATCTGAAGAAGGTCTTCCTTCTAATTAGCTACCTAAAACTAGTGGCTCATCAGTGATGAGTCCATTCAAACAAATTATTAGTGCGGATTGGTAGTTAAATATTATTATTGATAGCTATATGTTAATGCCATAGATATATATGATATTCCCCTATCTCAAGTCTGAAATCCACATAAAAATAGTTCATTTTGGGAGATTGGACTGGCTGTATTGCCATCTCTAAAGCAAAAGGAGGTACTCAATTCAAAATAGGTCACGCACTCATCTTTAATGTTACATGAAATGACGTTCATATATGATCTGCTTTATCACTTCATCTACCGAATTTTACTGCAATAACAGGGACTTACAAAAAAACAAAAAAAATCTGTGACCCATTATTTTTTTTTATATATATATATAAAATAATGGGTCACAGATTTTTTTTTGTTTTCTTGTAAGTCTATATATATATATATATATAATTCAAATGCATCTACATTCATGCCGACCTAGTTTATAGTAAATGCATGTGATAGCATGATAGTTTTTTGTTCTTTCTGTATGGATATTCTTAAATAAGCAAAGGCATGTAATACAAGGGGGGAAAGGTGAACACGATTAGACACTGAACAGATTAGGACAAGAGGAAATGCAAACTAAACGGCATAATGATTGTGAATATAACAGCACTTCCCTTGATCTTTGAACTCCGGTTTTGACAGATGTACAGAAGCAGGAAGGGTTCCAAAAACATCAATATCTTAATAACCATGAAGAAGCATCTGCAAGCGGAAAGAACACAACTTGATGACATGGGAATCTCCTCAATTTTCTCCTCTCAGAGGTATGTATATGCTTAATTTATTGTGTTCTTGATTGCTAAAAAGTAGTAATAATAATATAAAAAAATTGATCATTAGTTTGACATGTAAAGCCTTAATTGTGAGATACACAACATTCTTCTTCTTCATGAATGAAAATCCCTCTTCAAGAATCCCATGCGAAAATCCTTAATTTTTCAAACTTTTTTTAATGAATAAATCATGTATAACAAGCTTAAATACACGGCAATCTAATATAATATCAGCAACCCTCTATGGATATTTTTCCGAGTTGATAATGGAAAGAAGCTTAACATCTCTTCAATACTTACAATTAATGTATTTGATGACAATGCGTAGTTTCAAAGTTTCACTAAATTCGCGGCACTAATTAAAAATTTCTATCATAATTCTATTTCATAATTAATGATTTTCCAAAAATTTCCTTATTGGTAAATTATAAGAGTAATTTCCTATAGATAATCGAATATATCTATCAAATGCTATTAAAATCTAATGGCATTATTTTTTTTTAAAAAAAAAGTTTCAACCGTAGTCGAATAATAACCTTACAAAAGCCCTTATATCTCAAATAAATTGCCAGTAAAATTCGATTTTTTGTAGTATTTATAACATATTCTGTGGCACCGGAGGTCGTGACAAATGAGATGCAACTAGAACTTTAAACAACGAAACTTCTCAGTATCTTCATCAAGGAGTACTGATCATCCTTTTGTTTTTTTTTTTTTTNTTTTTTTTTTTTTTTTTGATATGGATTGATTGGGTTCTGTTTAAACATCTGCTCATCCTGTTTCTTTATATATGGCAGGCTACTACAAGGTGAGCACGTGATGCAAATGGAATGTGAGAAGTCTGATTCTAAACATGATATATTTTCTGATGAAAGCAATGGACTTCAGCAAACAAAAGAAGACGGAGGTGACCCGGAACAACAGGTACATACAAAAATATATACATCAATTACAATTACATGTATGTCTTTGGAAAAAAAATGAAAAATTAGAGGATAAAATTATAGGTATGTTCGTCATAGAAATATGAAGAAGCTGAAAATCTGTACACGGAGATTCCATGTTGGTGATCTTTAGTTAAGAACTTTGCTTTCTACAACTTAATTGGTGATATATATATATATATAACTAAACCTTTTTGAAGATCATACATATATTACAGATGAGTTTAAATGGTGGTTTAACCCAAACGATACATATTCCTACTTTATTACATTATTGATTAATTATAAAGTTGGTGTCATCATTGCAGGATTCAGCCAAAAGCTTTCTTGGTAGAATGTCTATGGAAGAAAATATTGACAGGCTACCAGCTGAAACATGTGAGCTCTCACTTTCTTTCACCCCATCAGTGTCGTGCTGTACTGCTGAAGAAAGAGAGTTATGGCCATTAATTAACGAGCAGCAACGGGAGTATAATTCAACAACTAGTTTCATAAGCATACCAGAGTTCGACTATGGGAGTAATCACATAAACTTAGACCTAACCATCTGAACATGATCCCCGGTTATTTATTAATTAATTAGTAGAGCTAGTTTTTATTTCAAAGTGACTGCATGGTATAGATCAGAGATTATCGTGTTAGTAAGCTGAACATCAAAAGAAGCGATCGGATGCTGGTCAGCGACGAGTGCTTATATATGAAAGAAGATTTTTGATTTCTTTTCAAGTAAATGTTCAGTTGTTATTTGTTTATTTAGTCGATGGCTCGTCTTATGTTTTTGTTTGAATGTCCTCTTCATGCTCTTCTTTTCATGTAAAAGTTGTTTTCTCCTTTCTTGTTTTAGGGGTAAATTAATGCTGCTATCTTATTAATATGTAAGGGTGTTTGGTTTGGTTTACTGCTCTTCAGTGTATCAATTATATTTCACAACAAACCAAACAATATAAGACCACACTAGATTATTCATCGGCTCTCGGTCACATGTTATATCAATTTTTTTAACATGAAAAAATATTTAGACTTTAATATCTTATTTTTTAGTAAAAAAATAATAATTATAATTTTAAAATTTGATATTTATATTGAATAATATTTTAAAAAAAATATTAAAACTTATAACAACTATTAGATCGATCTTAGTTAATTTAAGTTACTTGTCAAATGCATGACCTGTTTATGAGATCGTGATAAATTTATATCAAATAAATTAAAAAAAAATTGTTAATTACTTTGATATCTTTAATTTAAGTTAATTTAAGTTACTTTGATATCTTTAAAAACAAAAAAAAAAACAATTAAACTCTTACCCAAGGATTTTTTTATCATTTTACTTTACTTTTATTGTAAATTTCAAAAATACTAAGGGATATTTTTATAAATCATTTTTATTAAATATTACTAGAAAAAAATATGTTGGGGTGTGTGGATAGCCTCTAAGCTATTTTGACAGCTTGTGAGATGTTGTACAACCACCAAATATCATATTTCAGAGTAGCATTTGGAAGGTATTAACAACCTTGGCCTGATAAAACAACAATTGTCACATCATTTACAGTAATTTGGTATTAACAACTATTTCTTTCTCATTTTTTCTCTCTCTTCTCACTTAGATTTTCACATCAATCCCTTAAAAATTCAAGAACAACTTTTTAATTTGTTGATTTTTTAGATTTAATCTTCTTCTTTTTTGTTATGATTTATTTTATCTTAATTCTCATTCTTTTAATTATTAATTTTTTAGTCAGCTTTTAAATCGATTTTGTTTTGTAATTTCACCCTTTTTTTTTCCTTATCAAATTCAATTCTTATTCTTTTGATTTCTAATTTTTTTTTTACCTTGACAAGTTTTTATCTAGGAACATTTTATAAAATGGTTTTGTTTAATGATTTTACCCTTCTTTTTTTCAATCAAATTTCATTCATGTTCTTTGGATTGCATTTTTTTTTGTTTTAACAAGTTTTTAAAATTGATCTCTTTGAATTGATCCATAATAGCTTTCTTGATTAAACCTGAACCCATGGTTCCATTAGTTGCAAGTTTTTAAGATTTGACCAAGTTTATGATATTTTTTTGGGTTTGCTTATTATTTTTTTCAAGTTTTTAAAATCTAGTTCTTATTCTTTTAATTACCATTTATTTTATTTGAGATTCTTTTTTAATTTTTTTCATTAAATTTTATCCTCAATTTTTTTCTATCAAATTTTATCATTGTTCTTTTTGTTGCTCATACAAGCTTTTTTTTATTAATATTTTTTCAGCCTCATACTTCAAAATTAAATTGGTTGAGGATTAGGTTTTTTAAATGAATTCTAGTCAAAGCTTTCACGGGATGTGATTTTTAGAGACTAGACCAAGTAAGAGGTTTGTTGAGTTTGATTGGTTTTTTTTCTTTATTTTTTTCTAAATTAACATTTTCTCATTTTTTATCCTTTTTTAAATGCTTGTTCTATTATTTTTTTCAGTTTAATTCTGTTTGGTTCACCCTTTATAATATTTTTCTATTTCACCCCCTATTATTTTTTAATATGTAAATAATTTATTATATGACAAATGATTTTCATTTTCACCCCCTATGATTTTTTAATCTTTCAAGTTTAGTCCTAATTTTTTTAATTATGAATTATTTAGTTTGAGATATTTTTTTTAATTTTCATCCTTAATGGGTTTTTTCCTATCAAATTTTATTCTTATTTTTTTGTTGTTTTTTTTATAAATTTTTATATTAATATTTTTTCTTTGATTTCATCCTTTAAAATTAAATTTGTTGCTATTTTTTTTCACTTTTTCAAGTTTTTTTTTATTAATATCAACAATTTCATTGTTCAAAATTAAATTGGTTATGAGTTAAGCTTTTTAATTGAATCTAGATCTAGAATTTAACAAGTTGAAAATTTTAGATATTAATTTAGGTTTTTTTTAAAAAAATTATTATTTTTTTCCATAGTTTGTCTTCTATTAACATTAGGTTGTTTGATAATCGGAGTAGGTTTAAGTCTATTCGTTTTATCTTTGATTTTTTTTATTACTTTATTTATTGTTATTGTATTTTATTTTCATATTGTTTAGATTACCACTTGAAGTAATAACTCAAGACTTGAATTTTTTACTCTAATACTTTTTTTACATAGAATAAAAAATTTGCTCTACCAATAACAAAGCACGTTTGACTTTGGTAATAAAGAAAATAAGTTGTAAATAAAATAAAACTAATTTTATAGAATTCTAAATGTAAGAGAGCGTTAATATCAAGTGCAAACCCATGATTCAAACATATTTTAAGGAATAACCTAGTGATTTTGGATGCCACATGATCCTTTTTTAAAATAATTATTGAATTCTCTATAATTAAAATAAATATTAAAAAGAAATTCAATAATTCAAATTCTAAAAAAATATATATTTCTTTAATTAAAATTCCTCTTTTTATTCATGTTTTTTATAAGAATTTTTTTTATCAATCATTTCTTTCGGTAAAAATTCAAGGCAATTAAAATAAATATTTCATGGGAATTCTAATGACTTAAATGAAGAGGAAAAAAAACATTCCTTGACACAAAACTTTCTTTCCTTATTCATGTATTTCCTTTTATTTTAACATAAACATCTTTTTTATTAGAAGCATGGTTTTTTGTATAAAAAATTATCATGATTTAAAAGAAAGTTTCAATAAATAAAAAAACGTTTTTATAAGTTTAACATGATTGTATAAAAAATAAAAGAATAATTGATTTGAGAAACTATATAAAAATTAATGGCAACAAAAAAATTATTTTCATTGAATATTCATGAGAATTGTTTTTTAAATAAGGATATGAGATTCATATATAATTAAATATAAAATAATTGTTAATATTACCATAAATTGAAAGCTCTAATCTTATTTGAAATTAAATTACCACAAAAACAAATGATTTTTTAAATATATATATATATTAATTTTGTTTAAAAATAATTTTAATTTAAAATATATATAAAAAAAAGGTGACGGGCTAAAAGAACCAAGCCCAGACTCACATGCTTGTTTTACAGACAGCATTCTGCCCGTTCAAGCATGTGAAACGTCGTATGTCTATAACAAATTTCAACCACCAAAAATCGAAGTCTAGATGGTTCGGACCCAAAACCCAAGTTTTTATAATTGAAATATAAACAACTAAAACTACAAGGACCAAATATTAAATAAAAAACTATAAGGACCAAAACATATTTTTCTGCATCAAAACACTCCAAACATTATGAATACACACGGTGCTCTCTCTAGGTTAACAGAAAGTGGGTGTACAATAAAACGGTCACCTCTTTTAATTTATTAGTAATGGGATTAAAAAGAAAGTAATAATTCTCATACACGTGCTCCTAAACTAGATTTTATTTCTTTACGAGTATATCAAACCACCTGCTGATGAGACCTCTGCTGTGAAGCTATGGCCTAGGGAGGAACCATTCGCTTAAATTGCATAGCATCAAGGGTTGCTTCCTCATGATCTCATACATACTGAATGGCGAACAAATTAGCTTATAGAATACTCGCGAGGCATGACAGTTCCACCACACGTTGCGATCTTCATAGCTTGCAAAATTCACTGCTGTATCCCTGATTTTAAGGGCTCTTTCCCATATTTGCCCAAAGAAGATAGCCATTACCCTTATGTAACATTTTGTCCAGTCCTATTTTTTGCATGAATTGCTCCTCTGATCCCACGATTTAATATTTTATTGCCAAAGTCGAGCCAATAATACATGCACAAAGCCGTCCTCATGTCTCATCGTTTCTGTACACTCACAGCTTCGAGCACTAAAGTTTCTTATTCAACTTCTTCTATAGAATTGGATCTACATTCAACGGTTAACAAGAAGAAAAAAGCTTTCTATTGTGGAAAAACCATTTACAAGTGTGCATGTGCACAATAACGGGGGAGAGAACGCACAACATAAACACACTGGATGAGTAGCATGAGCCGATGTATATGCAGCAGCCTACTTGTTTGCACAACCACAGTTTAGATATGTTATTCAGTGCCGCTTTGCTAATGTTTTTTTCATTCCTTTGAAAATCTTCCAAAACCACATCAAATTCATGACAGATAGCACTACAGGCACTACTAGTGCCAGGAGTCGTCCAAAGGAGTGCATTTGCTTGACCTGCGGGGAGGGAACAAAAATAGCAATTCACGTGCAAATTTTAGTCGTCAAGGAGGCATTCACCTTTCCAACACAAATCATCAAACATTCATCTTAAATTTGTTGATCATGTCAATCTGTGAGAAATTACTATACTAGTAAAATGCGGTCATTCTTTCTCTTTTGTGTTCTTTTCAACAAGATTCTCTACGTTGTTATTAAGCTGCTTCGTATATGGCATGATGAAGCACGTCCTTAGATCTGACAGCAACACAAACCAGCTCCTTCCCGTTTTTAGAAGGCACAAAATGACCACTTCTATGATCTAATGAAAAAAAGATTGCTTGCAATATGATGCAAATGGGTTGCTGCATTCATCAACTTGACTAAGCCTTGCATATGATCAATCTTTTAAGTTCTGATCTTATAGTCAAAATTAAATTCAACTAGTTATGTTTTAAACCTGAGATTTTAAATTCTCATCAGTTATGCCTTCCAATTCTGCATAACAGTCAGAATCATAACATGGAGAAGTTTTGCAGGTATAGTTATTACCTGATATTGGTGCAGGAAGACATGGTAAAACAGATAGATAAACAAGAGTATCCTAGCAACCTGCACATAGTTTTATTGTTAAATAAGCATGTTTAGGAATTAGTAAGGCGAAATGGGTGTTTATTTCAATTCACAATTCACTTACAAACCAAGCGAAGAATATCACAACCCCGTTTAAGAGATATGCTTTAGACTTCTTCATTCCAGCTGTGTCAAGATACCTTCACAAAACCAAGCTGAATCTCACAATCCATGACAAAATCACAATGGTTGGTCATTGAAACATTATAAAATACAAAATTACCATCTCAAATTGATTCCAGGAGTAGTTGTCTCAGAGATAAGAACCATGTAGGTGTACAGCTGCCCCTCCCCAGTCAACATCGAATATGCCACAGCAATCAGGGAAAGAAAATGATGAATCACCTGACATGATTATGTTATCATCGAATCCATGATCAATTCCAAGTTTAGTAACAACTTCCTAGCTGACATGTCCTTTCAACTAGGTTGTGCTTGCAAAGGAATAATTAAACAAAGCTTGAGGAGAGAGGAAACATAAAGTATTGGGGTCAATTAATCCTTGCACACAAAATAATCACTTACATATTCCATCCCACCCAGAGAAGGATAAAACCAAATAATCATCCCAAGGTCAGCAATGAAATAACCAGCAGAAACCTGTCAATATCACATCAGAGAATGAGATGAAGGAAACAGGACACCGCAGAAAATGATATTATTAGGCAAACAAAAAGCAAGTCTAGACATGCGCATCCAGACTTTTGGCTAGACTAATCTATTGGGTAAAAACAGCCCCGCCCACATACAGAAAATAAGTTTTGCTTAAAGCCACGGGAATGGCCATCAAGAGGTTATTTTCAAGCAACGAAATTCCACCATCAACAATATAAATGTATAGAGAAGGTGATTTAAGATTCAGAACCATGCCATCACTTCCTTGCATGTGTACCATAATGCAGATGAAAGAAGTTAGAGAGATGCTTGAAGACTTTTAATCTTATGCAGTAAAATCCATGCTTACAGAATTCAAATTCGAGAGAGAGCATGAAAATTCTTTGACAAGGATACATAAACCAAATAGCCTGGTTGACTTTTTTAATCCAATTTATGTGTTTAAAAGTTGAAAGATAATCTATGCTGTAAAGATTTGCAGTAACCAATAACTTAGAACATTCGCTTTGTTCTCCATTCAGAAGCTAATTAGCTAAAAGGGACTGGATATTTTCCTGTTGTTAAGTATTCAAGTGCAGGAGCTAACAAAAGCAGAACAATTGTCTTGAATCAAGGGTTGAGGGGGGCTCAACCGGGTGTTCTTGAGAACCATGTGTTCAAATTAGGATCTGAGGTAGAAAAGAGTGCTTTGTAATCTTTCAAAAAGCACATCAATATAACCATCACTTTCATCATTTTGCAACATCAAACAGTATCCATGGAACAATTCCCCAACAATTTGAAAAGGTTGTTCACGCTATAGTGTGTTAAATATAATATCACCCTCAAGACACTGCAGCTCATTTGTATTGTAAGAAAAAGATACCAGTCTTTCCCATCTGTTTGTGGTTTCCCACAAGACATTGCTCTGTTATTTTCAATGGTAACTGAGATATTTTAACATGTCCATACTATTAGGTCTACAATAAGGAAAATTTGGCCCTGATGCGCATGAAGTAAATCGTATGTTGATTTCTGCCTACCATTGCAGAGATGACACATCACTACCGTCACTCAACATGTCCAAAAATCAACACAGTTTAAAGCATAAACGTGCTAATAAACTTGGTGCCAAGGATAAATAAAAGCAATCTGGAGCATCCTTACCCCCAATGCAAATGTAGACAGTGCAGAACTCCGAAGTGTAACAAGGCCAGCATGAGGTTGGTCAGAGAAGAGATCAGAGCAAAATACAAAGTATAATGACATCATTGTAATGAAAACAGCATGGAAAGTGGATATAGCACTGCATTGACGGTTGAAACCAAATTAAAAAAAATCCAAAACATAAGGCAATAAGAACGTTAACATTAATCGAAAAGATTCAATCACCGGTTGTTCCATTCAATACGTTGCAAATTGGTGAGGTTGGAATAGCTCTTAAAATAAACAGCACTGAACAAGCTGGTAAGATCATAGACCTAAAAAGGAGCAAACGGCACACAATTAAAGATACAAACTGAAGAGAACAAGACCAATACTAGGAAAAAGTAAATTTTGATAGAGGAAAAGAATTCATGATTAATTAAAACATACCATCTTGCAAGCAAAAATGCCACCTGTGATAGAAGTGTACGGAATCAAAGGATCAGCTAGTAAATATTCCTTCAGCAGCAGCTTCGCATTAATTTGGTATGATTTCATCGCCATGACAATCAAATTATCCCAGCACAAATAGTAAAGCAAAATCCTCAATGCAATTCCACTTCCTCCGCCTAAAACACCGATTAACATTAGAAATTAATTAAAAAAACACAAATTACATTATACAAACGGAAAATTCACGAAACTCGTGAGAACGTGTCAATCATCCACTTGAGACAAGTAAAAAGAGTCAATACATCATATATCAGAAGGGAATTGTCTTGTTCAGCCTAATTAATAATGATTAAAAAAACAAAACAAAACAGAAAAATCCTATTGTTGCCTCACTACTACTCCTACTGCTTCTCATTGATCACTTGTGCTTAATTTTTTTCAGCAAATAATAGTTAAAAAAAGAAAATAAGAACATCCTCAATCACTCCAAACACAGAGCACGTAAGAACATTATCACGCAGTCACGAGTGTGTTGAACAAGGAAGTAGACATAAAAAAAGAAACAGAAAAGGACAAGTGTTTTGTGAATATAAAGAAAAGAGAAGAAGAAGGAAGGGCGACTTTCCTTTGTGTTGTTGATGTTCTTACCTGAATCGGAAATCCCGCCGGGTGTTGCGGGCGAAATTTTGTCGAACCGTTTTCTGTGTAAGCTTTTGGGTAACAAAGAGGGGGAGAGCCTTAAGTTTCGTGTCTTTATTATTATGTTTTGTTTTCCGATGGAATTCAATAATTAATTATTGTTTTGTTTAGAAGAGTTAATTAATTATTATTTAAAGGATGTGGAGTCGCCTGGCAGTGGTCAGTTTTGAAATTGCTATTAATTTTTAAAGTTTTTTTCAATTAAAAACATATTTTTTTTTATTTTTTAAAAATTATTTTTGATATTAATATTTTAAAATATCTAAAAAATTTTTTAAAAATTAATTTAAAATTTTTATTTTTATTTAAAAAAAAACATATTAAAATTGACTCCCAAGCGATGCCTCAATTTAAGAAGGATCGGAGGGTTCGGGGAAGGATAACGTGTGCAGAGAAATGAGGGAAAGGACCGATTGGAATTAACCCCCTGCTTGCGCGTTACGCTAACTTTTACTTTAATGAGCTTCCTACAGTGGACTTGGAAGTGTCCGTTCTGCTGTTCATTGATTTTAATTAATACTCTCCTTTTCTTTTTACTTTTCATGATTTTTTATTTATATTTTAATTAATATCTTCTCTCTTTTTTCTAAATAATCTAGTTCATCTTTTTAAATAGTAATTAATTTTTAATTTCTTTTTAATTTTAAAATGCATCAAAAAAATTACTTAAATCTTTTATATTTTATATAAACAAATTATACAATCTAAACAACTCAGGTGAGCTTATAAAATAAAAAAATAAAAAAGATAATATCAAATATTTTAATTTTTTAATTAAAAATAATAATATTTTCAAAAATAATATTTTTATATTAAAAATTAACTTAAAATCATATTTAGAAAAAAACTCACATTAGATTAAATAGTGTTTGAAAATGTTGGAAATATGATGTAAACTATATTTATTTAAAATAAAATAAAATAAAATAAATTTTTAAAATTTTATCATTTTAATATCAAAAATTTTTTTTAAAAATAATTATTTTAATATATTTCTAAAAAACATATACTACACCATCATTACCTGCTATAATACCAAAAACACTTTAATAAATGAGTGAAAAGCCAACACAGAACATATAAGGCATTGTACGTTCAACAAGTCACTATTATAAGAAAGTGGCGTTCAACCATCTAGGTGGTGACCAGGTGGCAAGGATTTGGGATCAAGGAGTTTGCTTCCTCTGTGGTCTCAGGTTCGAGTCCTTGGTTGCTCATATGATGGCCACTGGAGGCTTACATGGCCGTTAACTTCAGGGCTCGTGGGATTAGTCGTGGTGCGCGAAAACTGGCCCGGACACCCACGTTAATAAAAAAAAAAAAAAAGCGGCGTTCATTTGTTATCTATCTATCATAGAGCCATGGTTACACTTCTCTGTTCAGCGGTCCACGTTCGATTTTTTCGACAAACCCTACTGCTATAGTTGGCCACGTCGCACGTCACATTATTTTGGTTCTACCAGACCAACCTCGTCTATCTTCATTTCTTTTATTTCTTTTTTTTTTATCAAAAAAAAGACAAGAAACAATAACACATATACACACAAACACAGCTTTCCAAAAAGCAACCTTCACATGATGATGTATAAGAAGATTTCTCATTCTTGCACGAGAAGCTGGGGTTCTTGTGGATGTAATAAGTCGAATTTTGATTTATAATTATATTTAATTTAATTTTGGATATTTTATAAAATATAAACCTGATATAATAATTATTTTTTCTTTGAATTTGATGGGTTAGATATATTAGGTTGAACAAATTTTTTTGGTGAATATTACAAAAATCCACGGGTTGGGCATGTTAATTGTTTGTTCCTCAACAATCCTAAAAAAATAATTAGGTTGCAATTGTTGGAACTAGATAAGACTTTTAAAATACATATATTGACAACATAAATACTATCATAATTTTTATATAAAAACAAAACAATAATCATAATCAATTATTATGTCAAACAAATAGGTGTAATATAGTATAAAGAGAGGCTAACAATAATAGACTATAGAATGTTTTTAGGTTTGTGATTTAAATTGAAAAAATAAAAGTTTAATTTGAATTCTTAGATTTTTTTTATGATCTCTTGGTTATCAAACAAAAAATAATAAAATTATAAAATGTAATACCAAATCAAATTAAAAACAACAACTATAATTTCTATAAATATAAGAGAAGCAGAAAAAAAAGAGAGATTAAGAGGTAGTTGCAAATGTAAAGATAAGAAAAATAAAAAGAAAATAAAAAAATACTATTTATACTAAGAACTTAAGTTACTTATATTAGATTATCCGAGCTGGTTCAAGATAAATAGATTTTAAAAAATTTACTCGTGTCTAATTATTGATATTTATTTATTAAGTTTTTGGACCTAATATTATCTATATATAATATCTATATTATTTAATTTTATAAATATTAAGTGGAATTTTTTTCTTTTGCTTTAACACCCCTAGCTAGAAAAACCCAAATGAGCAGCATTACAAGCACCATGGTCACCAATTGAACTTCCAAGCTAAATACCTATTTCATTCGATCTCAATATCCAAATTAACTTCAAAGAGAAAGTTACTCGAGCATACAACACAACAATCCCTGTAAATTCACCATATACAACATCCACCTTCAACTAAACCCATAAAGATATATAATCATTATTTTAAATGTGCTCGTATTGCTTGGGCTTGGCCATATTTTAAATTCTTGACGGATGCCAAAAGTTACCGTCTTTTATGGTTAAAAAAAAAAGTAAAATGAAAACGAACCTATAAATTAACATTGTCGCTTTTATTCACCAAGGAAAACATAATTTTCAGCAATCTATATTATATATTGAATATGATTGAGGAATGACAGTGTTGCTGTAAATACATAATTTCTGCAAAGCCAAGCGTGGGATTGGAGCACACGCGGAGCTGGATTCGAAACAAAGTGAACAGTGGGTGAAAGACTCTTTGTAAATACATTTGTAATTTGGAGATGAGAGGGAATGTGTTGAGTTTGAATTTTTCCAGCAGCAACAAGTTCTCGGAGAAAATGATAGATAGTCCAAGTCAATATGCTTCGAATCTTTGTGAGACACTGGATTGGAACTGATGAAGAGAGCACTTTTGTTATCACAAAGGAGACTTGGTGGATTGGAGAAAGAAACACGAAGATCGCGCGCGAACGAGATGATGTATCCAAATGACCTCAGTAGCAGCGGATGCAAGGGTGCGATACTCAGATTTGCAGCTGGACCTAGAGACTATAGGCTGCTTCTTAGAACTCCAGGAAACAAGATTGGAACCAAGATAGATTGAGTAACCAGCCCAATCCGCATCGGAGTATGCAGTAATGTCAAAGGAAGAGCAATGATTTGAGGTCAGACCAAATTGAAGCGTACCCTTGACATACCGCAGGATTTGTTTGAGAGCATAGAAGTGCACCTCTAGGGGAGAATATTGCGAGAATTAGCTCTCAGTGTTTACAGCATGGGTGATATCAGGTCTGTTGATGGTCGAGTATTTGCAGTGCACCAACAAGCTATAGAGAGTAACGTCACCTGGAAGAGCACCAGCAGAGGTGAGTTGTTGCCCAACAATCATCAGTATGGCCACTGGTTTGCCTTCCAGAAGCTTTGCATGAGCAAGGAGGTCATGGGCATACTTAGTATGGCTGAGAAAGAGCTAGTGGTTATTGGCAGTAACATCAAGACCAAGGAAGTAGCTTAGGGAGCCCGAATATGTGGTGGCAAATTCTAAATTAATTTTCTGAATACTAAACAAGTAGAGCAACATCATTGCCGGTGATGATGATGTCGTCCACATAAAGAAGAAGATAAATTATGTTGCGATGCTTCTAAAAAACAAAGGTAGGTGTATCGGCATGCCTGCAAAGGAAACCAAGCTGAAGAAGGAAGGTGTTGACTCGAATGATGCGAACTTCATGTTCACAGTCTTGCAACCCACACGTAAAGATATCAATTCCCGGAAAGCCAAATAAATCAGATTTGATAAAAGTGTGACATAAAAATAACTTGTACCTAGACACTAGCACTATTGAAAACAAAAAACTCTCACCCAACGAATATTGATTTGCGAACGAAAAGTATAATGATGATACCACGAAGATAGTTGTTCTTCAATAAATAGTTTTTCAGTTCATTAGAGAACTATGGAAGGAAGATCATCTCATTAACACACACACAGACAAAATGCAGCAAATAAAAAGTTTTATTAATCTAAATAGTCTTTTTTACATGTGTGGTTATGCCTCTATTTATAATGACACTAGACTTAAAGAAACCCTAATAAACCCCCCTTAGATGGACTTATATTCGGTCCACTTACAATTGACCCAAATAAGTAATAATAACCCAAAAACTAAGAAGAAAATACTAAAAATCCAAAAATTATCATCCTAAATAAGCTAGAATTAGATTTGTCACCATTAAGAAGTCCCAAATAGACTAAGAAATCTGATTTGAAAGTAGAATTTATTCTGAAGTCTTCTTTCCTTTTGTAGCTAGAGTGAATAAGGAATCCTTATAAGAAAAAGATTTTGAAACATAAATGAATCCTTGCCACACTTGAAGATTTTATTGCAGCTCATTGAAGATCCTTGTGAAATTAAAAAATTCCCAAAATAAGCTGGCACATCCTTTTAGAAAAAAAATCATAGTCAAATAGGAAGTCCACAAGTCAAAAGGAAGTAAGTAACAAAATTTGTACAACCTCTGTTGACCCATATTGAGATGTCTTTCCGAGCTCCAATTAATCTGAAAGTTTAACCCAAGGTAACACAATATGTTAGGAGACTCCACATACAATTTCAGCTCGATCCAACGGTCCCATTGAGAATTATGATTGTTGCCGTAAAACTAGATAGTTGTATATTTTACATCAAAATTTAAATTTAACCTTGCTTATATCGTATCATTTGTATTGTATCATTCCCTCTCTCTTCAAGATGATTCGTCCTCGAATCACCAATAAGTTGGATGGACAATTCCTTATCCTCATTTTGAAGCCTTTGGAGTTCTTTTTTACAAACAATCGTCGCCAACAACTTTGAATGAAAGTTACAGCCATTCTATTTTGTATATCATCATTGCAATCCATTTTCTCCTCTTTTTTTAAAGCTTGTTAGGCATTGATTGTTATTGATAACACATCAAGTTCTTGCTTCATCTTCCCTAAAATACGGGATAGAGTCTTGGATTCTTTTTTTAGAACACTAATCTTTTTATCTCTCTCTCTCTTTGATACCACCTCTCCTTTTGAATCTGCCTTTTCCTTTGCTATAGCACTTTATGAAAATACATTAAATCTCTTCGGTTTCTACGCTGTAAAAAATCTTTCTGGTAGCTATGTTCTCATTTTTAAAACCACCATCACAAATATCATCAAATTGAGGCTCAAAATCCTCATAATGAGCCCACCTTGACCTTTTGGCCCTACTGCCATTGTTAGATTTCCGTTCAACCCCAAACTTTCTCACGTCTTAGGTATATGTTCCAGCCACCTTGACCTTTTGGCCCTACTGCCATTGTTAGATTTCCGTTCAACCCCAAACTTTCTCACGTCTTAGGTATATGTTCCAGCCACGTTTCCTTGTTTTCCCATCTTCTCAAGTCTGTCACACATGTTCCCCATCATAAAATTCATGATTTTCATCATTTTCATCATGGCTTGCATTTTGAACATAAGTTCTCCCTCGGGATGGAGTGGTGTGTTATTTTGATCTGACATGATAGTACCTGCAAAACTTGGTTAATGGTAAAAAAAAAATAAATTATCCTCACGTCGCTCGTGTTTCGCTCAAACACTCAAATCCTCACACGCTTCTACCTGTTGTCTCACCTTCTTGTGGTTCTTGCAAAACTAAAACCAACACCAAATAGACCCAACTTGGTAGTGCAATTCAAATAGATATATATGACTCAAGAAGCAATAACAACTAGAAAACAAGCAAAACAAAATTGCAATGATAGTCTCGCGAGTAACAAGCGAGTCTATCCAAAATATGAATGAAACTGAAGACTCGAATAAAAAACAGAAACAAAAAATAAACAACACCCAAATATGATGGATATGATGGAAATAAACTATAAGAAATGAAATCAATAGAAAGCAAGTGAATTTCAAACGTTGATGCAAGACAGAATCGTTTACGACAAGTTAAGTCAGAATCTGGAACTTAAAGTAAATGATGTTCAATTGAGTTAAAATTTTAGATATAGTGGGGTATCAACCCAAATAGACAAAACATATGTTTTGAGCAATTTATGACAAAGTTTGATACACTGACATAAAAACGTTATGAATCAGACCTGATTAGACTCGAATTTGAAACCCAAAACAAATGATATCCAATTGATCTAAAATTTGATATGTAATATGATTAGGACCTCAGTAATTAGAATATCAAATTTGAGCTAATTCAAAGTTGATTTGATCCAATTGTTTCTTGTTTAGTTTTCTGTGGCAGAATCAAATAATCTTTTCAAACAATTTTTTTCTTTTTTCTTTTTTTTTTATGCTAATGATATATTTTGAACAATAACAGGATGAAATAAAAAAAAATTCTTTTTATGTGCCGCAAATTCAAGGAGAAAGAAATCGGATACTAAGGAATTTTTATGAAATTAACAAGAAACGAAAATTTCAGGAGGATATAACCTGATTAATGGAGCCAAGCTCTGATACTAAATGATGCGAACCTCGTGATGACATGGTCACGTAACCCACACGCAAAGATGTCAATTCTCAAAAAGCCAAGTAAATCAGGTTTGATAGAAGTGTGGCACAAAGATAACTTATACCTAGGCACCAACACTACTGAAAATGGAAAACCCCCACCCAACAAATATTAATTCACGAATGAGAAGTATAAGGATGACGCCACGTAGACAGTTGTTCTTCGATAAGTCGTTTTTCAGTTCATTAGAGAACCATGGAAGGGAGATTATCTCACCAACACACACACACACAAAGTGCAGCAAATAAGAAGTTTTATTAATCTGAATAGTCTTCCTTACATATGTGGTTATGCCTCTATTTACAGTGACTCTAGACTTAAAGAAACCCTAATGGATCCCCCTTAGATGGACTTATATTCGGCCCACTTACAATTGACCCAAATAAGTAATAGTAACCCAAAAACTAAGAAGAAAATACTAAAAATCTAAAAATTATCATCCTAAATAAGCTAGAATCAAATTTATCACCATTAAAAAAATCCCAAATAGACTAGGAAATCTGATTTGAAAGTAGAATTTATTCTGAAGTCTTCTTTTCTTTTGTAACTAGGGTGAATAAAGAATCCTTGTAAGAAAAAGATTCTGAAACATAAATGAATCCTTGCCACAATTAGAGATTTTATTGCAGCTTATTGAAGATCCTTGTAAAATTAGAAAATTTTCAAAATAAACTGGCACATCCTTTTAGAAAAAGAATTTTAGCTAAATAGGAAGTTCACAAGTTAAAAGGAAGTAAATAACAAAATTCGTACAGCCTCTGTTGACCTATATTGAGATGCCTTCCCGAGCTCCGAGTAATCTAAAAGTTTAACTTAAGGTAACACAATATGTTAGGAGACTTCACGTACAATTTCAGCTCGATCCAAAGATCCGATTGAGAATTATGACTGCTGTTGTAAAACTAGATAATTGCATATTTTATATCAAAATTCAAATTTGACCTTGCTTGTATTGTATCACTTGTTGAAACCATGCACAAGGGGCCTGTTTCAGACCATAGATAACTTTCTTAAGCTTACAAACATGGTTTGGAAAACGAGAATTGATGTAACTAGGTAGTTGTTTCATGTAAACATGTTCTGCAGACAGCTATTGAGCAATGCATTTTTGACATGAGTGAGTGCAATAGAGAGGACTACACAAACAGTGGATGCCTTGACCACTGGAATGAATATGTCATTGTAATCGAGGCCAGGAAGTTGATTGTATCCCTTTGCAACTGTTGGGGAATCCGACTGGTGATATACTGATATTTGCTCATAGGAGGCCAAGCACACTGACACAATATTTAACGTGGTTCGGCAAAACCGTCTACATCCACGGGAGAAGTTAATATATTTAGAGATAGAGAAAGAATACAAAACAAATACATGGAGGAGAATGATAACTTCATTCTACTCTACTTCCAGCCCTCTATTTGCTGCCATTGCAGCTCTCTTCCTCTCTACTCTCTTCACATTCTCACAATTCTCTTCTCTCATTTTGCTCTCTTACATATGCCTCTATTTATAGGCATTCTTCTTGTATTTTTGTCAATATTGGTGGCCATCAACTCTAGCTCATTCAACAATGGTGGCCACTAACTCTAGCTCATTCAACAATGATGGTTACCCATAGTCAATGGTCAATGGTTGGTGCCTTACATGAAATGGCAACCAACCTAACAATCACCCCCTTTGCCATTCATGTGGGGCAACTGTCCTCTTTCTTCTTCAACACAAGCTTGCATCTTGTAGCTCTTCCAAGCTTTCCATTTTGAGAGCGTTTGTGGCCAAGTTTACAGGTACTTCCCAAACCTTTCAATCATCAGAGTAACTTAAGCACACCTTTGCTCATACAAAAGGATCACTATAACCAGATGGTCTGCCACATCATATCTAAATAGTGTTAATGCTTGTCTCTGGAACAACATTCCCCTTCGAGCGTATCAACCATGCTCGGTTTGGCTTGATTCATCAAGCCTCACATCAAGGCTTATAACACCCCTTCAAACGAATATTTCAAGTGCGACAGTCATTATTTGAGTATCTCAATATGATCACAAGCTCACCACTCTTCCAAGAGTTTACTCATCCAAGAGTTGTGCCTGCCCTCTGTTCCACCTTTACTTCTCCACGCCTTACTTCTCCATTAGTCTCCTACTCTTAGTCTCAAGAGTCCAGGTAGCTTTCCACCTTTAATCATGGGGGCAGCCCATAAAAGGTTGATCCATATCTGTCTTCATACTCTGAGTATTACAATGCCATTACCGAGCCCACCACCTTGACAAGAGTCAACTTGTTCCCGGAACCTGCGCATGCCCTTCTGCTACTTCATAGCAGCCGCGTCTTAATGCTCCACAAGTCATCCACTTATTGTCCAAGGCAAATGTCTTCTAACTCATTAATCTTTAGCATAAGGGCAATATCCATGAAAGTCAATCCTGCATTTGTCTCCATACTCATCATAGCCATTTCATTGGCTATCCATCTGTCCACTCTTACCTAGCCATCATATTGGCTCTGGGGCGTTCTGAACTGGGCTCCTTCTACGACCCTCACACCTTCTCCTGAGGTGTCTCCGCTCGTTGTCATGCGGCGATCTAATCATGGGCTCATCTAATAGCCTCCACACCTTCTCTTTAAGGTGTCTTCGCCTTTCATAAGCGGTCGCATCCTCCTTTAGTTGAGATGTTTCAAAGTGGCTCCATAAATTCTCTACCACCATGTGGACTATGGGAGAGATCACTGCCACTAATTACATAGAAACAGAAAGTTGCGGTATACTCCTCGCAATCTTCCATCTTGATTTCTATGTTTGGAGCTTCTACGTCTTTCTGCTTAACAGCTCCACCCACACCAACTCCTTTTGGTGTCTTCGCCTTTCATCATAGGCGGTCGCCTTTTATCACAGGCGTTTGCACCCCCTCAATTAGGTGCTTCTACAACAGCTGATCCTTCTATCCTTGCATGCATTGGAAAGGTCCTCGCTTATTGCCTTTATCAAGAGCACAAGAGACTTCTTGTTGTACAACTTCTCATAGTCTCTACTCCGAGCTTCATCTGGGAACTCTTCTACTTCTTGCACCTACTGTCTCATTACAGTACCTCGTTGGATCCTCCAGGTACTCCTACACAATCTCCGTGTGTCCTCGTGCATTTTCTGTTCTCCAGATTTCTTCCTATTCCTTGCTTATGTTTGATAGCAGCTCATCCTATCACAACATTTAACCAAGTTAAAATAGGGTGTCAATATTTCATCTTCTTGATGTATTTCTCTACCATTATCAGGGTCTTCACCAATTCTCCCCTCGAGAAATTACAATCACCGAATCTAACTTCCTTGGAGAAATCACCACTCCATCAGATCCTTGATCATATGGAACCCATTTGTTCCTTTGTGCCATCATCCTGCTAGTCTTCTATAGTTTCATAACAAACTATCACATATACAAAAATAGTATCGTATGGATAATCCTTTCACTAAGCAAGTTCCCAAGAAAGATTGGAGGGGTCACAACGGTCCCGCTTAAAACCCAATCTCCTAGACAGAACTTCTTAGACCATATCTATCCATCGTACTGTCTTTCCGTATATACAACCATTTGCTAGCCTTGTCGCGGCATTTCTTTACAAGTGATCTGGGGTATCCTTGTTTTATACCTGATTTCTCAACATCTGGCGAGACTACCAGTGCTCAAATTCGTCAAGATTGGTCTTCATCAAATTTCACTCTCCATCTTGAAATTGTCCACGATCGGGTGTCCAGACTGTCCCAATTTTGCCTTCCCTCAAAGCAATTAAAATCCCCATATAACAGTTCAACACATGTAATTAGGCAAACATGTGTGATTTCCTTTTTTTTCATCTTCATCGACCACCATAATGACCATCAGATACTTCCTAATCAGGCAATCTCTCTTTAATAATTCATCATCATCATTTCTAATCTCAATCTCAATGATCGAACCATACCATTGCATCCAGAATGATCAAATTAGCTAGAAACAAGTCTAAAATCATCCAAATCGCACTTCAGACGGCTGAGATCTCATCAAAACAATTTTGCCTGATTAGTGGTCCAGATTCAATCTTAGATCCGGTTGTACGTAGTCTCCGCCACATAGAATCCTGTCCCTCAGCTCGCGGCTCGGCTCCAACTCAGCTCAGCTCAACTCGGCTTAGCTCGGTGCTGGTGACGTGGCCGCAGGACCCGTAATGATGACGTGGCTGCTGACTGGCATGGTTAACGTGGCCGATGACGTGTCTGATGACATGGCGGTTTGACTTGTCAGAGTGCTGATATGTCAGGTGACGTGTCTGATGACTGTGCAGAACTGCTGACGTGGTTGATGACGTGGACAGTCACCCCCGCCGGCACGTGCGACGGTTTCCGACGTCTGATTTCGACGCGGTTTTCACCAGTGGCTTCGTCTCTTCCTCCTCTACACAATGATATGGTCAAAACACATTTTTGACAACTTTCATTTTTGAGCAAAATCAAACATCACGTTAAACCAGGTGCTCTGATACCAATTGTTGGGAAATCCGACCGGTGATGTACTGATATTTGCTCATAGGAGGCCAAGCACACTGACACAATATTTAATGTGGTTCGGCAAAACCGCCTACATCCACGGGAGAAGTCAATATATTTAGAGATAGAGAAAGAATACAAAACAAATACATGGAGGAGAATGATAACTTCATTCTACTCTACTTCCAGCCCTCTCTTTGCTGCCATTGCAGCTCTCTCTTCCTCTCTATTCTCTTCACATTCTCACAATTCTTTTCTCTCATTTTGCTCTCTTGCATATGCCTCTATTTATAGGCATTCTTCTTGTATTTTTGTCAATATTGGTGGCTATCAACTCTAGCTCATTCAACAATGGTGGCCACCAACTCTAGCTCATTCAACAATGGTGGTTACCCATAGTCAATAGTCAATGGTTGGTGCCTTACATGAAATGGCAACCAACCTAACAGCAACGAGTCTGGCTTTCAGACGTTCCACAGAACTATCAAACTTGTATTTTGTTCTGAAGACCCACTTGCAGCCAACAATATTGGACTTGAGAGGTCGTGGGACTAAATCCCAAGTGTTGTTATCATTGAGGGATTTGATCTGATCAGCATACATAGCAGTCAACCATTCTGGATGCTTTGCAGCAGACTTGAATCAGTGAGGGGTGGAGGATGAGAGCAATGCAAGGAAAAGTCCTGAGTTGTGCTGACCAAGATAAGCTGGATGTTTGGGCTTAAACACGTCCGCCTTGGCGCGAGTAACCATCGAATGGGTGGCAGGAGTGGCAGAGGAAGATGGTGTAGCTGAGTTGGAGTCCGGGGCCTGCTGAGTGGTCTGACGAAGGAGGATTCAAGATACATCCTGCGAAACCTGCAATGGCTCAGCAAAGGTGTTAGCACAGACACGACAAAGAGTAGACTGAACAATGGAATGAGGTAAGGTATGTATTGAGGAAATGGGGGCAGTAGGCAGCGACGGGTTTGGAGTGGGGATTGGTGATTGAAATGATGAATAATCTAGAGAATGGAGGGGCCGCGAAGGGGAACTAGGAAGCATAGGGAAATTGGTTTCATCAAACCGTGCATGAAGTGTGATGCAAGCCTTAGAGGTAAGAGGATCAAGAAAACCATTATGAGATGGGCTAGAACCTATATAAGAAAATGCAAGGAATACTGAGGGGAGAATATTTATGAGAGGTGTCGTCACGCAAACAAGGAAACACTCGACAACCAAAAAGATAGAAAGATATATATTGAGGAACCTTACCGTAGAGAACTTCGAAAGCGGAAATATTCCCCAGAAATGGTGTTGGCAACCGCCTGATGATGTAAGTCGCAGTACTGAAAACGTCTACCTAATAAGAACTGGAGACATGAGAGTGAAATAAAAGAGCAAGACCCATTTACATGTCAGTGCTTTTGCTCAGCACGTCTATTTTAGGATGATGTATAAGGGCATGACTTGATGGTGGATTCCTAATGAGCAAAGATGAGATTGAAAATGAAGACTAGGAATTCAGAATTACCATCACTTTGAAAGATCTTAATTTTACATGAAAATTGGTTTTCAACAAATTTCTGAAAGTTAAGAAAAATGTCAAAGAAATCATATTTGAACTTCATAGTTATAACCAGTAAATCTAGAGTGATTGTAGAAAAACCCATGTTCGATATTACGGAAGCAGGTACCATATATCACAGTGAACAATGCTCAAAATATTATTAGGCTATATGATTGTTTTTTAAAAATTAATTTTCATAAAAAAAATTTAAAATTTTTTTATGTTTATTTATTATTAGAAAATTAATTAATAAAAAGTATTTTCCGGTCAATAAAAAATATTTTTCAGTGAAAGAAAAATTTAACTTTGTTTTCAGAAAAATATTTTTTTTTTTGCTGTGTTTATTTTTCAAAAAATAGTTTTCAAGAAATTATTTTTCAAACTTTCTTATATTTGTTTGTTGTTAGAAAAGTTGGTCAATGAAAAATACTTTTTAGTTAAAGAAATTTGTTTTTTGATTTTCAGAAAAGTGTTTTCCCGAAAAATTTAGACAAAAAATACTTTCTAAAAATTATGAAAAATTTAGAAATGTCATTATTTGTTGATTATATCAAATTTGATCCTTAAAATTTTGATTACTATATATATATATATTGTTTTGAATATTTATTTTTTAATTTTATTTCTTAAAATTTAATTTTTATATTAACTTTGGTCCTTATTTTTATAGTTATTATTTGCTTTTCTCTTATTATTTTTTTACTGAAATTTTTTATCTATAAAATTTGATTCTTATTTTTTTTATTGTTACTTATTTTATTTGAAATACTTTATTAAATGTTAATTATTATTATTTTAATTTCTTTATCTTTTTTTTAGATTTGATTTTTATTATTTTTATTATTATTTATTTTATTTGAGATAATTTATGAAATTATATTTTTTTAATTTTATTCTTATTCAACTTTTTAATTTGTAAAATTTGTTCCTTATTATTTTAATAAACTTGAAAAAAATAAAATATTAATAAATTATTTTTCAGTTTATTTTTTATAATATAGTTAAATACTAAAAAATATTTTTTAGTTTATTTTTTATAATACTAATAAATATAAAAAAATAATTTATTTTAAAAAAAATTTACATTTAAAAAAGAAATAACTTTTCTGCATCTAAATAGAGCGTTAATAGTAGTTGTAAATGGAACCTTATAACTTTTGGCAAGTTGACATGTAGAACAAAGGGTAGGGTTCGGTAATAACGAGGTTAGATGAAGCTGTTCTTTTTTATTTAATAAAGATATAATGGAATAGTGAAGATGTCCAAGACGTACATGCCGCCATTCATAGGATGCCTTAAAGGGCAGATTTATTAAGGACTGATATAAAAGCAGCTTGACCACGCTCCGATACATAAAGAGCATCATCACGCCTTCCAGTTGCCACCACCGGATTCGTGACGCGATTCTGAACAACAACAAAAGAAGAGTCAATAAAAATAACTTTGAAAGGGAAACCAGAAGTAAGCTTACTGATGGATAATAAATTTTTGGTTAAGCGAGGAACAACCAAAACATCGAGTGAAGTGGATCTGGGAAGGAATGAGAAGAGCGAGTGAACAACCAAAACATCTAGCGGAGTTCATTGACTAATTTACAGGTCTCCTTTTCCTTCAAATCACATTGGTAAAAAGTACATGAGAAATTAGATTAGATGAATGTTATGAAAATAGAAATTAATTCCCAATTAAAAAAAAAAAATTGGTGATCCGTAGCAATGCTAGAGATCATAACTACTTACTTCTTGAAAATAGAAGACCCTATGGGGTAAATAGAAAGGAAGAAAGGGACGCTGTAGTTGGTGATGGTATTGTAGATTTCTAGCAGCAAATTGAATGTTAAAAATTGCAAAAAAGGTGTGATTTGGAGAGGAGGAGGGAGTCGAATATATATACATGGAAGAGGTCTTTATTATTCAACAAGAACAAATGCAACTCTTTCTAGGTTTTCTCCTCCTTTTCTAGTACAGTTTTTTCTTAGCTGTAATTAACCGCTTGAAATAGCATTTTCTTTCCTCTCTTTCTTTGTTTTTTTTTTAAAATCAATCCCCTCCTTTTCCCACAGTAATTCTAGATTTATTCTAATTATTATGATGTTTTTTTTTTTTGCATTTATCTAATTCATTTAGTATTTTTCTTAATCTAAGGCTGTTTCTTTTTGCTAATAATAGTTTTATATAGATTTTTCGCATGAAACATCTTCCACGTATGAAATTAACACAAAGAGCGTCTCTCAGGTTTCTCTCATCTCTCTCTTTGTATAGCTAGTCTACTTATAGCTACTTTTTTTGCTCATCTCTCTCTTTCTTTCCATCCCGTATCTCCTATCTCCTTTATTTTTATCTTTCAATCTCATGATCTTCTCTTTTTTTATTCTACAATTATAGTGGATATGTTCTTAAAGTCTCATATTTATTTTGATTCCTCTTCTTCTTTGACACTTCACTCTCTCTTCTTTTTTAATTTTTTCTATTTTTGAGAACATACTTGGAAAAAAAATCAAAATATACAAAATTGTTGATGAATCAGTTTTCAAATCTTTGTTGAAAAAAGATATCAAATGAAAGATCAAGGAAACGTAAGTGTTATCGGTGGATTATCCATAAAAAAATATGTTATCCAAGCGCTTTTAATTATATGACATTTAAGCTCATTTCATTTTTATATATATATATATATATTTAGAAACTAATTTTAATTGTACATGATTAGTTCTAAATCTAGATGTAAAAATCTTTTATCATTTTTAATTGAAAGAAATTTATATTTTCCAGACAAAACAAGAACAACTGCAAATGCAAAAGAAGTAAGAGCTGGCTCATGTCGAGGGACACGTCAGAAGTTGACGAGCAACTGGCCAAGCAGGAGCACTCGTCACAAATAATTTTTTTATGCACCGAATTACATGTATTTCTAGGGCCTTTTGATTCCGAAACAAACCATCAAAACTGGCCTGTTAGTTAAAAAGATGAAGAAAGTACGAAATTAAAAGAGCTATTGTTCACAAGGATCTTAAGTTTCTACATTGATTTAATTTCAAGCCACTACGAGATATGTTACAATGTTCATGCTACTACTATGCACAGAAAACCTAGAAAATTTGTTGTTAACGATATTGATGAGGAACGCCGTTTAAAAAAAAAAAAAACTCAAAGAAGTCTCGTGGGGTTCTTTGGAAGGGGAAAAAAACCATGGCGAACGCAAGTTTTAGCGCTTGCTCCAAGCCTTGCGTGTTACACCACGTTTTGGAGAAGATGAGAACGAAGAAGTTGATGAGAGGACTGATCTATTTTTCTCCATGTCCTTGTTAAATGCCATCTGTACATCCTCTTTAAGTTCCAGGAAGCGCATCTTCTTCGTTTTCTGCTCTGCAGGAGTACCCTTATCTAGGTAGAGAGCATCAGGCACATCGTCATCCAGAAACTTGTCAAGAACTTCTGAGCAATGCGGGAAATAGCGCCGTCCCATCTCCACTGCCATCAAAGAAAAATCAGAGAACGCATCATGCAAATCCTGTTTATACATATACTAACTTAGGCCTATCTACTGCAAGTTCCATTTGATTATTAGGGTCTTAGTGTTCATCTCGACCGATTTTAAGGATTTAATCCATAATCATTGCCCTTAAAATAGCTTTTTTCAGTAATCCCCCGAAGTTTCGATTTCACAAATGTCTTGTGAGTTGTCAAAGAGAACGTTCTGGGAACTAAAATTTCCCAAAAATCTATAATATTCCCATTCATGTTGGCTTCATGAGAGCATATTTGAAACCTTTTTTCTTATTCGCTAAGGCGACTCTTTATTATGCCCCATGTTTAGACCCGGCACTCATCCACTTGATGTATCGTTTTTAGGATTATTTTAGAACATCAGCACCGCAGATGTGATACCTGAAGACTCTAACCAGAAAGATGGATCCGCAAAATCAGATGAATATGGCAGGATCCGTAACCGATTTCTCTGAAATACTCGTCTTAACACATTTAAGGTAAGAAGACAGCGCACAAGGAAAATCTTGTAGCTTGACTTCTAAACTGGGAGTCACGTACTGTAGACTTTACTGGAAAACAAAATTGGAGTTTCTGACAATGGCAGTAAATTATACCTGTTTTACGCAGTTCTTGTAGTCTCAACTGGAGTCTTTTGTCCTGAGCAGAAGTTGTCTCGTTCAAATCAACCTCCCTTGTGTCCCCACTTGAGCCTTTTGATTTTGACGCTGGAAGGCCAGTGTACGTTGAGGTTGAATCTGCATTTGCCATGTCCTTAGCTAGCCGGGCCTCAGCAGGAAAAAACAATCGTGCAAACGCCACTGCAACACAGTAGATTGGCATTTAGCACTTACTTTGACGACATTAACCAAAGATTTAAAGTGCATTTTTCTCAAGAAGTAACAGATGACAGAGCTGGGGCTAAACTAGTGTACGTGTGCCCAATGCCTTAAGGCCCGAAATCATGGCTTGCCCTACGGTATCTTTACAAATGTCCACATTTGTGTTCTTTCTTGATTGGAAGTGAACTTGTACTTCTGAGCAGTAAATTGAAGAACAAAAATTATAAGGATGCTGGCACGTACGTAAAAGAATGAATAAAGAGTAAAGTAGAAAATAGCTTGACAATTGAGACTAAAACTATGGTTTGGCTGAAAAATGTTCAACAAATTATAAAAACATGCTGCTGCCGAAATTCTTTTCAAACTATTACGAAGATGCACAGTAACCAGTGCCAATTACCCAATTTGTGGTGCAAAAAAGTGAATGTATGATATCTTCAGCACTGGCGACAGGAAATTGGATGATACGGATAAAGGTTTATCACCTCTATCTTCCAGGTCGTCCGGCTTCATGTTCAAATCTGGCGATATCATCGACATGTTTGCAGATATTGAAGTCCTGCGCATCTCTCTCTCCAAGATTTCAATGCATATCCTGTCTTTGTTAGATTCTTGGCCTTGTTTGGTGTTTGCATTATAATCCTTTGGCCTAGTCAAACTACGCCAGATTGAAACTGCATTTCGTCCATCCATTGTAGTTTCTGATGCACGGGCACCCTTAGCTAGTAGTGCCACAAGGATTGATGACTCCTTGCGCCTTGCAGCCACATGAAGTACTGTATATCCCCTGGAGTTCCTAAGATTGAGATCAGCCAAGCCTAAAGCAAGAACTTCCTTGACAACCTTAGGATCGCAGTAGGAAACAGCGTAATGGAGAGCATAAGCATCATCCAAGGTAAATTTAGATTCACTCAAGAGAAGCTGCACCAGTTCAACATCATCTGACTCCAAAGCCATGTGGATTTTACTCATTCCCTTTTCACGCACGAGGTCTTCCTCTTCAACGCTACTTTCAGCTTCTTCCAGAGATTTTTTGCGCAGTAATTTAACCTTGCTTGAAATTTCATGAGGGAGCTCCTTGTCGATGCATACACTATCAAGATCTGACCTTACAAGTCTTTCGATGCAGTGAGAGAGAAGCTGGTCTAGCTGGCAGTGGAAGGCAGCCATAACAATTGGGATTACATCTTCATCAAGAGCCTTGTCGATAAAACTCAGGAGACGCCGCTGCAAGGGTAATTTATATGTTGAATAATATTACTAATAAAAATAAGATTATCCTGAAAATCCATGAAAAGAAAAGGAAACACACATTTGATCTAGCGATTCAGCGAGATGTCAATTATTCCCTATTTATGAATCACTGCAAGTTAGGAGATAGGGGAAAAACCTAACAATTTATCCATGAAAAATAACCTTAACAACAATTGGAATCACAGCTTACCTGAAAAAGCAACACAAGCTCTTTCACCTGAAAAGTGGCAGAGGCATACATCAATTCCACTGCATAATTAATAGCAGGGCGGCAAGCATCATGGGCACAAGCCCCGTAAACACATTGTGACACTTCTGGCGGAGACGGCTTATGCTTTCCGGTATACAAATAATGCAAAAAAACATTAAAGGCTTCATATCCAACCCCACCATAAGGCATCAAATCAGACATGAGGTACCTTGGTTTATCTCCACTTGTCGAATTACCATCTACCTTCATAAAAAGCTCATGAAAGAACTGACTACGAGCAGCCAATATACACCTATGGACACCTACAGGGATGCCCTCAACAACAATTTCTGCATCGCTGTAATTATATTCCCCATCAAGTAATAGCCTTTCCAGATTACCACTAAGCTTGCTTAAGCTCAAGTTTTCAAGGTTTACACCAGGCTCGGGAACATCTGGGATTGGTACGCGGTGGCTGCTAGGCCCATTCGATAAATAAGAAGATGAATCAAAACTAAAAGAAGATGTCGTTTCAATGGCATTTTCCATGATTTTGGATCTAAACTTCCCTAGTTATGCCGAGCAAGCACTTCAATTTATCAAGAAACATGGAATTGACAGTATGAGAGTGTCAACTTCGAAGGAATGGCCACACAAGAATATTGTTGACTAAAAATAGCCATAAATAGATAGCTATCTTTAATCAGACAGAAATCATGATAAAACCAGGGTATGGTAATTAAAAAAATGTTAAAAAAAAAATTGTTTTGAAAGAAAACCCAGATAACAAAACAGAACAGATATGGTCAAGAGCTGTGAAAAAAAAAAAAAAGAAGGGGGGGACAGCAACTAAAGAAACTAATTACACAAAGTCACTTCACTCGAGAAAAACTCAAAACTTGCGCAAAAACATTGAAAAGAAGCTAAACCCAGATGAAGCCAAACCCTGAAAGAGCAGATACTCGAAGGAAAGATCAAAACGCAAAAAGTGAAGAAAACAAACTTTGATTCATTTAGAAAGAGGTGAAAAAACAGCTCGGGATGAAGAACTGCGGACAACAGAGGTTATCGGAGAGTTTGTAGTTGAATTGCTAATTTGCTTGCAGTTGATTAAGCAAATTTTGGGTAAAAAAATACGTAAGAGGCGAGTTTAGACAAGATTACTGTGATTCGTATAGGTGTTTGCAAATATTATCAGCTATGGATCCATTTATTTCATGAGATCTAAAGTTGGAAGCTATACACACAGATCAAAAAAAGAACAAATGCACGACGTTTGATTTGCAATATTGAATTTCTTTTCTTTCTTTTTTTTGCGACTACCACTGCACGCAAGAGCCTGCTAAAGAAAATACTTTATGCTCCACTGCCGAAAAAATTCCTCGCTGCCTTCGCTTTCTTTCTTCCATTATCTTAAAAAATATAAAGTTACTTTAAAAATGAGCATTGTTCTGTATCGATCATATTTCAGGGAATGAACTTATAGAACAGCAGATTTGAATCGGATTGTTGGCTATGTACATGGACGTTCATAAAGATATATGACGGGACATCACTCTCCAGACTCTCTTCTTCTTCTTTTTTGAAACTTAAAATATTAAATTTAGAATAATCATAAAAGACTTTTTATAGCAGATCGTATTTTCACTTTTTCCTTATAATTTTTGGAATTACGAATGAATTCAAATCTTTAAATCAGACAAAATGATTAAATCACCATCATATATAATATGTCATAAATGTTGAAGTAAACTCAATCCACCAGAAGGTCAAGGAAGACAGCCACCAGTTATCACCGCCCAGCCACCAACCGACCAGCCGCCAGCCACCGGCCGCCGGCTGCTTTCACACCGTCGGTCACAAACCGCCTTCACACTTGAAAGTTGAATTTTCTTGTTTTGATTTCGTGTATAAATAGATAGCTAAGTTTATACAATTCTGTGTGGAGAGATTGAGAGAAACACTAGAGAGAAAGAGAGAAAAAGAGAGAGGTTGTTGTAAGCTTTTGTTTATGTAATTGTAAGCTTTGTTCTTGAAATAAAAGAGTGTGTTTTATCCCATCTGAGTGTTTCAAAGCCACCACAAATGGTTTTTCCCACCAACAATTGGTATCAGAGCCCTGTTCGTCAGAAAACAGAGGTATTTTTTGGAAATATCTAAATTTTCAAAGTTGTCAAAAACAAGTTTTGATCATTCCAAAGTGTAGAGCTCATCCATACGAACTCAACGGTGCAAAAATCAGGTCAATCGGAGCACGGGGTGGACCACACTCTCCGTCTGAAGTTTCAGCACTGTAGCCCACGCGCCCCGAGGAAGAAGACGAGTGAGCCACACGCGCGCTATATTTGAGCCGCGCCGAGCCACGAGCCAAGCCGCGAGCCATATTTGAAGCCGAGCCGAGCTCCAAGCCATATTCTGGAGCCAAGTCAAGCTCCGAGCCATATTCTAAAGTCAAAGTCAAAAAAAGAATATTCCTTGGAATATTCCCGGTTCAACCCAGCAAACCACCCGAATTGGTTTTTGGACCGGTTCACCTTATTTTTGACCCGTTTTCTACAAAGTCAGACCGGTTCCCTACTATTTGGACCATTCCGGATCCATCTACGGTGTTGGTTTTGCCAAATTCAACTCCCAAAAAGGTGATATAGTCATTTAAAGAGCAAAATGACTATAGAAAATGCACAAACACTCATCCCGAAGCTAACCAAAGACAACTATGATAGTTGGTGCATCAGATTGAAGGCATTCCTTGGTTCACAAGAGTGTATAGACATTGTGCAATATGGTTATGATGAACCAGAGTCCAAAGAATCAGAAGATGCTTTACCAGAGGTACAAAAGCAAGTCCTCAAAGCCAATAGAAAGAAAGACAACAAAGCAAAGACCATCATTTATCAAGGTCTTGATGAAGCGACATTTGAAATCATTGCTTCCGCAGAAACATCAAAAGAAATATGGGAGGCTCTTCAACAAAAATACAAAGGTGCTGACAGAATAAAGAAGATTTGTCTCCAATCTTTGTGAGGTGAATTTGAATTGTTACAAATGAAGTCCTCAGAATCCATTTCTGATTATCACACAAGAATTATGGTGATAGTCAATCAGATGAGACGAAATGGAGAAGCCCTTTCAGATGCTTGAATTACAGAGAAAATTTTGAGATCCCTAGATCCAAAATTTGATTTTGTTGTTGTTGCTATTGAAGAATCCAAAGAAGTGGACAAGTTAACAGTGGATGAACTTATGAGTTCTTTGCAAGCTCATGAGCAGAAGATTGTAAAAAGAAATGGAGATAAGGCAATTGAGCATGCCTTACAAGCAAAATTGTCTCTCAAAGACAAATATGAGCAAGGGAAGACTTCAACAAGTGGATACACCACTCGAGGAAGAAGTCAACAAACACGAGGAGGATTTCAGCGATTTCAAGGCAGAGGTTCTTGGAATACAAGTTTTAGAGGAAGAGATGGTAGAAATACCACTAGAGGAGGTCGAGGACAACAAGCATTCACTCCTAGAGGAAGAGGAGGTGGTTACAATAACCATGACAAGAGGAATATTCAGTGTTATAATTGCAATCAATTTGGGCACTATAACACTGAATGTCAAAAGAAAGCTCCACTGATACGTGAGCAAGTCAACTATGCAGAAGAGAATGTCAACAACAGAGGAGCAGCTGCATTATTTGTCCAACAAGGACTTGACAAGAATCAAGAGAATATTTGGTATCTTGATTCTGGAGCTAGCAATCACATGTGTGGCCAACGAGATTTATTTGGTGATCTAGATGAGACCATACAAGGTTTTGTCACCTTTGGAGATACGTCAAAAGTTCCATTCAAAGGTAAAGGCAACATCCCAATCAAGTTGAAGAATGGCGATCATAGCTACATCGCCGATGTCTACTATGTCTCAGCCATAAAGCAGAACTTGGTGAGCATAGGTCAACTTTTGGAGAGAGGCTATACACTTTACATAAAGAATTGTCATCTGACAATTACAGACTACAATGGGAGATTAATTGCCTATGTGAAAATGTCCAATAATAGGATGTTTCCTTTAAACATCCAATATGATGCAGCAAAGTGTTTGAGTGCCATCACCAACAATGAAGAATGGCTTTGGCACCTAAGGCTTGGACATCTGAATTTCACAAGTCTGAAGATGCTAGCAAGCAAAAAGATGGTCAAAGGTATGCCCCACATTGATCATCCAGAAGAAGTCTGTGAAAGTTGTGTCCTCAGCAAACATCACAGATCCAGTTTTGCCAAAGAAGTCAATTGGAAAGCAAAGAAGCCACTGGAGTTGGTGCACACAGATGTGTGTGGTCCTATAAAACCTATGTCAACTGGACAGAATAGGTACTTCCTCACTTTCATTGATGATTTTAGCATAAAGACATGGGTATATTTTTTGAAGAGGAAATCAGAAGTGTTCGATTGTTTTAAAGATTTTAAAGCAATTGTTGAGAAGCAAAGTGGCTACAAGATCAGAACCGTAAGATCTGATCAAGGTGGAGAATATACAGCAAATGACTTTGAAGCCTTTTGTACATAACAAGGCATCAGACATTAGACAACACCAGCTTATACACCATAGGTGAATGGTGTAGCTGAGAGGAAGAATCGAACAATTCTTGATATGGCAAGAAGTCTACTCAAAGCAAAGAAGCTGCCCAAGCAATACTGGGCTGAAGCTGTATCATGTGCAGTATATTTGCTGAACCGCTGCCCAACCAGAAGTTTGCAAGTTGTCACTCCACAAGAAGCATGGAGTGGTCACAAACCAAGTGTTACTCACCTTCGAGTCTTTGGTTGTGTGGCATATGCAAAGATCCCAGATGCAAGAAGGACTAAACTCGAGGATAAAAGTGAGAAATGCATCTTTGTCGGATATGGTGAGAGAAGAATGGGATACAAGCTGTATAATCCCATCACCAAGAAGCTAATTATGAGTAGAGATGTTATCTTTGAAGAAGATAAAACTTGGCAATGGAATGATGACCAAGAAGTAGTTAAATGGATCAGCACTGATTTGATCCTTGAAGATGAAGAAGTACCAACAGTACTTGTAGAAGGTCCAATAGTACCAGAAGATGAGCCACAAAGTCCGGTACACAGATTTCCTGTATTCAACAGGAGAAACACGCCAGAATCATCATCAATACCATCATTACCAGAACCATCATCAGCATCCTCATCAGAAGGACCAAGAAGGATGAGAAATCTAGAAGAGCTGTATGACGCCACTCAAGTAATGGAAGATACAACTCTATTTTGTTTTTTTGCAGATAGTGACCCATTTAGCTTCAATGAAGCTATCATAGAAGAGAAGTGGATAAAAGCAATGGATGAAGAAATACATGCCATTGAGAAGAATGATACCTAGAAGCTGACTTATCTATCAGAAAACAAGAAAACAATAGGTGTCAAATGGGTCTATAAGACAAAGAAGAATGCAAAAGGAGAAGTACAAAGATACAAAGCAAGATTAATGGCGAAAGGCTACAAACAGAGAGAAGGCATTGACTATGGAGAAGTGTTTGCTCCAGTAGCCCGGTTAGAGACAATCAGACTGATGATCTCATTAGCAGCACAACATAGATGGAAGATCTATCAACTTGATGTGAAGTCAGCATTTCTGAATGGCTTCCTAGAAGAAGAGATTTATGTTGAACAACCACTTGGATACATTGATGCTGAAAATGAAGGCAAAGTATACAAGTTGAAGAAAGCCCTCTACGGTTTGAAGTAAGCTCTGCGTGCTTGGAATACCAGAATTGACAGGTATTTTCAAGATAATGGATTTCAAAAATGTCCATATGAACACGCAATTTATGTGAAGAAAGAAACAGATGGCAGCATATTATTTGTGTGCCTATATGTTGATGACTTGATATTCACCAGCAACAATCCTACCATGTTTGAAGACTTCAAGAAAAGCATGGTACAAAAGTTTGAGATGACAGACATTGGTCTGATGGCACATTTTCTTGGCTTGGAAGTGGTGCAGAAAGAAGAAGGGATTTTTGTATCCCAAAGAAGTTATGCCAAAGATATTCTTGAAAGGTTCAAGATGGAAAGTTGCAATCCGGTATCAACTCCAGTTGAGAATGGAGTGGAATTGAGGAAAAGTAAAGTTGGAAATGTTGATCCAACTTACTTCAAAAGCTTAGTAGGAAGCTTAAGGTACTTGACATGTACCAGACCAGATATACTCTATGGAGTTGAACTGATCAGCAGATATATGGAGAAGCAAGACCAGTCTCATTTGAATGCAGCCAAGAGAATTCTTCGCTACATCAAAGGCACAATAAATGAANCAAAGATATTCTTGAAAGGTTCAAGATGGAAAGTTGCAATCCGGTATCAACTCCAGTTGAGAATGGAGTGGAATTGATGAAAAGTAAAGTTGGAAATGTTGATCCAACTTACTTCAAAAGCTTAGTAGGAAGCTTAAGGTACTTGACATGTACCAGACCAGATATACTCTATGGAGTTGAACTGATCAGCAGATATATGGAGAAGCAAGACCAGTCTCATTTGAATGCAGCCAAGAGAATTCTTCGCTACATCAAAGGCACAATAAATGAAGGTATGTTTTATACCTCAAGTACAAATTTCAATCTTACTGGCTACTCGGATAGTGATTGGGGTAGAGATCTGGATGAAAGAAAAAGTACAACAGGGTTTGTATTTTTCGTGGGAGATACATCTTTCACATGGTCATCCAAGAAGCAATCAACTGTCACGTTATCAAGCTGTGAAGCTGAGTATGTTGCTGCCAACTCAGCTGTATGCCATTTAATATGGTTAAGGAATTTGCTGAAGTTTTTGGGATTTCCTCAAGAAAATCCTACAGAGATTTATATCGATAATCGATCAGCAATTGCATTGGCAAAGAACCCGGTGTATCATGAAAGAAGTAAACATATTGATACACGTCATCATTTTATCCGAGAGCATGTAAAGAACAAAGAAGTCGAGCTGATATCCTGCAAGACAGATGATCAAGTTGCAGATATTTTTACCAAGCCATTGAAGAGAGAAGTATTTATCAGATTGAAATTCATGCTTAGAATAACATCCCTCGATTGAGTTTAAAGGGGAGATTTGTTGAAATAAACTCAATCCACCAGAAGGTCAAGGAAGGCAGCCACCAGCTGTCACCGCCCAGCCACCAACAGACCAGCCGCCAGCCGCCAGCCACCGGCTGCCGCCTGCTTTCACACCGTCGGTCACAAATCGCCTTCACACTTGAAAGTTGAATTTTCTTGTTTTGATTTCGTGTATAAATAGATAGCTAAGTTTATACAATTCTGTGTGGAGAGATTGAGAGAAACACTAGAGAGAAAGAGAGAGGTTGTTGTAAGCTTTTGTTTATGTAATTGTAAGCTTTGTTCTTGAAATAAAAGAGTGTGTTTTATCCCATCTGAGTGTTTCAAAGCCACCACAAGTGGTTTTTCCCACCAACAATAAATACCATAATTTTTTTTCTCCTTTTCCGTCAGCACTCGCCACCACCTTTCTCTTTTTCTCCCTTTATTGTATAAAGGTAAGCCGATGCAAATCGATGCATCTATGATCCCTCACCGGCCACCATCAATCCCAATCTCATTCTCAACTCACCCATGGATTTTGCCCATTAATCAATTATCATTCATTCTTTAATCGGCATGTCATCTTCTTTCATTGAAGAAGCGGACGGACAGCAGAGAACTAGAACCATATCTTCACATTGGGTATAACAAATTTGTTTTGTTTTAGGTATAAGCATTTTGCAGAAAGTTAGGTCTGTGGGTTTGGTGAAGAATTGCTAAATTAATTGGTTTGGTAAATTAAGGGTGTGTTCCCTAGGTGTTCTAATTTAATGGGTCTTTTTTTTAAAATTGATATTGAATATAATGTTGCTAAGAATGATTTGAATGAAAAACATAAAAAGGTGACCGAGAAGATACAACAAATTGCAATGAAGAAGAAGAAGTTAGAAATGGCGGTTTGGGTTTTTTTTGGTTAAATGGCAAAGTTGTAATAATAATATCACAAGGGATTCTTAGTCATAAAATAAAATATAATCACAAACTTGTAAATATTCAAAATAGGTTAAAAATGTAAATTTTTATTTAACATGTATAACTCATGATGTAAAATATAATTTTTAAAAGTATAAAGGAGAAGTGAAAACACGTTCAAGCTATACAAGGTTTTTTCTAGTTATATTTTATAAAATATTTTGTAAAAAATAAAGATGTATTTATCATCATATTATTTGATAAAAAAAACTAAAATACATCGGATGTTTATGTTAAGCTGACATTGTTGTGCAATCCATAAACAAAACAATGTGTGTGATATTAAGTATTTTTTTAATAATTCATCTTGGTCCTTAAATTTTTATGTTGTGCAATTTGATCTTAATTTAAAGCTAATTGCATCTGAATTCTTAGTCGATAGTGAAATTAAAAGGATATCAAATATGAGTAGCATGCCAGAGATTGTATGAAAAATACACTTTGATTTTTTATCTTTAAAGTTAGTGTAATGTATACAATTTAGGTCCTGGTTAGATAAAAAAAAATTGTTGGAATTCAACAATATGAGAGAAACTTATCATTTACTCCTTTTTTGCTACTAAAAAGGGTTTTCTTAGTGTCCACAGGTTTTATGGGATGAGAGAGGTTTCATGGTAATTGTTTAGAATCTTGATATTTTATGAAAAAACATATTTGAGATGAGAAAGCCAAAACTAATTTAGTTTGATTTTGAGTTTTTAGACATTTTTTAGTATTTGAAGTTGATGAAATGATTTATAAGTATTGATAGGGGTGTTTATGGGTTAAAATAGTTTGAAAATCAGTTTTTATTCTAGCTACCACTAATTTGTTCTTTTTTTTATTATTCACTTGCAAAACAGCAAACATATACATATAAAAGGAGCTTTACTCTATTAAAGTTTCAGTTTTTTGTTTTATTTTTCAGTTTAGGGTTATATCTTCTCTTTATTATTGGGTGTTACTATTGCTACTAGTGGGTGAAACTCCTACTAGGTTTAAAACTAATTTGTTTCCTCTTCAAGTTACCATTTGCAAAGCAACAAATATATGTCTGTAAAAGAAACTTTGTTATGTTAAAGTTCCATATCTCTTTAAATTTGTTCTTCGTTACTGGTTGTAATTGCTACTACTTAAAGGGCTGTCTGGTGATGATTTAGGGGTTGTCTTGTAGTGACTTGGAACTAGATTTTTGTAGTATGAAAAATAGTTATTTGGATGGTGTTTTAATGGCTAAAACTTATATGGTTTGGGGTTTATTATAAGGTGTTTTGAATTAGAGTTTTTATAGTTGTTTGGAGGTGTTTTTGTGAGCCATTTATTAGTTGTGATGCTCACAGTCGAAAATAATAAAGAGAGGCTATAAAGAGTTGTTCTTGTTTGTGTTTTAAGCTGGAAAAATTAAATAGAAAATTGTTACAATCATGGTCGAGAGATAATATTTATAGCAATGCTCTCTTCTCTCTAAGATCTTCAATTTTTTTAGCTGTTGGGTTAAGATTTTTAAACTATTTTATATTAAAAAAAAAAAGAATTTAGAGTTTATAAGCTGGTATATCTTAAATCATTAATGTTTGAGTGTAATAGATCATGACTATTGATAGAAGCTGAGGATAAATGTTTGTTTAGCTCTACAGTTGACAAATAAAGGACATAAATTTTTACAAGTGAGAGCAGTGTTAGGTAGTGTTTTTTAGGAAAGAATTTGTAAGTGTTTTGGTGCAATTAAAGCTAGAATTTTTGTTATAAAGTTAAGTATAAGTACTAAAATGTAAGTTAGGTAGTGTTTTTTAGGAAAGAATTTGTAAGTGTTTTGGTGCAATTAAAGCTAGAATTTTTGTTATAAAGTTAAGTATAAGTACTAAAATGTAAGTTGACATAACATTTCTATTATATGGTGAAGAGGTAAGGAAAAAATTAGGGTTGGAAGAAAAGCATTTGGGCATTGTTTTCCTTTATTTTGATGGGAAAAAGATAATGAATAGTTAAATTATAGTCTTTTTTAATTTGATACTTAGAAACCTTTCAATTAAGCCTCTAATTAGTACTTATTTTTTGTATTTATTACAATTTTACCTATAGTACTCTTTAATTAGACTCTTATATTTTGTATTTATTTACTAAGTGGTATTTGGTCATGAAATTCTTCAATTTGACTTTCAATCAACCTTTAATTTTTAAATTTCTTTCAATTAAATCCTTGACTGCAATAATTTGGCCTTTTCAAGTTTCAATTGTCTCTAATTTTTTAATCTTTGTAAATTGATGCAAATTAGATATCTAAACTTTTTTTTTTCAATTAAATCCTTAATTAAGTAAAGTATTCCCGTCAAAAGTTAAGTCTTTGATCTCAATTCTTTTGATTTTAATCAAATTGACTTTCTAACTTAATTTTACTTTTAATTAAGTCTTTGATTAAATCAATTATGCTCATTAAAAATTCAATTAAGTCCCTAAACTTAATGATTTTGCAAGTCTAACCCAACCTCCAATATCTTTCTTTAAATTGATCCCAACTTCTCATTGTTTTCTTCTATTATACTCTATATTATTGCAATTGGGCTCTCAACCTTAGCCACTTAGTTTAATTTGATCCTTTAACCTTCGTTTAAGTCTCCCATGTCCATTTTTCATTTTATTTAGATAGTTTTGGAAAATCAAAAATTAGATTATGACAATTAATATCGCTCATATATGATATTTTTGTTTCTTATTTAATCTTTTTTTAGATAAAGATTGTTCTTTGATGGTGTAATGCATATTTAATTTTTAAAAAGATTATTCTAATTCATCTATGAATTTTTTTTTATCTTTTGTATACAAGAACTTTATCTTTTAAAATAAAGTTTTTTTATTCTTATATAATATTTATGATATGTCCAACCTTGCATAATACTTTTTTCACTTTTATTTTATTTAATTAATTTAATATGTGCGTTTATTTTTAATATCATTTGATTGAATAAAAAATTAATTTTAATAAATAAATTTATTAAACACAATTGAGTAAATATTTCATCTTGCTTTTTTCAGTTTTATTTTTAGTTAGCGTTAATACCTTGTTTTTCATTTATTAACTCATATAGTTTTCAATTTATTTGATTATATGCATACATGAGCTTTTCAATTTACACTTAATTTTTTTTATGTACAAAAATATGTCAAAAGGCCTGCATGTATAATTCTTTCATAAGAGAAAAAAAATATTTAGCATGTTACGGAGTGTGGGTTAGGTGGCTAAAAAAGTAACTAAATCCAGAAGCGACTTACTGTGTAATTTATCACAATTCATTATAGACTGGAGCAATGGATTTCTTCTTTTTTCTTTTTATTTTGATGCTATAATCTTTTTTTCTCTTTAATTTGATCCTTTGATTGCCAAACTAGTCGTTATTTGCTTATAATTTATAAATGAAAGGTAATATTGAAAAATAAAGGATTAAAGTGAAAAGCATAAGGAAACTAAGTGGTTGTTTCAAATGGAGGTAAAAAGTTAATTTAGGTTTCCTTACTTTCTAGTTGATACATTTTCAATACCTATGATTTAAAAATTTACTTTGAGTCAACAACTTCATTTACATTATTTTTACCTAGTTTGAGAGAGGATAAATAGAGTTGTCAGATTCTAGTTAAGGAGAAAAAAAATTATTGCTTCAAACTAATTATGACCATGAAAAAAATCGATCTTAGTGTTAATATGTTCTTTTTTATAAGAGTAGTCCCTAATGTGTTATATGGTTTTAGTTTTCCTGAAAGGATAAATATAGGCTTAAAAAATCTTTATAATTCGAGTTAATTTTTTTTGCCTGATTTGCAAGTCATCTATGTTGTTTTAAAAAAAATTAAAGAGACAAATGAAATGTCATTCAGTGTTTATATATATATATATATATATATATATGGCGGAGACTTAAAAAGGCTGAGGTGGGTTATAGCCTAGGTGAATAAAAAATTATAAAATTTTAATAACCCACCCATCTTGATTTTTAGTAATTGGCATAAATTTTCCAATAATCTAAAACTCAATAAAAAAACCCTTTATTTTTTCTATTAAAAACCACAAAAATCCTAAACAAAATAACTAAGTGGTCATGAGATAATTAGATTCGAATACCTTTGTAAGTTAGGGTTTTAGCTACCGCAGAACACAAGATTGGTAAAAAGACTAATTAAATCGATAATTACATCAAAGTAGAAGTATCCAGTGAAGTTCTCTTTTTAATAGACATATATGGTGTAACTGTTATTATACTTGAAAAGTATGGCTCATGAAAGATCTTCTAACTCTATACATAGAAAAGTTAATAGTTGTTTGATTGTGATGAAATCTTTTAAATTTATATTCATTTTATATTTGATGTATAAAATAATAAGAATTATTGATTTATTTTATCAAGCTTTACAGCAACAATCTCTTAACATCTTAAATGTAAAGAATTTTCTATCAATTATTAAGGCATTGCTTCATACTTTAAAAGATACCAGATTTGATATTCTCCTTATACATGTGCAATTTATTTACATATAATACGATATTGACATGCCACATTTGAATAAAAAAGGTTACAGGTCTTTTATGTGATCAATAAGCATCTATGATAGTTTACTAATATTATTATTATGATATATCATAACTCTAATAATTTTTTTTATTCTGGAGATTTCAATGAACAAGAAATGTATAATTTAAGATCTCAACGAGAGCATTATTAAATTGATATGATTCATCATAATAATTTTTAAAATATATATATACCATTTCTGAATTATGTTGAGAATTAGTTGAGACTAATAAGTCGCAATACTATTATTTGATTGACAAGTTAATTTATCTTCTTTTAACGTTGTCTGTTCACCACCACTACAGAACGGATGTTTTCAGTTATAAAACATGTTAAAACCGTGCTTTACAATAAAATTAAAGAAAAGTTTTTAACAGATTTTATAATGTTTTATATTGAACGATAGCTAGCTAAAGATATCGATTTAGATTCGATCATAAATGAATTTTATTCTATAAAATATTAAAGGGTATAATTTTGATAGTGTATTTTTTTTAATTTTATATATTTTAATTTTTTATATCTTATATTATGTATTTAAATTGAAATTTTATTGTTAATATATCAAATTTATATATACAAGTGAATAATTGATTTTAAAAAAATAATTTATATTTATTTATTTTATAACTTACAATAAAAAATTTCCTGGCTCGGGAAAAATTCCTGCATCGGCAATTGTATATATGAAGTGACATATTATGACTGATAGAATTTGGAACAGAGTAGCGTGTTTAGTCAAAAGATCATTAAAGATGAAATGAAAAGGAACGAATCAAATATATGTACTTTTACGAGCACACTCTTACACAGTAAGCATTGCCTTCCTCAAATTTACGGCCATAATCCATGCAGAAGGAGTCATGGGATTCGCCTTCCTGCTTTCCCTTCAACGTCAATCTTCAAGATAATACAAAACGAGCCGCGAAGGCTCCTACTGATGTTTGCTGTCCAAGAAACAAATCAGACGCAGAAGATTTAAAATATATTATCTGACATGAATACAATCTAAGAGATAACCATAGGTTTTTCAAATCTAAATCTGAAGTTAGTGTTCCTGCAAGCCTTGAGGAAAAATAACATAAAATAAAAATAAAAATATGCAACAGACTGTGCCTCTCGGAGCACTGGAAACATGTATATTCCTCACGAACAGTATGAATTTCGAGATTGGGTTGCTGAGAGATTATCTGATAAAGACCAAAAAAAAAAAAAACCAGAGATTTTACAATCTGTACTGAGAATCACAATAAACTAAAATTTTAAATTATGTACCTCGCTTACTAACGGCTAGGCGCAGGCCTTTGCCCATGGCCTGATATATGTGTGTGTATTGATTGATGATCATTCAAATAGATTATTTAAAAATTAATTTGACAATTTCTCTCATTGGATATCATTAAATTTTTATTTTTTTTACAGGATCATAGCCTGCTTATTCAAAAGAAAAAAACATGAAAGGATAAATTATTCTAGAAAATCATTTTGATTTAATAAAACAGTATTTATTTCTCTTCTTAAAAAAAATAATTTTCATGAAATTAAATAAAAAAAATTAATTTATTTTATGTGACAAAATTAAATATCTTAACAAATATTTATCTTTTAACTTCTGGAGTGGTTTTTAGTTATAGTTAACAAGTCTTTTTAATTTTTCATTTATTTTATTAAATGGATGGATAAAAATTTAACAAACAATAAAAAATTTCTTTTAGTTTCAAAACATGACATGTTGGCAATGGCTACATCAAAAAATTTAATTTTAAATTTAAACTCAAAACTTATACTTACTATGTCTTTGGTTACACGATATATATATATATATAATAAACAACTAAAATTTGTTATTCACGTACAAGAAACAATTCATCAAAATCTAATTTATTTCTTTTCTCTTCTCTAAGAAAGCGATCGCCAAAAGCCCATTAAGCTTCACGCATCCACCACATTACTCTTTCGCTTTGGTGGCCTCGTTGAGAACTTGGGAATCGGCAAAGAACTAGGTGTTGGAGAACTCGAATACGCAGGATCAGCCCAACGCTCCGACAAAGGTAAATTCTCGTTCACAAAACCCAACTCCTCGTAAAAAGATGTCTCATGTCTAGGAACTTTAACATTAATGATTATAGAAGAGCTTTTTGAAATGATCTGAAAGCGACCACTGTCAACAGGATGAGAATTGAAATGAGACTTCACAGTTGGTGATGGTGTTTTCGAAGGGTTGGAAGTGGGAGGAACATGGTTGGTGTTTTTGGTTGCAATAGTAATGGAAGCCTGAAATGGGGTTGTGAGCGGACCCTCGCCGGATTGGAAGGTCCCAAATTTGACCTAACTCTGGTTGAGTACTGATTCCTGTGTTGAGTCACAACAACAGGAGTCTCCGTGATTTGAAATGCTCACCGATTCAGTTGTTGTACTCTTTCAACTATACCCAATTCAACTAAAATTTCCATCACTTACCAGACTTCCCCCCCCCCTCCCCCCCACAACACATCCTCGTTCTCTCCCCATTAAACATCAAACTCAAAAAAAATCCATGAATTCCAGCCGGAAGATTCGTTGCTGATGTAGGATGCAAGGACCAAAGAAGTACAAGGAACCTTGGCTGGCAGCAGGTCCAGAAATAGCATTGAGATGACAGACAAATAGAGAATTCTCCGATCGAGAAATGGCAGTCTCATTATACTTGTGTTAAAAGGGAAATTATTTGGCGTTTCCTTAGAACTTAACAAAGATTGAGCCTCGCGATCTTATGTGATTACTTGTGCTTCTAGCATACAGATGATATGACTGAATTGGCTAGGGTTTCATGTTTAGCCAAGAGAAGAGAGAGTTTTTTTAACGGAAATTTCGTTATTTTAAAACAATATGGGTTTTTTAATCAATAAATTAAATATAATAGCCAACCTATAATTAATTAGATTTTTTTTTCAGTGTTATATGAATTTATAAAGTTCAGAATATAAATTATAATTTTTAAAATAATCAAGGTAAAATGATAAAACTAAAATGTATGGTCATTTATCTATAACTACGCTGTAGACCTACACACAAAGAGGACAAGTGTCGATTGGAGGAGGGCCCCTCAGGTTAAAAGATAAAGGAGTGGCTTCAAATAAAACGGATCAAACCGTTGGAAATGATGAGGTTTGAGAGTAATTTCTTAAGGTTTTATCTTATATTATGTTGTAAGGATACTATTTTAAAAAAAATATTGAAGAATTAATTAAGTAAAAAATATTTCAAATCTTACATTTCAATTTCACATTTAAAACATAAGATCTCTAGTGTTTATATATTTAATTTTTATATGAATTAGTAACTAAAAATAAATAAAGTGATAAACTCTTGTATATAAAATTTGCCGTGTAAGATTTTTTTTTTAATTTTTTTATTTATGTGTAAGATAACAATTATGTTTTTTAAATTTTTTTAAAAAAATTATTTTTTATTGCCATCATGACAACAACTAATCACATAATAGCTCTTTAATTCTACCATTTATTTTTAAAATAATTGTTATATATTTTAATTTTTCTATTTATGTTTTAATTTTTTGATGTAACTTATCAAATTTGGACAATAAACATTTCTCAATAACAAAAAACTATTTTTTCCTTTTTATTTATAAATTTCATCTGTTTTTGTTTTTTAATTTTTAAATTTTTAAATAAAAAATTGAAAAATATGTTTATTTATTTTAAAAAAAATATCGCTATTCAAAAAATAAGAATACATTAAGATTATATCTATTTTTTTATAAAAATTCAAAATCATAGAATATTAATTTTATTTCATTCAAATTAAAAATTATTATGAAAGAAATTATATCGTTAGCTAAAAAAATTACATTAGATTTATAATAAAATTTAAATTTATAAAAATATGAGAATATACAAATAATAATTTTAATATTTCAAATTACTAAAAAGTGTTTTGTGTATAAAATAGAGAATTATAATGTTTAAGTTTTTTTATTTGAAAAACATTGAAACATTTATATTAGAAAAATAGTGAAGAATGTTTAATTTTTTTTAAACTCGGTATAAATTTGAAAAACTAAAAAACTTTGTTGTGGTTTCTTGAATTTTATTTTTTAATAAAATATTACCTTGTTTACGAACAGTTGTAATATTTCTTTTCTTTTTCTCCCAAATTTTTGGGCAAGTACTTGCGCATCGTATTGGCTGGACTGCTAATGCACTGTGATTGGGTATGGTCTCATCCATAGAACCTAGAATATGGATAAGGTGATAAGCCTACGTGGCAAAAACCCAGTCCCCTCCTCACAACTCCTCGGTAGAAAACAGAGACTCCCTGTGGTCGCTCCTCTTCCCTCCCTTCCACCAAAAAAACTCCATGGCTTCACCAACAGTCCTAACCCCAACCTCCAGACTCAAACCCCTCTCTCCCATCAAACCCAAACCCACTCCCACCACCGCACTCCCACCGCCGACAACACCACAGCAACAAATCCGAAATCACCTTCTCCGCCGCCACTTCTTGTCATCGGCAACCGGCATTCTGACTTCCCCGCTGATCCTCCCAGTCACTCCAGCTTTTGCAGCATCGGATGAAGAGTACGTGAAAGACACAGAAGAAGTGATCGACAAGGTCAGGACCACCATGAACATGGACAAGAGCGATCCTAACGTGGCCGATGCAGTTGCTGTTCTAAGAGAAACTTCCAACTCTTGGGTGGCTAAGTATAGAAGAGAGAAAGCTTTACTCGGTCGTGCCTCTTTTCGTGATATTTACTCGGCTTTGAATGCTGTTACGGGGCATTACATCAGCTTTGGGCCGACAGCTCCCATCCCATCCAAGCGAAAGGCCAGAATTCTCGAAGAGATGGACACTGCAGAGAAAGCATTGTTAAGGGGAAGATAAATTAATTTAGATTTTGCTTTTTGGGTTTTTATTTAACTCCTATCTCAATTTTAATTACTTTATATTTGCTTGAGATCACATGACGAGAGCAAAGATTCGTGATCTTCTTCTTCTCTTCATCGTTTCTTTTTTTGACAGAAGCGCTCACCGATAATTACTGCTCACTATAAAGCTTCACAAACTGTAGATTAATTTCATTTTATCTTTTATCAATTACCTCTATGAGGTGATTAATCTTATTACACTTCATATATAAAAAATAAATGAAATGTTCGTGGAGTAAACTTTTTAATTAATTTTGATAAATTACAATATATTTTTAGAGATAAAATAAAATTAACCCATAATCTATTTGTAAAAAACAGAAAAAGGGAAATTTTTATTAAGAACATTTTTTAACAATCGGTCATTATTATATAATTCAAATTATCATATCTGTATATTTCATGCTGTCTATTTGATTACATTTATTTTTGTGTTATAAAATTATTTTGTATTTTAAAAAATATTATATTGAACAATTTTGATGTGATAATATTAAAAATTTTAAAAATATTATTTTAATATATTTAATTTGATTATTTTCTTATTCTTAAAAAAAAAATAGAATTAGAAGTAGCCGGGAAGAACAGAAGAGGTGTGTTCGAAATGTGTGGCATAATGATCGGTTTTCCGATAGGGTGAAAGACTGGGAATGGGCTGGATGATGATGAGATGGTCAAAGGTCATCTCATTTTCAAATCATTACCGTTTAAATTTAACTTATTTATAGATGCAGCTTGTAATATCTCTTCTTCTTCTTTTTATTGCTTTATTTTTTTTAAAAAAAATATTTTTTTATAAGATATTAATTTCTAAAAAATTAGTTGTTTTTTTCATATTTAACGGTGTTATGAAAACAATTTAAAAATATTTTTTATTATAAAAAATAAACTGAAAAATAATTTAATTTTTTCTTTAAATTTATTAAAAGATTCATGATTAAAATAAAGAAAATGAATAAATTAAATTAAATTTATAAATTATTTAAAATAAAAAAATTAATTTTAACGAAGAAGTAATTACTGTGAGGGATGCTAACAACACATGGATAGATTTTTTATGTTAAAAATAATTTTAAAAAACTAAAAAAATATCATTTTTATATTTTTTTTAAATAACCACAATTATATTCCTAAATATATAGCAGTCCTGTAAGAAGGCTGAAAGTGGTAACTGTGAACTGGTAATTTCTGCAAACTCCCTGTCTCTCTAACATTAACATGAAATTAAGAATCTGCATCTCTTGAATGTTGTTTGTAGGCTGGGATATTGATTTACTGTATGTAATATCATGATCGATCCGTTGCTAATTATGATTCTCCCCACCCCCTTCAACTCCTTACATGAGAAGTTTGTTTTTCATCCAAAACCCTCACAGAATCCATGAATTTACACCAAATATAAGCTCAGATCTACTAGTTTCAATTATATGACTATCTTATTTTAATTCAATTATAAAAATTGGGTTTGAGATTATAATTATAATTGTTTTTTAAAATATTTTTTGTATTAAAATAAATTATTTTAATTTTTTAAAATCATTATATTAAAACAAATTCAAAATAAAAATAATAATTTTTAATAAAAACATTTAAATTTTTAAAAAAAACACCGTGTAAACCATGTTCCCAAACAATTATTAACTTAACATGTTATTTCATCATTTTATAAATTTAAGATTTAATTTAATTTGCATTTTAAAACACTGTTTAAAAATTAATAAGATATGATATGATGAACTAATAACTTATAATTCAGTGAAATCTTACATAATTTTTAATTTTTTCTTAAGCGATATTATTTTAATTTTTAAAAAGTTAATTTAAATCGGTTTGATTAAACTTTGAGCCAGGTGATGGGCCTGACCGGTTTCATTATTTTCAAAAAAATTCCGGGGCAAGGGTCAATACTGTAATTCAGAACTAGAAATAGGGTTTAACGCCATAATATATAAACGTATTCTGCTACTGCCCCGACTTCATTTATTTCCCTTCTCACGGAACCACCTTCGCATCTCGCCGGCAAGGTAACTGTCTCTCTTACACTAGCTTTCTCTTTGAGACATTTTTTTCAATATATGGACATGTTTTTTCATTATTTTGGGATCTGAATTGTCTTTATTCTTCTTATACAGCTTAAGACTAATTTAAGTCTCCAGATTTAAAAAGAATCATCATCATGTCAGGGTATGCTTTTTCTATGATTTCTTTAAAGAAAGTCCAGTGACATAAAGGGTTTTGGGTTTTTGGCATGTTATAGTCTTTGTGGAATCCGAATCACTATTTGTCAATCTGTTGCATTTATTTTCAGTGAAGAAGGTGCTGTTCCTCAGAATGAGACTCCAGCTGTCGCTGATGCACCTCTCGGTGAGCCAATGGACTTGATGACAGCATTGCAGCTTGTTCTGAGAAAATCACTTGCTCATGGTGGGCTTTCTCGAGGGCTTCATGAAGGGGCCAAAATGATCGAGAAGCATACTGCTCAACTTTGTGTCTTGGCCGAGGATTGTAACCAACCTGACTATGTCAAACTTGTTAAGGCACTTTGTGCTGACCACAAAGTGAACTTGCTGTCTGTTCCAAGTGCAAAGACCCTAGGAGAGTGGGCTGGTGTGCGTATCTCTTCCGCTTCCTGTTTTTAATCTTTCATCTCTTTTGATTAACTAACATTTCTGCAAACTCTGTATTGATATTACTGCTCTTGATGTTAGTTTTTACTACTTGAAGTCATAGTTGTAATAGTTCAACTCGAGAATAGCAATCACTATCTGAAACGTTAGGGATGAAAATGTAAGTTTCTTACAAAGAGGGGGTTAAAATCGAGGAAAGGGAAACATTAATGGCATGTGTGATTACTGTCTGAAATTAAATGGTCAGGTGGTAGATTGTACAATCTCCTTTGTGTGCTCTTTTATGTTTATTCAATTAGCTTCATTTGGAGCTCTAAAGAAACAGTATTTGCTTTGTTGGTTTGTTTAATTTTAATGCGGTGAAGTCCATAATATTTTAATGCTCTGTAGAATGTTCTTTAATACTTCAAACTTGTTTCTAGATTTGTTGATAATGGTCTTCAAATTGTAGATCCCCTTGGGTTTCAACTCAATAAAAATTGTGCCACGGTCTGTTAGGTTAAATGTCATTTGGATTGATGGGTCATTTTGCTTTCTCTTGTGAAAATTTGCAATGTTTCTCCGGGTATAGTAGTTAGTGATTTATCTAATATGGGCTCTTGGTATCCAGTTGTGCAAGATTGATTCAGAGGGGAAGGCCAGGAAAGTAGTTGGTTGCTCTTGCGTTGTTGTGAAGGTAGTAAAATATTTGGAGTGCTGCATCTCATTTTTATTTAATTGATTGTCTTTCGAAAGGGATTCATCATATTCTTTTGCTGACTGGTTTGCAGGATTTTGGAGAGGACAGTGAAGCTCTTAATGTTGTCCAACAGCATATCAAAGCCAACTAAGTCATTATGGATTTGATACTTTTGGATTTTCCCGGAGTCCTTTAAGGAAATTGAGTGTATTTTGTTTTTCTTTATTGTTGTAGTTGAAACATCATCTATTTGCAGTATATCAAAAAATATTATGATGTTTTTCTGGGTCGCAATATTTTCAGCTTCTACTTGGTTAAGTGTGAATTGTACTAGAGAGGCCAAGTTTTTACTTAGAATGGGATGCTAAATGTCTAGAGTGACAGAATTAGAGCGCTTCTTCGTTCATTTTTCTAAATGATACTGTAGTGGGATATTAATTGTCTTTATTGATTTCAACAGGCAATGTTTACGCCCAGGATTTTCTAACCTGAGACATCCTGTGAATTGTCCGCCACTGGTTTCCCTGCTCATTGTTAATGTTTGTTTTGACTAGTTGAATTTAGGTTATAACTGGATGAAACTTGAGTTGTCACCTGCAAGACGTGAAAAGCAGATAAATATAAAACAAAATGTGTCAATAATGTCTTTGTTTTTGTTTTAATCTGATTTCATTAAAAATGGCTCCAGTCTGGGAGAAAAAGGAGGCAAAACCCACTGTACACACAAAAGATAACTGTAAAGGAGCCTGGAACTAGACACCGTGTCAATAAAGGGTTGAAACATGGTTAAAGATGATAAGATTCTCGACATCCTGCTGGAAGCTAGATAGGTTCTGCCCCCCCTGATGGTCAACCTCCAGCTTGATGCTGTTATATCCAGGGTAACATTGTTTTGCTCAGGTGGGGTTTTTTGATTTCAGTGTATGGCGTTATTCATAAACGAAACTAGTATTGCTATGTGGAATGCATGTCTTTCTATCCTGGTAACATTTTTGGCGTTGATACTGATGTTTGTGCAGATGGTAGATAACCTCAGGTTTTTGCTGTCAGAGGATTAACATGGATAGCAAGTATAGAGCGGCATCGATGAGAAGCAAGGAGTAGCTGAAGTAGATTGCAACTACAACCACGGAACTGAGCATGGTTAAGCAGGACAAACAACTCAAGAAATCAACAAAATATTCTGTCCTAAAAAACTAGAAACTAAATGAGATTTGCTTCTCTTTACAAGCGAAGCACAACTCCTTTTTGTAAGAACCGAACTGATCTCCTTTGAACCAACGAATGAATTCCTTCGCTCAGCGTAGAGAGCAACGGCTTATTGTGGATCGACTTCCAACTTGGGTTATACTCTCACGTATCTAATGGAACGCAACATAGCACAACAGTTGAAGCACAATCTGAATCAAGCTCTTTCAAATGATTGTTCATGGACTTGGAGAAAATTTCTAAAATTGAGAACTGTAATTTGGGATCGAATTGAGCATGTAGTGGGCAATGGAGAGCATATCTTTCTCTGGTGGGACCTTCGGTTAAAAAATATGGCCACGTGATCTTTTTTGAGTCTGGGTTGCCTTCAACAACAAAGCTTTCACAGGTGGTGAATGGAAATGGCCTTTTGCCAGATAAGATGCTATGAAAGCTATTCAGCATGCTATGGGTGGTATTCTATATCGTACTTGTGTACAAAATGGTAGTGTCACTTTGAAGCTCACCATCGACGGGCAATTTCCAGTCAAAATTCCTTGGGATTAGATCAGGAAAAGGGGTAACATATTCCAAAACACAGCTTCATGTTTTGGCCAGCTATTTTGGACATATTTAACTATGAAGAGAAAGGAAGATTAAAATGGGAAGGGTCGTCAATCCTATTTGTGTCCTGTGTAAAGTAGATGGTGAAGATAGGAATCACCTCGTTTTCACGTGTATATTTTCTAAAAGAGTATGGCTGCAAATTCTTCAGTTTTGTCGAAGTAATTGAACACGGCTTCTGGTTGGAGTTCAGAATCTTGTAGGGCAATGCAGAGGGCACCATCATTCTGGCTCATCGAATGAAAGCAGTACTGTTAAGAACATGGTTCAAGCTGTCCAATTAAGGCTACAGGATACTAAATTTCTAGGAAGCAATTAGTAATCCAAAGATAACAAGAGTTTTTGATCTTCGGGACTTTTGTAAAGCTTAGTTGTTTAAATTCTTTCATCGATAAAAATCAGGTAGATCGTTCACCCTTTGCTCCCTTTTATTTGACCAACTGCCAAGCAAATAGAGAGAAGCAAGTAAGACTATACTCAAACTTTTGGAGACTCTGAAACTATTGAAGTCTATTAGGATAATCTTTCTAATGTTATTTTTTGGGGGCAAGTAATAATGAACCGCTTTGGTATAGCGAAGAAAAGAAAATCTCAAAATGATGTAATGAACTTGTAATCTGTTATACCTATTGCATCCATGCTTACCTCTTGAAACTTTGTACATCATACCACCTTCGAGTAAGTGTTACTTCATGGCACTTGCGATTGAATGTCAACCACAGACGACTTGACATCATAAACCTCCCATGGTGTCTTGAAAAGCAAGCATGTGAAATAGCAGCTAGTATATCATTTGACGGGGAACCCTGTAAATCGCTGTGATGGTAAAGCAAGTGGATGCCACACCTTTTCACGACAATTCCAAAACCCATGTCAATCCAGACATCGAGTTGATCCCCTTCTTCCACCTCATCCTGAAATCTCCAGCTCATATCTACTATGCCTTTCTCTTTTATTTCATTCTCAAACAACCAACAGCTCAGCCACATCATATCCTGTTCGACTTCACATGGAAAGAAGGTGACTCGTGGGTCATACATCCAGTCAAAATTTCTTGTTCTGTTAATAACTGTAATGTTAGGGGATAAATAGCAGGATTCAAGAGAATCTTCCCATGCATAAACTACCGATATAAGAAATCCTGTTACTTTACAATCACGATCAAGTGCGGGCACTTGCAAGGATACTGTGTCTGCTTCATTCTGATGGCTGAACCATGCTGGAATATCCTTCACTGGTAAAAAGATGCTGTAAATAGATTTTTCACAAAGAGCCTGTTGCATTAGAACCATGGGATCAGTGCATAAACAAGCCAAACAAACATATCTGTGTGTGCTAGCATCAGCATGTGAGCAGGCAGTCACATCAGAGGGAGAGATAAGAAACCTGTAGAGGGCTAATTATAGCAGTTCTTGTCAGATTATTAATTATATGCACTTCAACAGCTGGGAAAGGTTTTCCGTGACCAAGCCACAAGTTCCCAGAATGCTTTCCACAACGTCCACTCCTAAGGGTTCCAAGTTGAAAAATCCCTGCAAGCATTTTAAGTTTCGGCAACCATGCAATTTCAGCTCTCCTCCTCGCCAGAATTTCATGTTAATGTTTTGCAGCCTAGGGCAATCATTTGCATGGAATGTTTCCAAGCTTGACTGAAGCTCTGGGATGCACTCCAGTCTTTTGCAGTTGTTTAGCCAAAGTTTTGTAAGCTTAGGAAGGTTTCCAATGCTAGCTGGTAACCTTGTAAAGTTGTTCCCGCATAATTTCAAAGTTTGCAGAAGGAATAAGCCTCGAAAACCATGCGGAAACATGGAATCAGATAAGTTGCAGTGTCTGAGATCTAGTTCTTGTAAAGAAGTTGGGAAGATGTTCATTGTTTGTGGAAATTTTCTTGGGGAAAAGATAAGATGACAATCATGAAAAGACAATATTTTAAGTTTTTCTAGATTTCCAATGGTTTCTGGAATAGAACTTATTGCAGTTCCATCAGCAAGAAGAACAACCAAGGATTTCAAACCCCCCAAATCTTCAGGCAATCCCTCAAGTTTCAAGCAACCTGACACATTTAGCTTCTTAAGTGAGCTTAGAGCACAGATGCTCCCGGGAAGAGTTTTAAGGCTCTTGCAATTTTTGAAATTCAGAAAAAGAAGACGACCAAGAATTCCAATGGAGTCATGAACCTCTACCAAACTAACGCAATCTTTAAGCATCAATTTTTCAAGACAAGGTAAGCCTTCGAAGTTAGGAGTCTTGGTGAGCTCATGGGAGTGGCTAAGGTTGAGGAATTTCAGCTTTTTAAGAGACTGCGATAATAAAACATAATAAGATATGTGTAAGATGTTAAATGTTTACCCTTTTGAACTAAATAACATGCTTGTAGGAAAATTGAAAAGATATCATAAGCCACCTTTGTTTCCTCCGAAAAGTGTAGACTGCTATAGCGCATATCTAGAGCAATCAAAGTTTCCAAATAAAGATCAGGTGGTATTGATTTCAAAGGGAATTCGAGCCAGCACAGCCACCTTAATTTAGTGGAAATATATTCATAGCTTCCTTCAAGGCATATGCAATTGAGTTGCAGCAGTCGTAGCGTTTTCATCTTTTTGAATGCCTTGGTACTAAACGACTGTTTTAATCCTGGCAGGTTTAGAATGAGGCCATCAACTGCTTTTGTACCCTGATTGAAGAAAAATATTGGCTAGTAAAACAAGAACTAATGCATTCATGGATTTATTTTAAAGATGTGAAAACCTTTACCAAAGATTCTCTTACTATTCGGTCGGTTATTACATCAATGACATCTTCTTGGCGCCACAGTCTGCTACGTTCCCCGGGATCCGTAGAAGACTCTTGGCGAACGATCTCTCTTCCCATGTCCCTGAGCAAATCATGCATCGATAACTTATTATTAGGTCCAACTTTTAAAAGGCACCTCCTCATGAGAGTATTAATTCCATCAGCAGGGAAGAAACCACAAACTTCAAGTATGCTCATGATGTAATCCTTGTTATATCCAATGAAGAAACTTGCAATATCTAGAAATATAAATTTCTCAGTATCATCAAGAGAATCATAACTTATTTTAAGTTTGTTGTGGATGTCTCCGTTGCCAATCACTTTCAGCTTTTCCAACTTGCTATTCCATAAATTGATGGATTGGCCGCACAAAGAAGAGCCCAAGACTTCAAGAGCTAGAGGAATTCCTCTAACATAAGATACAATTCTTCTCATGCAATCCATGTAATTATCAACGGGATGGTGTTCATTAAAGGCATGTAAATGTAGGAGCTGAAGAGAGTCATCGTTATTCAATTCCTTGACCTCGTATTGTAGATACAATTCTGATGGTTGTAGCAGATCCTTGATTCTAGTTGTTATAATCACCCTGCTTCCTGGAAAAAGCCATTCGAAATTTCCAAGAATCTTATTCAGCTGTTCCAGTTCATCAATGTCATCCAGAACAATGAAAATGCGCTTCCGATGCAGCCTGTCTCTTATCACGTTCAATCCTCTACTAATGTAGTCTATCTTTTCATGTTTTCTTTTCAAGGTCTCCGAGAGAAGTTGCCTCTGTAAGTAGGCTACGCCCTTGGAAATTGATTCGTTTCTAACATTTTCAAGGAAGCAGCTACCTTCAAATTCATGGAAGACTAAATTGTAAACCTTCTTGGCAACAGTCGTTTTGCCTACACCCCCCGTCCCATATATCCCAACTATACGGACATCTACTAGCTTTTCACCTAGCAATGAAATCACCTCTTTTGCACGAGAAAGCAAACCAACTGGGTGTGTAGTGACACTCAAGATTGTTCGTTCAAGTCTGTCTGAAATCTCCTTAACAATATAGTCAATATTTTTTGCTTCATGCCTGCAATTTTATGAATGAAGTGAATACCAAAAGTAGAGGATATAATGCATGTGCATCCAAAGTGTCCATAGAAACAGTACGAATAACAAAAGCACATGAACACGTATTGCGAGCAGGAGCAGCTATCCAAAGCATAATACACACATGACACGACATAGCAGCATAAACCAATAAGCTTAATTATAATATATCACTACATTTCGCTATGTGACAGAATTATATTATATTATATAACACATTAAAACCAGAACACCGTTCTGCAGCTGATTGGTTGCTTCCATCCTCACCCTTTGTGCATGCTGGACACGTGGACTTCTCAGCTCGCAAGAACTAACATGCTATTGCTAAGCTTCCTTGCTAAAAGATTTGGGCGGGGGAGGGGCATAGAACCTGGAGAAAATCGGCAAGAGAGGGGGAGAGACGGCATGGGAAGGAGAGAGTGAGCAGAGGTAGAAGTTTGATGAACCCAATTTTAATTTTTAACAAGCATGGGCCAAGGAACAAGAATGAACAATGATGGGTGAAATACGAAGAGTGAGGAGCAGGAATATAATTTTGTTGTAATAAATAAATATTATGTAATTAATTCCTAAAGTTTAAATTCAATGAGTTTTTTCCAACACAAAGTAAAAGTACTTGTGGTAATTTCAAGACAGAATGATTGATCAATGTAATTGCATGAAATCTCAAGTGATTAGTGCAACTCAATGTTTTCATTTTTGTAAGAGATCAACAATGGCATCTTATAGTTTATAGCTACTTACCCATCCCAATGTTTTTGGAGATCCAGGCCCTTCAGGCAAGCAACTTCTCTGAGAGCATCCTTCCATTTCTGCACTTTATCCATGTCATCCTTGAAACTATTTTCATGTTCAGCAAAAGCTTCTTCAAAACTCCCTTTCAGCTCTTCAACGTCAGATGGATCTATGTCATAAAAGACAGGCCAAACAGCATGGCCTCTTTCTTTTCTACATTCGAGGATGTGCACAAGCTCATCAAGACACGAAGTGGAGGAAGCATAGCCTTTTGAGAGAATGACAACAGAAAACCTTGACTTCTCAATTGCTTGAAGACAATCGGGTCCAATTTCTTCACCACTATTGATCTCAGTAGCATCTCTAAACGTGTGGATTCCATCTCGAACCAGAGCAGAATATAAATGGTCTGTGAAACCTTTCCCTGTGTCTGCACCCTTAAAACTCAAGAACACATCGTAATCCCATTTTGATGAGTTGGAGTTGGAGGAAGCCATCGATGGAGATGGGTTTGTGCTTTCTTTGCAGATCTTGCTTTTAGGTTTAAGCTCTTCCGCAATCTGCCCTAGGGCGTTTACTTGTCAGCCCAGGTATCAGATTTTTGAGATGGCCAATGGTACTTCTTTAAGGATTTATTACATACAACAGGCACCACCACGCTTGCTCGCATGACCAGGGGTGACAAAGTTGTCTGTGATGGTATAAAAGGGGTAGCTTAAAATAAATTCACCGATTAGTTAAAGTAACTAAATGCTTGTCGTCGTCGTCCTCCGTGTCGATGTGATTCAATTTGTTGCCTATCCACCACGCCACTCTGCGTATGGACTTCATTTTCTAGGTTCTGATTCTATCTCGTGTTCGTTGAGTGAAGTAGCGATGTTACTTTCCTTTATTGGTTTTTGCTGCCTTTCAAGTTGTATGTTCTGTTAAACCATTATCTACGTAAAAAGAGAAAAAGAAAGGGAAGACCTTGCATGTACCTTTTAGACCATAGCCTTTTGAGAGGATGACAATGGTGAAGAGAATTAAAGCAGAATATTAATGGCCTGCGAACCTTTTCCTTGTGTCGGCGCCTCTAGAACTCAAGATAGAGCCCTTTCGAGGTAGAAGCCATCGTTACAGATGGGTTTCTGGTTTCTTTCCTTTATTTTTTTCTTGAAAAAAAGCTTTGTTCAGAACACAAAGCCATTGGTTTCTCTGAACAGATTGCTCTGTACTTTCAACTTAGCAGATTAGGTGCCCCAAATAGCCAGATGATAAAATAATGGAAGGGAAATATTTGATTTACAAACGGCCTCCGTTTTGTTTTGTTTTGTCGTAGAACACTTGATATCTTTTAAGTTTTTTATAACATGGTTTCCAAAGTGGATCAAGCTCGACTAGAGAGGGAAATTTATAAGTTTGATACCCAAAAAAAAAAAAGAAACACACTTGAAGAGTAGAGAAATTTAATCGACCGAAATGAAAAGAAGGAACAACACTAACAATATTGAGCAACAACTCAGCAACTTGTGCATTAGCCCAACCAAAAAACCAAGGGACTGTTACACTAGAATATTGCCGGGACAACGCCTTGTGAACAAGCCCACATCACTGTCATGAACTTTCTATAAAACAAGCTGAATCCCTACAAATAGCGTACGTGCTGTCTGGTTGCATTTCCACGCTGCCGCTTGGAGGAATCACCCCTTGGACCCGACGGCCCTTGCATACTGTGCCCGGCTGATGTGGAGCCTTGCAATGTGGGCCTTTGATTAGGACTCCTAGCATTGTGATAACGAGGAGCGGTCTGCTGTGTGCTGTTCTTCAGCGAGCTAAGGAAGCTATTTGGATTCTGACCGATCCCTCTCCTTCCTGAATAGGACTCGTCAATCTCAGTTGCATGGACCATTGAAGTCAGTGACTCCACGGATTCTCCCGGTAATGAAATCCCAGATAGCCCATCATTGGACAGAATACAAGCCGTAGCATTTGTATAGGCCCCAAGAGCAGGAGGAAGTTCTTTGTGAGGATGCGTCACCTTAAAGAAAATGGATGACATCGTCAAATCAGGTTAAACAATAAGGTTAGGTGAAGGAGAAGACCTAGTATATCAGTGTGTATTGAAACGAATCCTATGCAGACTCAGAAAAGACAAGGAAACTGAATCACGTACTTTGAATAAGATTGCTGCAGATAACTGCTCTCTCAAGCAGTAAATTTGAGCAACATCAAGGGCTGTTGCTCCAAAATAAAGCCACCGATCCACAACAACCATAACTGAATTATCGGGAGAGGACATGATCCTCTCACCCTGTTGAGTGCCTAATTTGCCATTTATCTCCATTCCATCTTCATCACTTTCAGCTCCATCTGCACTATCATAGTCGTCGTCATCGTCCTCATCATCCTCGTCATCATTCTCTGCAGGAGCGACTACAATCTCTGTTGCGAGTAGCAATAATGGCAGTGGACCAATGACAGTACAGTTCCTTATGTGCATACCCCCATCTCCACGAGTTATCTCATCATATATAACCAATGGGTAGTCGTTAGATTTCCAAAATGATAATTTAAAATTAAGGGACTGAGGGTGCAACCGAACTTTAGCACCACTAGTAGTCTCCACAACACGCTTTCCATTTTTAGGTGGAAGGAACCTCCCCACCATTGGATACAAACCAGCCACAAGGACAGCATGGACTATACCTGGAACATGCGCATTTGTATTACAACTAGAGACATTTTCTGGAATAAACCCCTTGCGTATTAGTTCTCTCTGGAGTTGTTTACGCATGGCTTGCAGCATATTCATGGTGCTTGAAGAGATGAAGTATTGTGAACAAAACAATGCTTCTTGACCCCTATTCTTCGCATTGTTCCAGCACTCAAAAGCTGCTAAAACTGCTAGCTGATCACTGTGCCCACCATACAATGAAGCAAGCTCAAACTTAGCAGCAGCAGCTCTCTTCTTTTCATTAGGCAGCATAGGAAGGGTAAATGGATCTCTATAATCAGATGCACATGCCAGTGTCAAAGCTGGGTCAAGGCAATTCATCAGAATGGCAAAGAAAATCATCTTGCTCGTCAATGGATGAACAGGTAAGCAACCGATCTTCTCTCCTAGTTCTGTCAATGTTTCATCCACTGATAAAGCCCCAATATCTAGAAGAACAGCAACAGCATTGCGTATGGTTTCTGGAACCGGAGGGTCCAATGTCTTTTGCAAGAAATCTTCTATCTTGCAATGGGGATCAAGCAACTTCACCTGTAATGAGGACAAGAGTTAAAGGAAAGAGAAAATAAGCAATCATAAAAGCTTTCACAAACCATGCCTCCATTTAAAGAGAGAATTTATAGAAAAATTACCTGTAAACAGAGTTCCTCAATTGGCATTCTCTTGATTTCAGGAACTTGGAAATCTGGCAAAGAAGATTCTCTGAGTTTTGAATATAGATGATAACATATTCCAGGTTGACAGCGCCCTGCACGTCCCTCTCGTTGCTTTGCACTTGCTTTAGATACCCAGGATGATTGAAGAGTTGATACATTGTTATAAGGATCGTAACTTTTTTCTTTCATGCGTCCACTATCTATAACATATACCACATCATCAATAGTAATGGCACTTTCAGAAATATTAGTTGAAAGAATGATTTTTCGGCAACCCTGAGGTGGGCGTTTGAATACCTTCCTTTGCTCCACAGATGGAACCATAGAATGGAGAGAGATTATAATAAACTTGGAACCATCTTTAAAAAACAGGTTTGCAAGTAATCTCTCCCGCGTTCTATTTATATCATCCCACCCTGGAAGAAAAACAAGGATAGCACCATCTTTGGAATCAACACATATTTTCTTTAATAACTTCTCTATAAGAACCACATCAATAAATTCAGGATTAATTGTTGCCATATATTTATCAAGAAGTTGCTGTTGTTCCAAGGAATCAGCCAAGGCATTCTGAGCATGTTTTCTTATTACTTCAGCAGCTTCTTCCTGGTTTTCTTGTTCAGCCCATTTCAGTGCTGTTAATCCACACTTGGACTGTAAATTGCAGTTTGCACCCAAAGAGAGGAGCATGCAAACATCACTGACCCTACCCTTTCCAGCAAAGACCATCAGAGGTGTCAGTCCACTTGCAGAATGCTGATAATCATACACCTTTGGGGTTCCTTCAGAAGAAACCAAATCTAGGAGGGAATCAAATTCATCATTTGACCAAGCCAAGTTAATAGCTTCATCTAAAGCAGCTTTATCTTCCTCTGTTAATTCATGACCTTCATCCAGGACATTTGGCATAGCAGAATCAAGATGATTATTATCTCTGGAATTTAAGATAGAAAGCACATCCTCCAAATGGAAAGCTTTGACCTGAATAATATTAAAAAAAAAAACAACAATAAATGATAAGATTATTAAGGATAAACAATTTTAACTGACACTCTTGGAAATGATTTTTACAGGATAAGTGAACCCAGGAACACGGATAATTGGGCAGCCACCAAAATATTGTGAAAATCGTTCAGCATCAAGAGTGGCACTCATCAATATCTGTATGTTTGATTATAAGAATACAATAATTAATTGCTAATCAAAATTGTTGAAGATAAGGAAACAATCCTAAAAGCGTTGATGGATCCTTTTAGAATAGAACATAAAAATTTAAACTAACCAGCCGAAGATGAGAATGTGAAGGAAGTATGTCCCTGCACATAAGGAAGAAATTTCAGAGAAAATAATCCAATAATGGAAAGTATACAAGCACACAAAGTGATCAAACATACAGTATTGATTCTAAGTATCTCAGAGTTATATCCAATGTAACAAATTTTCCTCAATTGAAAAGATTTGAGTTAAGGCTCAATTATTGTCATAGCTATTAAATTAAAGCAAGATAAAACTGCTTGAAAATTTTAAAATCATATATTTAGTACCTAATAATTGCCAACATGAAATCAGAGAAGCGATCCCTTTCATGAATTTCATCCTGTACAGCAAAAATTGGGTCATTGGTGAGCAACCCATTGCATATAGATGTATTTATGAAGAAAGTTGAAATAATGGGGATTGAAAGAATCATCTGAATTCATGGAATTATTCTGGAAAAGCCAATGCTAGAATCAGAGTCTGCTGAGTGCTGTTTCATTGTTCTGTTTATTATTTACACACACACGCTAGACTACAACAATTAACTATTGCCAAGATATAAAACCGTCGAACAGAAAATGCTAATCAAACAATGTCACCCCAAACAAATATAACATGATCCTAATCAAGTAAGAGAGAATGATATTGAAAAGGAAGATTAGGAAGACTGTAGCTAAATACCACAATAATATGAGTTAAGTCGGAAACATTTTCCTTGGCCACTGTATTAGCCTCATTACGCGACCCAGTGATGCCCTTGGAAACCAGAATCCTCAATAGAACCCCATTTGTACAGAACACAATTGACGAGTGCTTCCCACCTTTACTTTCCAAACGAATCTAATATTTAAAAATTGAGTCAGCAGCAGTACAGTATATGAATGTAGAACCAATTCCATACATAAAATAAGATGGCAAATGAAGAATTTAGGATCCAAGGTGAAGTTTGTTAATGGTTGCTATGCATGATCATGTGGGCAAGATTTAATGGATACAATATTCTATTTATAGCTCATGGTGAGACATCCACAAACCCCAAGATAAATTAATAGTTCATGTTGAGAAACAATACCAAGGGTAATTCTGGAGAGAAATTAAAATAACCAATCCAAGAAATACCTAACAGTGGGAAATCTAAAATTTTAACTATCCACATGGTTTAACTTGGATCAAATAGCTTGAGCTACCCAGTACCAACCCCAGTGAACTCCTGATGACCATTTTGTTGCCAGGAATAAAAAACAGAAAAAACAGGGAGTAGAAATAACAAATTAAGTCTCATTACTGCATTTGGTACATGTAGCTCGAAACCATAAAAGACTTCATAACAAAACCATGGTGGTACAGATAAAGATAGGCGATAAAGAAAGAGTGCTTGAGCTAGTAGTGTGACAATGTGGAGTAGATGGTAGTGCTAGTGAGGAATGGGACATGGTGTGGACAATGTAGCAGGATGGTGGTGTGGTGGTGGTGGTATGGTATGGGAAAGGTGTTTGGTGTGGTGGTAGGGGAGACTATCATAGTGGTGGTGGCTAGTAGAGGTTTTGTGTGGGCTGCTATGTTAGCAATGGTATGGTCATGTGGGGTGGCTTTCATTCCTATCCTCCTACACACCCACAACCCCTCCCCAACAAGAATGAAAAATATATTAAAATTTCATTCCCTAACATACACATTTGCATTCCCTATCTATCAGTATTGACTACCAAACACCTAAAGTTGGAATGAAAACTTCATTTCCATTCCCTGAAACCAAGAAGGTCCTTAAGGATAAGGAAAGGACATGGTCTCTCGGGTATCTATCAACAAAAGTACATTAGAGACATTGTCTCCTAATGATTTCCAACCTTGTTGTCACTTTTATGAAGTACTAGTGATTAAGAGAACTTTTTTTTTACTCGTCTAATTATTCAAATCACCTAGTTCAAGGTTGTGACAGTCATCAAGAATTTGTGAGAAGTACCTTGTATCCAACGCTATCTCCAACATTTTCTCCTCTTTCATAAGAAATTCTCTCAGCAACTAGACAAAAGAATAATCAAGAGCATAAAATTTTGGCACAAAGCCAGGGAAACAAATATGTTGGAAATATATCAACAGCTAGAACTTCACGTGCTTAGCAAGTGGCACAAACCTGATATTGCAGAGATACGTCGAGGTTGTGTACAAACTATTTTACATGCTTCACCCTTTCCCCACATGTGGTCCAAAAGAAATTGAGGCACCTGCGTCATGTTTAACAAGTACAGAACTCAATGATAATGAAAATAATCATAGGTTTATTCAAGGGAATGAATGCCTCATCACATGTGCTTATAAAAGGAGCACCTATTCTATGTAATCATAGAACTTGAATAATGGAATTATGAGTATTTTTTGTTTAGTTTAAGGGGTGGTCTTGTGTTTTTTCTTCCTATTCTCTTTTCTCAAGTGCTCTTTTCTTCTTCTTTTTTCTTCATTTTGTCATTTGCTATATGGTAACAATCCCAATTCCACCCAAAACACATCCTAAGTGGATCTCAATTCCACACACATCAAACCCCCTAATTCCCACCTAAAATCTCTATTCCTCCAAACCTAGCTCACTATGAATCCTTTGTGGGATACCATCCAAAGTCGTCCTACATCATCTTTATAGACAACATTCTAAGTTGTAAACCCAAATCCAACCTTTTCAACCAAGCAATTTAAACAGATATTTGCCTAACCTATCCTGCAAAGTAGCTAAAGTTGGCAGATCTCAAAATTTTCCCTACACTACTAAAACCCGTCTTCTTCTTCCACTCAATAGCTAAATATGGTTTGATTGCAGAACTAAATGCTCATCTGTGAACTTTCAGTTTATACAATGCTCAATCAAGTCTTTCAAATTCACACAATTGGTTGTTTCCACATCACAATGACATCTGGCAGAAAGCTCATATTAATTTCGAACACCTGAAGCAACAAAAGATGTGACAGGTGGCAGATTATGCCATGATATCAAATCTGTAGCAGTGAGATTCTGACAAAATCTTCAACACTGATTTTAATTAAAACAGAACTATCTTTGCTAACTTATTTAATTATAAACCAAAAACATGCCCCTTCAGAATGATGATTGTATCCACCAATGATCTGGGCTGCGACTATTTTTGGATCAATACCTCCGTAGCTCATTTTGTTGGTTGCTAAAAATAACACAGTAGATGACCAGAAGGTGTCCCGAGCTCAAGAGGGAGAGGTATTGATTGGCGAGAGATACAACATTTTTCTAAAATGTTGTAGCTCTTAGAGAGACACTCTTTGTGTGTGTGTGGAGAGGGAAAGAGATTTTTTCCCCTTGAGATAGACTTCAACCTTGTTTTAATATGTGTTTGTCAATCTCAATTCTTATTAAATTTTTTGCCATATTTTTAAGATGGACCAATGCAGAGCAAAAAACAAATTTCTGAAGCCCAAGGATCTATCCAAGTTTCTAAAGTTGAATGATGCAGTCAAACATAGATGTAACATTAAGGAAAAAAAATTTTCATTCGACCATTAAAACCAAATGGGACTTGGACATCCAAAAGACTAGTAGCAAAGCATACCCAAAGGAAACATGATTGCATATCATGTTCACTATGACAACAATAAAAAGCAAGAAAAGCTACTTCTGAAACACAGTTTCTACAAGCCATATTAGATGTACCATAAAGAAGACAGAGCAGAGAATTGGTAACCTGTGTCGTCTTTCCACACCCAGTCTCACCAGAAATGAGAACAACCTGCACAAACAAATTGAGCGACCATTAAGTTTTGGAAAATAAGCTAAATTCAATCATCAAATGTCGCTCAAACAAGCAAACAAGGAATCAGTTTTTAGAAACAATTCCTTCCTCCAACTAGATCCACATTCAATACATATTTGATAGACATAAAGAATTGTCAATAATCAAGTTATGTCTAACGCAATTTCAATTGAGGAGCCACACAGACAAATCATCGATTCTAAAACTTTAGGCATTACCTGGTGAGATTCTATAGTGGATGTAATGACATCCATAAAGGATGCAATCGGAAGCTTAGACCTCCCTTCAACAATCTGCACACATATGATGGAATCTCAGAAATCATTTACTGTCAGACAACTGCTTTGAAAAATTTATAAGATCTTTAAAAGGGAAAGGACAATAGAGCTTCACCAATAGCCATCACTAGAATGCATAAATCTTTAAGCTCTACTAGTAGGAGGACAGTAATAAATATACAGAATTGAAATTCTAAATCAGCGAGTTAAGTTGTATAACCTGTTTTAACTTCACATCCTTTTCTATTCTAGAAGTAAATGATTCAACCTTCTTTGCAATTTCTGCTTTTTTTCTGGAAGGTTTAGAGAAGATATCATCTTTTTTCTCTCGTGTTTTACCAGCAGTTCCACTATGTTTTCCTTCTAGCTCTGCTCCAAAGCTGCCTTCTTCAGGAGGGTAGTTTGAAAATAGTTCTCCCAAAACCATTTTTGATTCTCCTGAAAATGTCAAATGAGTGAGGTTTTCCTTCCCCTTTACATCATCTAACTTCTTTGTATTCTTGTAAACAGAAACACATCGCTGGCCCCCACGCCTATAAAATTTTTTCAGGTTTGTTAGAAACTATATTGGAATCAGAAGAAATCACTACAACCAAGTTGAAGACAAGAATTTCTACAGGCATATATTTACACTATTCAATGCCAGATAAAGCATAGACACATAAATAAGCACTCACCCAGAACTCTTGGACTTCATACCCATTTTCTTGCACACCTCATGTACCACAGCACGGTCATAGTTTGATAGGTTAGCTTCGAATGTGTAAACTGCATGCAGCATCCAAACATCAATATACTGATCTTCCAAAATAAATTCTCAAGTGGGCGATATCAAATAACCGCATTTTGTAACATAAGGATGGTAAAGACCATTCATTATGTTCTTCCTCGTAATGATAAAGTTAGTGTTCTTCTAATTAATCAGGATTAAATTGAAACATACAGAACTAGACAAAGCCTGCATGATAATTTCTTTGTTCTAAACCGATAATGAAAAAAAAGAAAAAAGGAAAAAGAAACCTTCACAGCAGATTGAAAAAAGGAAAATTGTTTTTATTTCATCACACATACAGTACGAAGTTTAATTATATTAGCTTCACGATCAATAGGCATACTTATTGAACAAATACTACCAGGTTTAATTATATTAGCTTCCTCAAATTAAACAGCATATTTACAAGAAAACAGGAAAAAAACAAAACACACCTAGCCAATATATAGCAACCAAGTAAACGGCATTTGTTTTTCTTTCTAGAATTAAAGAACAACATTCATCACAAAAGTGACAAGTGAATTACTTCTAATGTTTTCTTTAAAAAAAGTGAAGTACCACAATCTAAAAAAAGAATTCCACCATTTTCATCACTTCAACTATAAAACAAAGCAAAACCGATATAAAAATTTTCAGTTTTAAACAATTCCCCCTATGAGAAACACCCAGATTAAATAATTGAAGGAGAGAAAACAAAACAAGGTAGAGACCGAGACATGTTCAGGAGGTTTGTGGTAAAGTCAGTAATACCTTGATCGGGGGCAGCACGGAAACTTTCAAGAATTTTCGAGATTCGAATACGAGTAGCTTCTGCAACTCTAGGGTTTTGTTGCTGCGCTGCTTTCTTCTGCTTCTTCTTACCCATTTTTCCTTTCTGTGGTTTGGTTTCTTGACTGTTCATGTTTTATGTTTTTGTCTGCTGTCAAAATAAGGAAAGACTAGGTGTGACAACAGTCTTTCTTATGCACGTACACACAGTGTCGAAAAGAAGAGGGACGGAACAGGGGTATACTTTGAGGGTTCCCGTCGATTCTTTTATTTCATTGTTGTTTGTAGGGCTGCGCGCCTCTTCGTTTTTAGGGTACGTTCTTCTTGCTTTGGGGTTTTCCCTCGACCCCCACCACCACCTCTTATTAATACAGGAACGCTGAGTTTTGTTTTCTTCTCAGATTAGCTTTCGAAATTCAGTAATTAGGTTTTGACATGGAAAACATGCTTTAGGCTTAAGAAACGAAGCCTAGTTTCTAGTTAGTTTTACCCAATCCTAAAAATAATCCGAGTCCAGTCCAGCCAAGATAAGAAAATGGGCCCACTCTCACAAACAATACCATGCCAATTTCGTAGCAGGGCCACAAAAGGGCTAAGAGTCCATGTGAAAGCAGGATATGCAGACCTCCCCCCGCCCCGCGCCCCCCCCATCTCTCTCAGGCACGCCCTCTTTCTATATCTAATCTACGTCTCGACATCAATCCATTCATTAAGTTTGTTTCCCCCACGCAAAGAGCAAACCAACCCCCCCCCTCCTCTTTTTCTTCCTTCCCTTCTCTTTATCCTTCGCTTCTTTCTGTAATACACAAAGCAAAGGTACCAGCCCATTTCACTTTTTCTATTTTTTTTCAATAAAATAAATAATAATATCACCATTTGCTGCTAATAATCACTAACAAGTATTTCCAGGTTTGTATTTTTTTTATAAAAAAAAATTGGGTTTCATCCGGTGCGTGCTTCTATATCCTACTTTTTATGAACCGACAAAGAAACAAACAGGAGACTCTCTTTTACCTTTACCCATTTCTGATTATTTTATATTGGGTCGTCTCAATCGGTTTCATTTTCTCATGATCCGAATCGGCTACCAATCTTGATTTCGATTTCTGGGTATTTCAGATTTTCCTCTTTTAAATCCTAATTTCCACTTATTTTTTGCCTGATTGTGTTATATTTTTTATTTGCTTTCATCTCTTGTTGTTTGTGATGGCTTGTGATTTGGGTGCTTGGTTTTTGGAGTAGATTTGGTGTTTTGTGTTATTAAGTGATTGGTGATGATGTATCATTGCGTTAAGGGTTGGTTCTGATCTGGGTTTTAAGTTAGTTTTTGCATATGAACTGAGATTAAAATGATTTTGTTATTTTTTTCCTGGAAAGATAATTGCTTTTTCATATGGTTTTACGGGTTATGAGTATTTTTATATATCATTATTGTAATGTGTTGGTTCAATTATTATTTTGTGTTTCTTGTGCAATTAGTGTGGTTTCTCGTTAATATTTTTGTTTCATGGCCTTTGTTGATCATGAAAGTTTCGGATTTTTCAGTTTGGTTCCTTGTCAAGGAACCAAATGAGTTTTTCTGGTTCCAATTGATGAACATGTCAATTTGACTTGCTGAAATCCATGCTTTTTGAGCATACATTGTCAAGAATTAATGCTGATAAAGACAATGCTTGGGCGCTAGATGTCTGTGGTCTCGGTGGCATTTTAGGACTTGAATTATTTATCCTTGGAGATTGTTTAACATGTTCCATGACCGAATCAAAGCTTTTGTCCAGGATAAATATTGTTCCTTGGCATTTGGTTTGCTTCAATGAAGATGCAAGTTCCAAGTTTTACATTTCCTAGTCCCTTAAGAATTTACAATATCAGGTGGAAGTTTAAGCTGTCCACACACCAAATGTCTGTCTTTAAATGTGGTGTGTGGATTGGATTTTTGAAGTTAAGGGAAGTGTGAGTAATTTATTCCCTCAAAATTTATATAGGAAAAGATTGACGAGTTTTAAGAAAATAATCACTTTTCAAAACTTTAAAATCAAATGTAATTCAAGGACCTGGTTCTTCAAGTGGGGGTGGGGAGGGGGGATGCTGTTTTATTTGATTCAAACAACTGATAAAAGTGCAGCGTGATGAGCTATTGAATTTCTATTACTTTGGAGTCAATGTATTATCATATTCCGCACCATGACATATCAGATTATAACTTGATAGAGATAAAGAATAGTAATCTGTAATGTGCAGCTATCTGCCTACATTATCTTATGATTCCAATAGATGGCCATTTTCTTAAAGCCAGCTATGATCTAGTCTTCCATTGCATCCCATGTTTAGATGATAACATATTCTCTAATTGATGTAGCTGTCTACCTTCAAAACCATCATAACAGCATATTTCCAAGTTTGTTTTTGCAGAACTCAAATCAGCAGGGCTTGCTATTGATGCTAGGAAGTGAAAATTATAATATAATAAACCTCAAGTTGCAAGAAAAATGAAATTATTAAGTCCATCTTCAATATTTGTGACGTGGGAAATTCTTATTCCTTCACTTTTGGCTTGATTCAGATAATGAAAAGTGAAACATCAATGGAGTTCATTTGAGGTGTTATTTCTTCCTTCAAGCTTCACAGTTATTCTGAACTTATTCTCAAGGTCCGCTTCTTTATCTCTGTACTTTAGTTTTTCCCTCCAAAATGGTTTAGAAATCAGTTCCCTTGCCTATTTAAAACTGTGAACCAGCAGAAGTTACCAATCATTTAAAAATTCTTTCATTCTTATTCTTAAACGCGGTTAGGTTTGTTGATGGATGCTGTGCTGAAGTTGTACTTGATTCACCAATTTATCTCTTGAACAGAAGCATTTTAAATTTTATCTGAATAGTGAAATTTTAAGTTTCTAAATCTCATAGCAGTGGCAGTTGGAGTGATAATTACAGAAGCTTGTGCAAACCAAGAGATGAGTTGACAAAGACATCTTTTGAGAAAAATTGACCCATAGAATGACTCGTATAAGTGAGACTGTTGTTGATTGTCCATAAGATCAGATACTCAAGGGGAGAACTTTTCTATGACCATGTCTCATCCTTGCTCCCAATTTAACAAATTTTAGTTGTCTATGTTATGCAGGAAAATATTTATTGTGATACATTGGAGGCATTTTAAAGTATATATTCCTTGGTTGTCTAGCTACATTTGCTGTAATATATGGGCTGAGGTGCACATTACATGGGAGGTGTAGACGATGATGAACCAGCTTTAAAACGCCTGAAATTAGCCTCCGGAAGGTTGACAGGTCTTTCCAACGGTTCATCTTTAACAGAGCCCATAGTTGGATCTTCTAGGGATTTGATGGCTCGTCCCCTACAATCTGAAGGGGATGAAGAGGTTCTTGGTTCGAAAGGAGTTATTAAAAGAGTTGAATTTGTCAGAATAATAGCCAAGGCATTATATTCTCTTGGATATAAGAAGAGTTATGCGCGTTTAGAGGAAGAATCAGGGATACCATTGTATTCATCTTCAGTAGATATATTTACACAGCAAATTCTCGATGGCAGTTGGGATGAAAGTGTAGCCACATTACATAAAATTGGTCTCAAGGATGAAAGCATTGTCAAGTCAGCATCTTTTCTGATATTGGAGCAGAAGTTTTTTGAACTTTTGGATGGGGACAAAATTATGGAAGCTTTGAAGACCTTGAGGACTGAGATTACCCCTCTTTCCATTAACAATTGTCGAGTTCGGGAGCTTTCCTCCTGCATTGTATTTCCTACACATTGTGATTCAGATGGGTCTTCGAATCAGGGCTATGAAAGGACAAAGTCTCGGACCAAGCTGCTGGAGGAATTGCAAAAACTGCTCCCCCCAAGAGTTATAATACCTGAAAACAGATTGGAACATTTAGTTGAACAGGCTCTTACGTTACAAAAGGATGCTTGCATCTTCCACAACTTATTGGATAATGAAATGTCTTTATACTCGGATCATCAGTGTGGAAGAGATCAGATTCCTTCTCGAACTTTGCAGGTTAAGGCATATTTTCATGATTGGGAACAGTAGCTTTATATGGAGGTCTTTCGCTATTTCATTTTTTGGCTTAAGATTTTATTCCATGCTGCAGAGTTTTTCTTCGTTAACTGTTAGTTTTTGCTTGGTTTGACCAAATTTTAGTTATGCAGAGCTATTATCTTCTTAATGTCGAACTGTAAAAAAATTGTGGGGTTGGAAGAGTAATCAAAGTTGAATAAATCTGTCATGTCATCTTTTTATTGGGAAAGTAAAGAGGGATAGTTTGATTAATGTGATTTATTTGTATGTTTTTAGTAATCCTATTCACGTTTGAATGAAGTGCTTCTTGGTTAGATGTAAAACTTATTTTTAGTGACATTCTTAAAATATATATATATATATATATATTTTGTGGAACTGAAAATCCTGAAAGTTCAATGTCTTATTAGAGAAAAGTGTCTGAATTTGTAATAATTTGTTCATCAAACTAACTAATCCCTGTTTAGGTTAGAGAAAAGTGCTTCCTAGCAAGTTTTAGAAGTTATTTTGAGGGGAATTCTGCTAGGAAGATACTTGAACTGCTATCTTCCATGAAGTTAATTTTATGAACCCTTTCTTCTTTGAGTTCTACAAGGATTTCATAAGATAACTACATTGTGTAGGTATTTCTTGATTCAGTCCCCGTGTTAGATTTTTTGAATGCCTTTGTCCTTGGTTTACTCTTCATGCCTTTGTCCATACACCTGCCTGATTCTTCTTTGTTGGTTCTTTTGTTCTTCCACTTTGTTCTGAAGAGTATAATATATGTGATTTACTCAGTATGTAGATGTACCCTATACTATTCTTAATAGCATTAAAATGTTAGCCTAATGGCTATTTCTTTATTGAATGAAGAGCATGCTTGTCCGCTCATAAGGATTGTGAACTGATGGTTTTCTTTTATTCTATAATCCTCCTGTTTTTGCTTTTGCTTTGGATTTATTTCGATGGGCAGACCACTCCTTTTCATTTTCAGTTGCTTTCTATTTATTACTGGCAGCACTAGATTGAGTCTTTCTTTTATTCCCACTGGAACAGATATTAGAAGCACATTCAGATGAAGTCTGGTTCTTACAATTTTCACATAGTGGGAAATACTTAGCTTCATCCTCTAGCGATCAATCAGCAATCATATGGGAGGTATAATCATTTATTTTAGTATTTTATGCTGTTATTCAATTGTATTTTCATGTCCCTTCTCCCATATTTTATTTGGTTTTGTTTGCAACATTCTGCCTGGGATATTCAGTAATAGGTTTTTCATATGATGTCAGAAAAAACTGATCTCTCTGTTTATGCATCCATAGTAATCATACACTGTTAAAATTCGTAAATAATCAAATCTTAATTCCCATTACTATTTCTAAGCTTCACAGGGTATGCCTTGTACACTATGTGCAACTCTCTCAGCAACCATTGATTTATCCAAAGAACAAGGGACTGCTAAAGGCACATATGCATCCATGTCATTCTGCTTATGAAACGATTTTATATGTGCCAATTAATTTGTCATGTTTTCCAGATTGATGTAAGTGGTGGAGTTTCTTTGAAGCATAGATTATCTGGTCACCAAAAGCCTGTCTCCTCTGTTTCTTGGAGTCCTGATGACCATCAGCTTCTCACTTGTGGGGTGGAGGAGGCTGTCAGGCGCTGGGATGTTTCTTCTGGTGAATGCCTTCAGGTTTATGAGAAAGTGGGCCTTGGCCTGGTGTCATGTGGATGGTTTCCAGATGGAAAATGGATATTTTCTGGCATCAATGATAAGAGCATCTGCATGTGGGAATTGGATGGGAAAGAGGTAGAATGTTGGAAAGGGCAGCGAACTTTGAAGATTTCTGATTTAGAGATAACGAGTGATGGGAAGCAGATTATAAGTATGTGTAGAGGAACTGCACTACTATTACTTGATAGAGAAGCTAAAGTTGAGAGAGTGATTGAAGAGGATCAAGCAATAACTTCGTTCTCATTATCAAGGGATAATAGGTTCTTGCTGGTTAATCTTCTGAACCAGGAAATTCATCTTTGGAATATAGATGGTGATATCAGGCTTGTTGCCACATACAAGGGCCATAAGCGTAGCCGGTTTGTTATTAGATCGTGTTTTGGGGGACATGAACAAGCTTTTATTGCCAGTGGTAGTGAGGACTCTCAGGTATGGATTTTTCGGTAGCTTTCTTTTTCTTTAAGTTCAAAAGGTATACAAGAAATTCAGATGTTTTGTTCATCTATTTGTGCGTAAACCATAAAATTTTCCGTGGGAATATTTCCTTTTCTATTCTTCTTTAACCCATTTTATCTCGAAAGGTGTGTTTGGTAATGATCTGGTTAGGTCAATCAAGAGAAGGGCATTCTTTGAATCAAATATTGCATGTTAATTCTTGCCTTTTTTAAGAAGGGCAAGTTGTTTGTACATTTCTTAGGTAACTGATCGTGTAGTTTGTTCCTAAGCAGTTGAGATCTCATGTAGATCAGAGCCAGAGGATTGCCCACACTGTATTTTCTTTTAAATTTGTATGACACTGAAATTATTTATCCTGCCCCGTTAATCATGCATAAAAATCATAACAGATACTGACTAGCTCTAATTGATAACCTAGAGAATAATTTAGAGAAATCTACTTTTCATAAACAACACCTTCAACCCCAGAAGAAGCTTGTAAGGCTTTTGTTTTGGTGTACATGTCCTGCAATGTTTCTGCATGTTATTATATCAACAATTTGCCATACCTGTATGGTATTCCATCCTGTTCTTTTTGGAGGGAAAAAATGGAAATTACATTGACAGTTTTGTGACCAGAAACCTTTAGAAATAGCTCAGATGCGCATGGAGAGTTACAGGTATTTGTATATACTCATATGCATTTTTATAAATTTATCAAATGTCCCTATCACCTTTATTTTATTTTTTTTCATAGAATAACATTCCTTTATATGGATAAAAACATACTTGTGAAAAAGTTTGTTCTACACTAAAAACTAAATCACAAACAAAATGAGTAACCAGCCAAGATTAAGAAATCATCCGTTATCAAAATAAAATAAAATCTGAATGAATGGAAAAATGTCTTGCATTTCAGCTTTATTTTTGAATATAAATGTGTAACAGAAGGCCATTGGTGGATTTTGCTGGGTTTTTTTTTTCTTGCACAGAGCACTGATTTATCAGGATTACGCCTTTTTTAGGATATTAATATTTATAGTTAAGATCCTACCATAAACAGCCTCTCATATGAATAACCGAGGGAAAAACACTCCGGGAATTGTTAGACTTGTCGATGAGGACATTAGGCCTACCTCTTTTTGCATGTTCTTGTTAGTATACTTTTAATAGTACTTATTATTTGACTGGTGATTGTTCTATGGAAATTAGAGTATGAAATCAAGAGTCTTAAAATATTTAGCCGCATGTGGAGTGTTAACACACCACAATATAAATCCCAGGAATCTTGGAAATTTCTGGCCCGTGTTCTATGTTGTATTGTGAAATTTGTTTCCATATAGGTTGTGATGTGTTCATTGTATGGTATTGTAATTACACATGTAAGAAGAAACTGTTGGAACATTCTGGAATCTCATCTCGTAAAAGAGCCTTTGCTTGTCATGCTATTGTCATTCTGGGCAATTGGTTTATAAATAGGGGATGCAGGTAACTTAAGTTCAGCACATTTTGATGAATTTAGGCTTGCTGTGTTTGAAATGTATGTTTATTACAAGGGTAGATAAAACTCTTTGTTTTTGGATATTTAATTTTATATTCTAGTGACATTCTGAAGTGCTGTTATCATTTCTTTTTGAAGTGCAAATTATCTATATCTGCAGATATATTTGTGGCATAGAGCCTCAAGAGAGCTTGTAGAGGCATTGCCAGGTCATTCGGGAGCAGTTAACTGCGTGAGCTGGAATCCAGCAAATCCACACATGTTAGCATCTGCTAGTGATGACCGTACCATTCGAATATGGGGTGTAAATCCCTTGCAGGTGAAGCACAAGAGTGCTCAATGCAATGGCATCCACTACTGCAATGGAGGGACTTGAAAGATACCCAAGCATGATATTTTCAGATAAATACTCATTTTCCTTGACCATTGCTTTCATGTATATACTTTAATTTGTTTCCAGCAGACATTCATATCAAACAAGCATGTGAACCGTGCAGCGACTTTCTGATAATAAATTCCCAATCATTTTTAACCTTGGATGATTTCTTTCCTTAATTATTAAAAGGCCAAGAAAATAATAATGTTGTTGATGCATTTATTTATATGATGGGGTGATGTTATTATAGTTACAGATTAGACGGAGTATTGATTCCATTCACCTGTATGACCATGTACATCACCTGTGATGCCATATAGTTTCTCTTGCATCTGTAATTCTCGTTGGCTGAAATTGTTGCAAGAAATTTGCAGTGGTTTTCAAGCTCATTGCATTGGTTTTCAGGTCATCGGGATTTGATATCTAATGGCACCATGCCTCTGATGTTATGGTGTGGAAGGCCACCTTTTTAAAGGAATGTACATTTTGGCTATTAAGGGCATCTATCAAACCGACCTGGTGTTCTTGTGCATTAGATAGCTGGTCTTATTTTGCCCTGGTGATAAAGAAAACATTTGGACAGAACCTGTAAATTGGTGTGCCCCCCNCCCCCCCCCCCCCCCAAGAAATGATTCGATGTGTTTTGTTAGAAAGAGCTATTTGATGTTTTCGTTCTCCATCAAGAAGCATTTTGTGAAGCGTCTTGGGGCAGTAATTTCTATCCTTTAAACACAAAAGGTAACCCGTTACCTTGCATAATCAAGTTTCTTGAACCCCCTCTCCCAACTCCCTTAATCAGCACTCTCTTTAAAATCTTAGCGAAAAGAAGAGCCTCGACAACAATTCAAAACAAACATCATAGATTTAAATATGATTTACATACAATTCCTTAGTTAAGTCTCTTAAGCAACACTGAAAGAACTTGCAGTGCTCTCCACGTACTTTCTTGCTCCCTTGAACCACCTCTTGTCTCCAGCTTGTGCCTTGCAAATGTAAAGCTTGCCATCTTTCACAGTGGCTGTGATCAATTGGTGCTTGCCACCTTCATCTCCATCAGCAGTCCTTGTCAGTACTGACAAGAAGAAATATTGCTTCCCACCAATCACTGGAGTTGATGTCTCCAATATGTTAGCTGTTGCCACGGTATCGGGGTCGAAACCACCCTGCATGATCAGTTCAGATTCACATCAAATAAGAATGCATGTACACTGCCACTGTGGGTTGATAAAAACAGAAAATGGCTCGACGTGACAATTGCATCCGTTGTCGCCCTGCTAGAGAAGTTTAGCATTTCATACAAACAACATGAGAAATCAAATGAATTATACTGCAACGTTATCAAGAAATGCTCCCTCCCTCTCTCTCTCTCTCTCTCTCTCTCTCGGTTGTTTCGGCAGTACCTCAGATGCGGTTGCAAACAAGGAGGATTGTTTTCCAAGCAAGAAATCCACCTGCAGTGACCAAAGCAAAATATTTGTCAGTAATATTCTACCGTCTTTCCAAAATAATTCAGGTTTTGAAAGATAGCTTGATATTAATTAAAAAAATCTTTCAACGTAGATTTGAACTCCTATATTAATCTACTGGATTACGATTAGGAAAGGGGATTATGCATTACCTTGGAGAGGAATTCCTCAGGGGAACCGTAGTCGGTGATGGATTTCTTATCGGTTGGGATGACCATGACAGAAACGTTGCTGGTGGCATCGAAGTTGTCCTCGTATCTAAGAACCTGACCAGGGAACTCTCTCTCCTTGCTTGGATTCCATTTTGATGGAATTGACAACTTGAATCCATCTCCATTGTAGGGCAAGAAATCTGTGTCTGTCTTTGGCTTCCCGAAAATATTGGCTGCAAATGACCATATCAACTTATTAAGACAAAATTTGATTGATTCTCGTGGAAACTGGATACTTATTAAGTGTATTGGAAGAGCTGGGGAGATTGTCCCCGGAGATATATATGATGCCAACAATTTAAGCAGCAACCCGCATAGAGTCCTCATTCAATTAAGACGACTAAATATTAGGACAAGCAGATTTAAGCCGAGAAATAAATAAGGAGCATAGCATGCATGTATTACCAGATTCACCATAGGCAGCATCAGCAGGAGCTACCTTGGAGCCAAGGGCAGCAGCACCAATGAGCACTGTGAGAACCAATCTGCGAGACACAGCACCATTATCCTCCTCCTGTACTGCCTGCTTTTGGGCTCTGCAAACCAGCTGGGTGGGCTTGTGGCTAGCCACTTGGCGTTGTGATGATGGGGTTGATCTAGCAGGAGTGGTTAGTGCATGGTGGTGCAAGAAGCATGAAGTGGAGGCCATGGTCGTTTTTTTCTTCACTCCCTGAAGGTTGTTTGTTCAGTGTATCAACCTCCGTGTGGTGGGCTTTGTGGTGTCTAGAAAACGGGTTTGGATGCTTGTGCTTGCGATAAAGCCAAGGCCATTGGACGGTTTTGGATATCGCGTAACGAGAAGAGATCAGATTTTCGATGTGGGATAAGGTTGTAGTGGTTCTGACTGCTGCCACCTGGAATCGACACTCCAACTTTGACTTCTTCTTGCTTTGGGGTCCACCGTGCTTCGCCGGCGGAATATAGATGGATTCTTCACATACAAGTAATTTTCGAAGGAATCCGATCCGCTTCTATTTTCTACCTTCGGCCTGTCACAACTAGGCCTGGAAGGAGCCCAGCATATTCTGGGCTCTTTTCTAATACTGGCCTAAGCCCATGAATATAGCGGACTTTTACCCTTTTTATATAACAATGACTTAATTTTAAGTAGTATCCTAACATACAAGTATTGTTTAAATGAGGGGCCAAAGGCCCAGAAACAAAAGGATCCATGATAGAAGTAGTCTATGCCAAAAAACAGGGTGCCGTTGCCCCAGAAATTGCTAAGCCATTGGAAGTTTTGGCCAGATCTTTATACTTAAGTCCAGACTAAGATCTTTTTTTTAAGCCTATTAAATTTAATTAAATTATATTAAATCTATATTTACATAGTTTAATTTTTTTATTATATAAATATAAGCACTACTTAAATATTTCTTTTATAAATTAAAAATAATAATTCAACTCGTTACATGACACGCGAATTAATAATCTAGTATAAACTAATTAGAAAAAAAAAATTTATTTATGTTATTTTTCTTGTAAAGCACTACTCATCTGAACAATGCTTTGTTTTTAATTTTTAATATTAAATTTATTAATCCTGATTTTATGGGCTATTGATTTAAAGAGTTAGCTAGAATTTTTTTATGTACTTTTTTAGTTATTTTTAAATTTAATTCTTTAATATTTAGTTAATTTGAATTTAGACTCTATTTTTTTTTTCTATAAAGTTACTTGATCTTATTAATCAAGTTAAGAGTTTTAAGAATTAACTCGAGTTGACTTAAGTTATTTTTAATTTATTTTTTAAATTTTATTCTTCAATGTTAAATTTTTTAATCTTGAGTCACAAGTTAACTAGGATTTTTTATCTTTTTTATGTTGATTTTTTTAATCTTATCCTTCAACATTTAGTTGATTTGATATTAAGCTTTGTGTTTTTATTTACTTTTTTTTATAAAATTATTTTTGTCTCATTACTAAATCATAAATTTTGCATATTGACCTGAGTTAACTTATATATATATATATATTAATTTCATAACTTAATATTAAATTTATTAAAAAATAAATTTTATAATTTATTTTGATTTGCTTCTTATGAAGATATCTGAGTCATGTAAATCGTGTTGTAGCTTTGACAAGTTAACTCAAGTTGTTTATTTTTTAATTAATTTTTTTAATTTCATCATTTAACATTGATTTAATTAAAAATTAGATTTTATTTTTTTATTTACTTCTATAAAATTATTTTGATCTCATGATCTAAGTCTTTAATTTAGCAAATTAATATAAATTGATTTGAATTAATCTAATATATTTTTACCACAATAATTTTTTTAAAATATAATCTTGAATTTTTTTAATCAACTTATACTTTTAACATTGTTTAAATTACCTCCCAACTCTTTAAATTAACCAATTAATATCAAATCAATCACCATACAATTCAATTTTTTTTAATTATAGAAATAAAGTTTCGGCGCTAATAGCATGTACAATCCACTAAGACCTAAGAGCTCGTTCTGGGTTTTTGGAGGTGGGTTATTCCAAGTAACAACCCAATAATATAAGGCGGCATTGAATAATCATGCTATACAAACGATTCATGATACGCAATGGTTGGTGTCGTTTTGAAGCATAAACACCTGCCAAGGCCACCCCCCTCCCGTGCCCGGCCTGGTGGTTTGGACCATTAGTTTTAACTTGTTTATTTATAGCGTGCATGATGAGACAGCACACGTGGATAGAAACAAAGTGCCTTTCACTCGTATTTTGTCCTCTTCGCTTGTCTTCCAAATCAAGCAATGCCCCCATAATTTAAAGTATGAAAAGCTAAGACTCCAAAAGCATCTCGAGAAAGTGATCCCTAAATAAAATGTCAATTGGCCCCAGTAGTAACTACCATGAATTAGGTAGTTGGAAATGGATCGATATGCATTTTTGAAGGAAATAGGGACCGAATTGAACTTTTCTTTAAATCCTAGCAACCTCATGGTCGGGATTCTCGCCGTTCGGTCACCACCAACGTGATCCGGGGGCAGGAATCACGGCAAGCAAGTGATTAATAAGCCAGTGCATGGAGACAGAAGGTCTCAAAATAGTTCAATTGGGTACTCATACTTTTAGAATGTTCAGATTAGCACTTCTCTAACCGCTTATTTTATGATAATTGTTGACCGTGACCAGTTGACCTATTTTATTGATTTCTGTATCAATTGACTCGGAGACAGGGACAAGATGCAGACATGGTTAAGTTCACACACACGCACGCATATAATAAACTTCTACTTTTTATTTTTTTATTTTAAATATTAAATATTTATTTTTTATTTTAAAAAATATTAAATCAATATTTTTTTTTAGATATTTTTTTTCAGCATTTATTTTGGCATTTTGCTCCTCCCAACTTTTACATAAGGTACTGGACCAACTGGTAACCGACTTATAAAACCTTTTTTTTTCCTTTAAGTAAACTGATAAAGATAAAATATACTAAAATAAACTTTCCATGGAAATAAATAAATAAAAAAGAATATCACTCGCACCGCCTTTTCTTGAAAGCCACAAAGCAGAGAAGAAAGAAAAAGGATAAGAGAGAATGGAATTAGATAAGAAATGATAAAGAATCTTATCCTTGCATAAAGTCTGGGATTGTTTGAAATTATTAATTATTGTTGAAATAAATCAGGAATTAATCTGTAAATATCTGTGTATTATCTTTTATAATTCTGCAGGAGATTTATTTTTTAATTTCAGAATCAAGGGAGATCATCATTGAAAGCTTGCAAAGAAAAAAAACCCATCCACTGTTGTTAAAATCATGAATTGAATTTTAAAATCATTTGATTCTATGAATCAACACATATAAAACATGTAAATTAATATTTCTTTACAGGTTTTTGTTGATGATGTTTAGATTAACTAGAAGTAATTTGCGTAAATATAAAATTAACGAACTCTTGATTCCATAAACTTAGTAAGATTAGCATAAACTCTTGATTAAGATCTCAGTTAAGAACAAAAAAATGTGTAAACAGATTGAATGTTAAGAAAATTTACTTGCTAAAATACATAAAATAAATGCGAATTAACAACTATGTTATCAATATTTATTCTCAATACTTTATTACTAATTATCACTTGATATAAACAAAATAAAAGCAATAAATCACCTATAATTCTGAGTAATCTCACCACTTATAATCAAGGTTATATAAAAAGCTTGAAAAAAAAAGAATTAATATCTTTCTATAAAATACTAGAAATCATACTCTAGAATAAAAGAGAAATCGAGGTAAAGAAAAAGAAGAATGAAAAAGAGCTACTGCAAAGCTAACATAATAAGTGACTTTTCTGGGATAAAAAAGAGATTAAGAAAAAAAAACATTTTTTACTCTGAGAAACCACTTAATTCTGAGCTTTTGTACTAGCTTATCAGTTAATCATGAATTTTTATTAGCTATTGTTTTTTTTCTTTTGTTTACTTAATTCTACTTGGTTTAATTCATTTAAAACTTGTTTAGAGATATAGTCTAGCTTGTTTTTTTGATTAATTTTTTAATTTTAATTTAATATTTTTTATATTGTTTTGACATGGTAATATTAAAAATAATTTTTTTAAAAATAAAATAATATTATTTTAATAAATTTTTAAATAAAAAATACTTTAAATCATCACTGTTATTATAATTCCCAAGATAACTTTTTTTTTTTATTTACGCACTTGTCAATTTTTATATGTATAAAGAAAAGCTTCCTAGGA